>CM036940.2:71731626-71949012 GCA_020352615.2 Yoshiicerus persimilis | reverse complement strand
TATGTTACCGTCATTGAGATAACATGGGCAATGAGGCTCATTGACTTGGTTCTGATGCAACATTTGAAATGACCGGTCATCGAGACCAGAATTATTCAGTCATCGAAGCACAAATAAAACACGATTGTATTTCATTAGTAATGACAATTTATTGGTTGCAGTCATATATGTGAGTCATAAAGTCAATTAAAAAACATTTGATACATTTAAGTAAAAATTCCTGAAAAAAATCCATAGTTTAAATAACCAATTCTTCACGGTTCTTACATGATACTCCGACATGACATTTAATGCCACATGGTATATTATTTTTTATGCAAACTTTTCTATTATTTTCTCATCCAGATTTGATTTACAAATCGAAGCAGTACCGTACGATGTAACTGAGCGGATGTCATTAATATATTTTACAAATGTAGTAGGCCATGACGTTGTTATTAATGGGGCCTCCCAAGTTCCAACATCCCTTTCTGGGAAAAAGCCAAGCCTTCCATGAGTCCACTGGAGCACTGACAATATGTCCAAAAAGTCTGAATGCCGGATTCAATGGCACTAACATCGGCGCCTAAGTAGTTAGATTATTTTAGCCCAAGTAATGTTGTCTCCCGAAGACAGAGATTTATTTCTTATTAAAGGACAGGGACAAGTTTGCAAAACTTTCACAATTCAAATGAAAGAAATTTTTTGTTATTGTTTTTTTTATTTTGCAATTTTTTGCAATTGCCCGGCATACTGGAGGATTAGTTTCGTAGAGAATCCAGAATGACGGATTTTAGAATTTTATGATGAATTTTAGGCTAGTGATAAGTTGAGGTTAGTACCCAGCACGTACCCCGGAACCTTTTTACGTTCATACATTCATTTCCTTTACATCATATCACTAAGGTAACCAATAAATGGCCATTCTTAATGAATTACATAGTACTTCGACTGTGCTTCGATGACTGATTTGTTGTGGTCTCGATGACCGGTCATTTCGACACCAGCGTCAGAACCTAGTCAATGAGCCTCATTGCCCGTGTTATCTCGATGACGGTAACAAATATACCTAGTTTATTTTGTTACACCTATAATAATAGCAAGAATTAAAGAAAGAGAGTATCTTTGCAAGACACATGCTCATTCTAGTCGACTTTATAGATAGTGTATGGAATACGACAGCAAAAGGTATAAAATGTGTATTTGACTTGAGTTGTGTAGACTGCTTAATACCTACTGTTGTGCAGCGAAATAAATCCTTTCTCTGTAGCTCTCGTTTCCCACTCAGAGGTAAATTACAAATATATGACTTTGTTTTGTCTTTCTTTTCTTTGATTTACTCCAGCTACTTTTGACTTGGTTTACTAAAGATAAGTAGTATGTCCCTACCTGATACATTTGTGCATAAACTTAAGTAAAATAAATAGAACGAAATTCATGCATATGAGACTGAAAAATAATAAACGACACCAAGCAAGCTACAATTATAATCACACTCATCTTAATCGTCATTTCACTTGTCGTAATACTGTACAGCTTTTGATCTTCATGATTTTGAGACAATTGTTATTACATTTAAATCAAATGACATTCCACATATAAATATACCTTAGGAATATACATATACTTAAGTGTATGTATTACAACGTTCAGGGTAGGTTTCACGTTTCACGATCTGAATACGGATGATGTTTCTATGTGACATCATTTGATTTGACATTTATGTTGTTGAAATGTCATATTCTATTTTCCTTTGTTACTAACCACTTCACTGTTTTAATTGTACTATTACTATCTAATCATCATTAAGTTACTCTTTAATATTTCACAACAGCCTTTACTTTACTAGCTCAAATATATAGCAGGCTAATTTCATAAATTCATTCAAAACAAATTCGCAAAGTTTGAAGCCAGAGTGAAAAAAGTAAATTTTTCTAGAAAAGTGATAATTCTGACAAGTTCAGGTAGTCTTTTGTCACTTTTAGTCAGCACAAAACATGCAGTTAAAAGTTTGATTCGTTATACAGACAAAATATCTACATAATTCTGAATCGCTCTATAAACACTATGGATCAAATTTTTAGAAAGAGTACAGTATTTCCTGCTGTGTAATTTTATTATGTGCTATAAATTGAAGTGCAAAGATAGGAAAAGTAAAGGTGCTTTGGGCAGTTTACTATAATACTAGTTTAATTTATCTACAAACAATAACTGTATATGGCAAATGTAATTATATACATCTGTAGTGCAACATTTATATTATTATATTCACTTACGCTATACGTACGATGGACATAAAAGCTACGATAAGTTCTGAAAGTGGTAAACGATGGGAAAGAACCATTGTCGCTGAATAGTAGTAATGTTAAAAACTTGAGCAGAACGGAATTTCAGTGGCCAATTTAACGAATAAGTATTGTCTTTAATTTTAACTTTCTAATCTATGAAACTATTGCTCAAATAGTCTAGTTTCATAATTATATATTGAACGACAAAAAATGAGATGCTATAGTTATGAAAAATAATATACCTATATATGGATCCCATATATTTAGCATACCTGTCGAACGAATTTTTCTACTGGTACAAAAGATTTAGTCTGTAGTTTAGGATGTTTAAGTTGCAAACCGTGCAAAATTGAACCTTTTAGGCCAACTGTATATCTACTTTATTGTTTTCCTTGATGAATAACTAAAGATTCGTAGCCATGACTTTCTGTCATTACTTTAGCTACGCACAAAGATTATCTATATGTTACAGCAAGAATGTTACTGAAGAGGTATTCAATTATTTTTATTTCACTGTTTGGGTAGTATCATTAACAATGTAAGTAAACCACGCATTTCCATTCATTAATACGATAAGGAACTATCAAAAGTACCTATTAGTACAACAGATATAATAAACGACTGCAGTATTATGAAGTAATGAATAAAAGATACAAATGGCATTTAAAGAAAGATTACGCTGCATTACTAGATTAGTGAATACACTAGAATACACTACCTGAGACCTAAAAGATGTAATGCAGATATAATATGCAGATGCTGTGTGGAAGAGGAAAGAGCGAAACCAAAGTGTCTTCTTTCGAAGAGGTTTAATTCTTCAGGTGTGACGGAATGCGACAGGGATCAGTTCATATAGAGAAGGCTCAAGATCTATAAACCAGGGCACCTTCCACTTCTTTGGTGCAATCAAACTTATACTCACTCACGACAACCACACCATTTCTTCTACCTTTATGTAGGTAAACTGCATTGTAAGATTTGTAAGTATGCTTACTTCTTTCTTGAGATGAGACGAAGCATTTAACTCAACTTATCTAACTTGGTTTGACTTGTGAGATATTAGTAATATGAGACAACATTAAAAAAGAGTGATTACAGAAGAATTACCATTTTTCAAAATAAAAAAATCTGTTTAAGTTGTTTAAAATGTGCTAGACATTTAAATTAATTCGTGCAGTGATTTATTTGCTATTGGCATTGACCCATTACTGTACATTATTAGTAACAGTGACATTTTGTTGGTGAAGGAGATAAATTGAAGATAAGAAGGACGAGTCACAGCACAAGCGGAAGAAAACAATGTAATTAAGCAGAGTAAGCAGACACGTCAAATTACCACACTAAAGTCGAATCATCGATTGGATTCGGAATTAATTTGTGCCTATACCATCGGAACGGCAGCATTGCTTCACGAGTAAGCTAAGCGAATATGAAACAATGACCAAGTTTGAGCCTGAGTTATTCATATGATTTATTGCACTTGTCAAATATTATCGTTTATTTCCGCTGCCATAACTCATCAGCAATAATCAGCTCAATCAATCAGGAAAATAGGGAGGTTAGTACTCTGGCGAAGTTAGCAGTCCAGCTATCTCATAATTTTTTTCATAAACACGTCACAACTATCACAATTCGGCATCAGATGCATTTGAGCATAACAACTGCCTTAGGAAACTCAGTAAAAAGCAACGGAGAAGTTAAACAAGAAGATGTTTACAACGGATTTATCGCACCGTGTCTTCTTAATTGTATTGCTGTTTTTAGTAGTAGGGGCACCACTAAGAATTGGAAATTGTCAAGAGGCAACGGAAACAACAGGAGCAGAAGATGCTGATTATAGAAATAGTGGAGCACTTGTTATAAACGGAGTTGAAGATCAAATGTATGACGAAGCCAGATTACTACACAAATCCTCAAGTCCTTCAGAAGACGTTGAAGAAGAAGAGCTAATGTATGCCCCATCGTATCCTTACGAAAATCAATTTTCAGAAAGACAGGGCAGACAGAATTGGAGAAAAGAAAATTCTTCGCCATTATTGACTCCTTCTTCTACTTCTGGAATGCAAACTGTTATCTCGTCCACAAGTTATTCGGTGAAACCCAGGAATAATTCGAATACTGTTATTTTGAATACGCAACCTGTTGGAATCATTACTGTAGAAGGAATTAGTAGTGATGACAGGAAATCTTCCTCGTCTCCTTTCTATTCGACAGGCTCATCCTACCCCCAATACTCCTCTTCATCTTCTTCTGTAAATTACAACAAGAAAGGAGAGCAGTCGACCTACGATTCAAGAAATAATAATTGCTCTGGGACGAAATGCTTAATGACTACGACTCAAGAAGGATTATTGCGCCCAGATCACGATGAATGGAAAACATATAATTCTAAAACGAATAGTGACATCAAGCAAAATAAGAATTACCAAGAATACTCCAGTGGCAGCAGTAATTACGGTGATAGATTTAGCTCTAGTCGCTATCAAGTGAGATATTCAACTATGCCTTTTACAGTTGAACCTTCCGTTCCTGGAAAACACTCTTATTATGCAGACAGCTCATCTTCAAGACCTGGACATAGTGTGTCTAGAACAACTACTTCACCAACAACAAAGCCACCAGGCTGGGTTAATTTACAACCAATATTTTCATCTGCTGTTGACGACCCATTTGCCTATTTAACTAACAATAACAAAAGTTTCGCTAAATCTGATGAGGTTTCTAATAATCCACAAACTGAAATTTCTAAAAGACTAGGAGTCGAATTAAATCCTGACAGTTTCGCCGAACGCCACACAGTAAAACGCAATCACAGCATTACAGACCACGGAGGATCCAGATTACCAGTCTGGTTGGAGCAACTTAAAAACGAAAATCCTCAAGATATTCGAAGACAAGGACCAGACAGTTTCACCGAAAGTCACACAGTAGGAAGCAATCACAACATTACAGACCACGGTGGATCCAGATTACCAGCCTGGTTGGAGGAACTTAATAACGAAAATCCTCAAGATGTTCGGAGACGAGATGAAAATAATAATAATTGGGTCAAACTGGATCCAATACTACCTGTTCATTGTTTGTTGGGAAGGAATTATCGGGTCCCAAAAGAAACTCCAACTTCTGAATTGCCAGCAACAAATTGGGAAATTCGTAACAAACCGAATACATACTGGGATATACATCAACGTCACCAGCAACATAATTCCCATCACACAGATTCTCTCAAAATAGTTCGTCCTGGTAGCGAAGACCATGGGTGGCATTCTAGCAAACGTAAAGAATCTTCATTGCACACGACAAGATATCCTGATTTCGTGAATCAAAGATTTGCATCAGCAACAAAGAAACCTACTAACTCGTGGAATGATATCATTTACGGCTCTTGGTTAGTTCCCCAGAGTCACTCCTTACATAATAATGGGGACAATAGTCGTCGGTCTGCTATTCATAGAAATCCCACCGGTCTCAATGACCTCTTTGACAGGAATTACAATAATCCGTCATATCCTGATCTAGAAGCAAATAATGATGATCCCCGATGGGTTGTAGTCTCCAAAAGTCGCCGTGTCGCAGTGTCACCGCACCAAACTATCTCACATTCTCAAAGTATTAATTTTCACAGAAATCGTCCCCGTCCGCCCTACTTACATGAGACAGGAAAATTGTATAGCAATGACAGATATCCCTATTAATTTATATAACTCAGGTCATCGACTTTCCAAAGACTTATTTACAAGATCTTCATCCACAATCCACAACCCCAACAATCGCATCAATGCAACTCTCCAGACCAGAGCTGGGCACTGAAAAATTCGGTCGGCCGCTCGGTCGGCCAATTGACGTCATGAATTGAAAATTTTCTGGCAGCCCGGCTAGTAGAAGAAAATGGCCGGCCACCATTCTGTACAAAAGACATTCAGCCATCTGTTAATTGCTGCAAAAAAATTCGGCGAATCTTGAACTGTTATGTAAATTTTCGACCGAGAGTGAAATGCAACGAAAAATTTCGGAAATTGTTGGTACTTCAAATTTGTCTCTTAGAGGGATATCCTCAAACCAATCAAAACTTTGATATCAAAGGAGAACGAAACTAGAGCTCCTGTCAGTTGGGGGATGTTCTCATTTTGGGAAAACTCTTATATCTGATTATGATGCATCCAAAAATACGTTCCTGTTGTCATTTTTGCATCATTGCATCACAAATTTCATCAGCATCAATTGCTATTAAAAGTTGGTCTGATTGGGCTTAACGATATATATCTATAAAATGGTGGTATAAATTTTATCCATAGTTGTTCAAATTCGTTGTTCTATTAATTAAAAAAATGAGAAAAAATGGGATTAAAATGAAAATGGGAAAAGAACACTTTACTGTTATGTCTTTGGTATTTTATTCAAATTCACAATCTAAGTTTTTAAATACCATCTAACGCGTTGCAGCACATCCAGCACATTAATATGATAGCGTAATGACATTTATGCATTCAGTTAGATGTTGCACGTAACACCGCATGAAATAGAGCCAGAAACTCTTACAGTAATAGTAATAATAATTGTCCGTTTTCATCTATATCCAAATAGCAAGTCACTTTTACTTTCTACGCAATACCCATAGTTAAGATTTTAAAAATCATCTGCGTCATATACTTTTGTATTAGAAAAAACAGTGTCCCGACAATGTAACCACAAAACAAAATTACGAAAATTGCCCACAGATTACTCATTGTCAGAGGTAAATAATTAATGTCCAAAGATGAAAATTGTTTCATTAATTTTCTAAAAACTACAGTGTTGTTTTCTATAGCGAGTTTTTTCTGGCCCAATATTTGAGTCCTGTACATCTCCTGTTTCTCCCAAAGTGAGAAAATTCCGGATTCATAAATCGTCTTTGTAAGCATCGTAAATGAATCTGTAAAAATAGAGTCCTTTTGTAAATACATGCCCAAGTACTGAACTTTCAGGGTGTCAATCGAGAAAACTGGGGGTTGAACACGGAGATTTATTGTCAAATCATTTGCTATTATAAAATTCAAGGCACTTCGTATGCCAATGCAAGCTGAATAACGTTCATCGCTTAAAAATACATTGTACACACAAGTTTTTACATCTTTTGTGTTCTGCATTCTCTCGTAAATAATTGACAGTATTGGATCAGTGCTATTCTGAAAAAAGGTAAGCAGACCTCCCTTTCTAGCATGTACATTTATTTCATAATTACGCCTCTCTACCAACTCAGGAAAAGTCAAAGGTACTTTTTCAGGTATTGGGAATGCAATGTTTTGTCTCAATTTTGATTTGTATCCAGTTCCTAAAATTACAGAGACCATCAACCAAATGACAGCAATATAGCGGC
Organism: Yoshiicerus persimilis; assembly: GCA_020352615.2. Taxonomy (NCBI): domain Eukaryota; kingdom Metazoa; phylum Arthropoda; class Collembola; order Entomobryomorpha; family Tomoceridae; genus Yoshiicerus; species Yoshiicerus persimilis. The sequence goes on along the minus strand of CM036940.2, from coordinate 71,941,389 downwards.
TTCCTTTCGGAATATTTTGAAGACCTTGCTCAATAGCTAAAGTATAAGGCATAAATATTGCAGTGTTCCAAACAATGTATTTTTGGTAGTTTCTGCCATGAGACAAATACATGACGGGAAATAAAACTATTCCCAGAAATATGATTGCCAGCATGATAAAAATCCAAACTGTTGGTGAAAATGGTAGCAGAAATGCAAACCATTCCAATTTTCTTGGTGGCCAGTTGGTAACGAAGCCAACATCGGTTGTCATAAATGCACTGGTTATGTCAACTCCATAAAAAAGTTTGAGGAGATCATTCCAAAAATTGTGAAATCGTAGTTTACTTCCGAATTTATTAATTCACCAACCGCACCCCCAATAGTACCGTTTCCCAGAGGAATTACATATGCTACCTCATACTTCAGTTCAAATGTAAAATTAAATATTTCACTGCCTGCAGTGAGTAATTTCACATTGCAACCGTCCATTGTTATTTCACTAGTATTTTCCACCTTCTTGTAGGCATATATTCCGCTCTCGGGTGCTATGCCTTTGAAATGTCTTCCACGAAAATTCCCTACCATTTTCACTATTTTTGGTATATTTTCAACATGGTTAACTCTTATCCAATTTCCATTGTCATACGCAATAGGGTCTGTCCAAATTTCATTCTTTTCTAAACTCATACCAAATTTATCTTTCAAACTCTTTACAACAGCACTAGAAAATAAAATTCGTAGCGACTCTTCTTGCTGTGTTAAGATAATTAAACGATCCCAACGTCGATTTACAAACTTTTTTATATCATTAATTAAAACTGCACTGTTAATTTGCTCTGATGCATATAGAACAACAACGTATTTAAATTTGTCAATAAAACCGACAATTCTTCCAGTGGAAATCCTCTTAGGGTCAGGACCAGGCACGTATCCAGGGGGGTGGCTTCGGGGCTGAAGCCCCACCCTAATTCTTGAAAAAAAGGAAATTTTTCATTGAAATACCAAAAATTTTTCGCGCTTCGCGCGAATTAGCAGTTTTTGGAACATATTTTTTGTTAAGCCCCACCATGATGATTTTTCTGGATACGTGCCTGGTCAGGACTCTTAATCAATGGTTTTATGTTGCCCAACACGATGGGTACTTCATTTCTATGCATTGCGCAATAATCAAAATTTGAATTTTTCCAACCGTAGGAAATTAAGCGAATAGTTTTTGGATAAAAATGCAAATCGATATTATATTGGACAAGCTTGTGAAATGTTTCTGCTAAACTGTAGGAATGACCTTGACAAAATTTCTGAAAGAATATGATATTAGCATATATTGTAAGGAATAAATCACAAAGTTGCATTTTTCCTTAAACTTCTTTTTCAATACGGCTCGTAGTTCACCTTTGGGATCTAAAATGCATAATAGCATAATGTTTGCTCGGAGGAAAACTGCAATAGTTGCATACAAAATATTTCATTTTAGATTACAACAAGGAGAAGTTTAGTTTCTTTGTTTAGGAAACAAAAATTAAAATATTTAGGAAACAAAAGGTTTTAGTCTTGTCCAGGCACGTATCCAAAGGGGTGGCTTGGGGGTAAAACCCCCTCTAAATTCCTGCAAAAGAGGAAATTTTATTTTTCCTATTTCGAAAATATTTTTCGTTAAGCCTCCCCCCCCCCCAAGATGGTGCCTGGTCTTGTCCAACACAGTAATTAGTGATTATTTATTTAGGTTTTCACGCAAGAATTTCAAAAACCTTCAGCACACAAAGACAGCGTTATAAATAATTGTATTAGTATATAGGTATACTTACCCAAATTTGAATGGTATTGGTTTGCGTTATTTATTCAGAACTTTGATGTGCATTCTACCTAAACATATCAATAATTCACTATACAGATTGGTCTGCAATTGCTCTAATAACAGAAACAGCTCTAGTGCATAGTGTGCAGAAATTAAAGTAGTACAAATTTCTCAATTTGTCTAGGAAAATTGAGACATTTGTACTGAATTTTAGTTTGTGTGGTCAATTTAATGGAAGACATGTCAGTGGGCCATTGTACATCATGGTTTAATTCAAAGGTCATTTCTTCATCAGAAAAACCTCACTTCCAATATATGAACCATTTCATTTCCAAGGTACATCAGTTAATATGAAGTAGCTCTTCAAAGCAAATAATTGTAACAATTTAAAAATGAAATGATGCACATATGTGAAGTGAGGTTTTTCTGACCCATCGTGACTTTTGAATTAAGCCAAATAGTGTTCAATGGCCTTCTAACTTGCCTTCTGCGAAATTGACCACAGAAACCAAAAATCAGTACAAATTTCTCAATTTGCCTGGGCGTTTTTGAAATTGCCTGATTTCCCTTATTGCCGCTAAGATATTGACAAGTAAATGTAGGATTTACTGAATTTTCGTTACATGTAGTTTTCAATTTGTACATTGCTTGATTAGTCTTCATGGACACATTTCTTCCCACATTTTTTCACCCTATATCGTTTGTGGCGGGACTCCCCTCGTCCCACCGTACTACGCGAATCCCAACTCCCACTCCAAACCATACTATCTAAATTCCTGAACCCTCAATCCTCAGTCTTGTGGGAACAGCAGAGTTGAGAAGGTGTTCTCTCATTGTCTCTCGTGTCTATCTCATTGTTCCTCTGGCGAGTTAGCCATAGGGTAAGTTGGAATCCCTAACTGAATAAACCAAATACATTTCTCCTGAAACTAAGTCAGCTCTCCCAAACTTCAGTCTATATTTATTGCATACGTGTACTTATTCGCATATTCCTGGACATATTGGCAATAAGATTGAATCAGAAGTCGGCTAGAATACGAATACTGAGCATAATTAACCGAGAATAGTTAACCTCCCATTACAATGGTACCGAAACCCGGTCTTATTCGCCAAAAACTACCAAAAACCAAGTGAATTTTGTGAAAAAACTGTACGATTGGATTGCGGAAAGTGTTTCTAAAATAAGTGAGTCAATGGGGATTTTCAAGAAAAAGATCTCCACTGTTCGCTGTCTGGACGAGTGAAGAAGTGGAATACTAGCTGAATTTGGAATTGAAAAACTGTACAATCTCGTACAGTACGGTAACATACTCTGTATCGTTCAAAATTACCAAATTGAAAAACTAAAGTTGTAAATGTAATCTATAAAATTATAACCGATCATTCATTATTTCAAAATCCAAATTATTTATTAAGTTCCTTACTTTATTAAGTCTGTTGCAAATCTTTGAATTATAAGAAATTTTAAGTAGAAAACTGTAATATCCTGTAAGTTTTGTCTGAAAGTAACTGAAATCTAATAGTTAATAATCGAAAAGAAACATACTTTTTGTAGACCGAATTAAATGGTCATATTGGAAAAACTAAAGTAATCTGGTCATATAAAATTGACAAGGGCAAAGAGAGACGGGAAGACACGTAGAATAAGAGTATAAGGTCGAATTACGCATTCATGTTTCCTCTGTGGAATTTATGTTAATTTGTCTTGTTGAAACTTCTAGAATCAGAAAGAGACGCTTGGCTTAGTGATTGAAGGCGCATTTGACCTCCAAAGGAAGGGAAACGCCCAGTAACCAATCAACAGCCAAAACCAATGCAGAGTACATTGTAAGTTTACAGTATCATACAATACAATTATCATTATATATATCAAAGGTCGTGTTAGACCAACTTGGGGGAAGGTTGTGACAAGCCAACCAAGGTTACGGTGCAAAGGATGAGATTGTTCAGCTATGCAAAGTAAAGACTGTGATAAGTCAGTGTAGCATAAAGCAGTGATTTGCATACCGTACATAATGAAAGCTGTGTTCGGCAAAAGGATACTCTAAATTGTATTCAAATTAGTGAACAGGCAATACTCAAGACAAAGCGACCTATTATCAAAGTAGAAGATATATGTAAATTTAAAGAAATCTGGGGACACCTTCCAGCTCCGCACCACTAGACTCAACGTATATATTGTAATATATTTGTATTAAGGGATAGATAAGAATTATACGTACCCCATAATAGGAATATTAATATTGTAGTAAGCAATACGGGGTGGACGGGATTCTTTTTACAAGTATTGTTTTAATACCATAGTACATTTTGTAACGTGCTATAGTATAGATACCGGATATTTAAAGTTGAGAACTTGGATAAGTATTGTAACAAAGTATTATATCTTTATATGCTATTGGAAATAACTTTCGTGTAAGTTTTAAAGAACCAAAAATTGTATTCAAGTATTAATTTGACATTCGATTATTCAATTATATTATTCTATTTACAAAAATTTCTAAGAACTATATTCAAATGAAATTCTTAATTAAAGTCAAATTAATTAACCCATTTGAGGAGAATTTATCTCTAAATGTAATAGCGACGGTTGATTCAAGTGAACCTGTTTCGTTGATTAAATGTTCAATTGCCCAAAAATTATCCGAGCACTTACGTGTATTACAAAGTAGATGCCATAGTACTGTGACAAATGAAGAATCAGGAGTCACAATACATAAATTTAAATTAAAGGCAGAAAAAGCTCATATTTCTATTGTACACGATTTTCGTATGAAAGCAGACGGTTTTTGGGACAGTCTAGAAGCACCAATTGTAATCGGCAATGATTTAATTTCACGGTACAGTTTTATCTGTAATTACCCACCCTTATACTTCTAAATACTTACCTGTAAAAGAGGGACGCGATAGTCCACCTCTTAATTTTTGAATAATGTTACTGGGATTTTGAATTAACTAATTGATTTTGGAACACATTTGGATACAAGGTTTTATTGTTTATTTTCACTAAGCATAGTTTAAACATTAATTTGTTTCCTTTCTTTAAAAGATGAGTCCGGCTATTAAGGGGAAGTTACCGTTAGTGTATAACAGTGATGCTCACAAAGAATATGGCTCGCATGACCATAATAGGGTAATATGTAATTGAAATAGAATAGGTTTAGATAAGATTCTCTCATTAAGTAGTGAACAGTTGAATTGTAATACGAAAGTAGGGGAATTAAAGGAACTCAGCCCAGAAGTGTGTGAAAAACATAGAGAAGGAAAATTTCATGTCATTGAGACCTTGGAAACGTTGGAAGTAATGTTGAGAGACGTCTCGACAGAAACCCTACGTAATCGCTTGGTAGTCAATGGAATGACCAGAAGTCTAAAGAAGGGTTATCGTCCGAATGGTGGGAAGGGCCCCCAATCATCACAGTCGAAACCTGATGCACACAGGGACAGTAACAAAGGCTGAACTATCAATTGGAACCAAAAAGTTCCACCCCATGAATCTTTCAAGAGACATTACAAGAGGGAAATCATATCGGAAGAAACAATTTGATTCTGTTGCAAAATCTCCAACGTTCGGGAACTATAATTTCCAACGGACGGAAAAAAGCGTGATCGAAAGGAAGCACAGTGACGTAATTGCGCATAGCGGGCACTGTAAGAAGCTTCGTGAAGAAGAGATGAAAGAGAAGATTGCTGCATCGCAAAAAGTAGTACTACCTACTGATGTCAGTACAGGACAAGGATTGATTCCTGACCTGACGATAAAGAAGAGAAATTGGCCAAAGAGAACTTCATCCACAAAAGTAGCAAAGCCTACGGATGTAAGTCGGGAAAGCGGATTGATTCCAAAACCCATCGGATTGAAAGGTGTTCGGGAACCGAGTGCACGCGGGAACGCCATTATCAACAGAAGTAGAGAAACGAGAACAGAATGCAATGAAATTGACCACATCACCTGCGGACGTGGCAGTTATTCTGACATATCTCTCGTCTGGATTGGACAAAAAGCAAACATGGACAAGGATTCGGGAAAAAGAGTGAATGAAAAATTTTTCCTGGTCGCTGCTGAATTTGAGAAAAAGAAAACATTGTGCAACAGGCTTATGGAAAATACTTTTCAAAATTTCCCCCTAGCACATTTGAAACAATGCAGATTAAATTCAAAACACACCCTCGAATCACAGGTTATCAGGACTAAAATGACATTGGTCCATTTGACTCTACCTGCTCCAGAAAAGAAGAAATTGAGATTAAAAATGAAGAATTATCTATAACAAATTGACAGCAAGATGTCGGGTATCTAAGAACTTACAGATGAAAGCTATTAACAAATTTTCTCGACAAAATTTTATTAAATCACTACTTTTCAAATCAAGGAAAACGGAAACTTTCATTACGTCATGCTAAGACTTGTATTCAAACCGGATTGTCTGGTTGAACGCCTATTGGTTAAAAGGAGCACATGAAGAAATTTCGCATCAACTAAGTCCTTCATGGCACTGGCGAATATTTCGACTTGCGAATCTAATGGAAGGAATTACGAAAAATGTTTATTCATAACTGGATGTGTTCGTCTAGTTAAATTACTAGTTAATATTTCAAATTACTGGAGGAAAATTCATGGATTCATCACTGTTAACCCCTCCTTAAAAGAAAAATTGCATTTCGCAAAAGTAAATTGGCAACTGCAATACACGTCTACTACGGTATGGACATTTATTCGCTATGAAGTTCAAACAAAACTGAGATACAATAAACATCAAAGTTTCTGACCAGCATTCGTACGCCACCTACCGGGATGAAAAGGAACTCATTTCTGATATACCCACTAGAGGGCGATTGCATTCGCTCTACAGTATAACTACTAAGCAACCACAGCTAAGACATTATATGATAAACTGACCACCCGAATTTTGGATGTCAGCGGACAAGATTAGAAAATCCGTTGAAGTCAGAAAATACCCGGGATCACTAAAAAGGGACTTATGACATTGGGCAAAACAGAATATCCGAAGACAGATGACCAGAAACCCAAACCCAACTCACCCAACTGCTCTTATGGGAATTCCAATGTTATTCTGGTCAGTAGTGATTTCAATGTAAATTCCGGTCAGTAGGAATTCAACCTCATAACAGACATGCTATGCCGAAGTTACCGATTAAGCCGGTAAACACAAAACATACAGGACAAAAACAAGATGATTCTCGAAATCCTATCTCTGCAAATCAAAATAAATGAAATTTGGTTAAAAACTAATTCGACGAAGTTATAAATGGAAAGTTACATTTCAAGATTATGCAAAAGCCCGGAAGCTGAAAATTAATATGTAAGCAACCTAGAAAAAGCAAGCACTCAGGCAAAAGGGTGCATCTCTTGTACATGTGCACGAAGCACGTCCTTGCGTCCATACTCCTTGGGACAAACGGAACACTTGTAAGGACCCAAGTGCTTCTCCATGCAGCGTGATCGAGCCTTCATCTTTGGCACGTACAACCCTGACAAACATAAGAGAAATCACCAGTCAAATTCCGCAAATTTCAACCTGTCAACCGAATTCTTGAAGTGAAAGTGAAATACGAAAATATACTTACCACAGCCACTGAAATAGTGTAGAAAATTCTGCGAGGAACCCTTCAGAACGGATAACCCACGCGTTAAAGTTTTCATCCTCAAAACGGGTGAAACACTAGTCACAATCTTCTTGCTACTCGTAAAAACCGGTACCTTTTTCTTAAAGGGCTTGACCACAGTCTTCAAAGGAAAGAACAACCTTTAACTGCTTCGGGAAGTTACGACTACTTTCTCTATTACTTTCTTCTCGCTTTACCGAAGACACTTCTTCAACCATAACTTCTTTCATGACCGTCACATGCAAAATCTCCGAAATGGTCATGGCATTTGAAAACTTTCTTACTACACTCAAGCTATCGAAAGAGGGACATTTCTGCCCAACCTTTCGTCACCAAGCGATTCTTCGATATTAAAGTCAACAGGCCACTGAACAGAAAAATTCATGCAAAAAGGAAAACAACCAGCTGACGTGAGTTTAAGAAAAATGTTAACTGGAACTTCAACCCGTTCGATTTAAAGACAAAGATATTTGATTGTAACGATATTTAGTATATCAACTTTAATATAAATTACCTGCACGGTGTGCTCACATAATTGTAAAATTCCCTTAGGGACACTTAAACTATAAATACGTTATTTTTCAAATTAGGTAAACTAGAACAATTTGTAACAACACTTGGTGAGATCGCCAACCTTGTTAAATTATAAATACTACTACCATCAGACCACCTATAAGACTTCATCAATGCTATGGGAAAACCCTAAGCTACCAACACCAACACTGAAGAACCTGATACGGGAACAACCCGTTCCAGATACAGACATTCCAGTAGGAGGACTAAATCTTCTATGAGGCCATCAGCAGGACAACTACCGTAAAGCAGTGTCATCAACCTCAATCAAATTGTAACTGGTGCTGCGTGTCAACATTCCGGTTCCTGATTGTCAACATTCACCAATGGACGATAGCTATGAAACTACATGGAGCATCCTATCATCACAGCACCCAGGACAACAACCACCGCTCCAATCTCCGTGACAACTTTACCCTGATTAAGACATACAATAGCTTTAATATGACTTTTATGGGAAACGTAAAATTGATGTATGTATGAATGAATGTATGTAATTAGTTAGGTATTAGCACTTAAGACTAGTTAATTAATTATTATGTAATACCAGTGATTAGTATTAGTTAGTATAATTTACCTAATTGTAATTAATTACTTTGCATGAACAGTTAGGTAATAATAAGTTTGTCATTCTAATTAACAATTAACCCTTTCATTATCATTATTCGTTATTGTATTGAATCAATTGGATATCATTCAGGGAAAATGCTTATATGGAAAAACTTTCACCATTTCTATTATTTTCAGAAAACTCAACGGGGAATTAATAAAGTCAAATAATCATTATGTTTGTAAGGGTGAAACTGGATCAACTCTTTCCTCACTCACCCACCACCCTCAACGTTGTGCCAACGTTCCTCAAAGGGGGGGAGGATGTGGCGGGACTCCCCTCGTCCCACCGTACTACGCGAATCCCAACTCCCACTCCAAACCATACTATCTAAATTCCTGAACCCTCAATCCTCAGTCTTGTGGGAACAGCAGAGTTGAGAAGGTGTTCTCTCATTGTCTCTCGTGTCTATCTCATTGTTCCTCTGGCGAGTTAGCCATAGGGTAAGTTGGAATCCCTAACTGAATAAACCAAATACATTTCTCCTGAAACTAAGTCAGCTCTCCCAAACTTCAGTCTACATCTACATTTATTGCATACGTGTACTTATTCGCATATTCCTGGACATATTGGCAATAAGATTGAATCAGAAGTCGGCTAGAATACGAATACTGAGCATAATTAACCGAGAATAGTTAACCTCCCATTACACGTTAAGTATGCATAATTGATAATAGGATCAATTGTATAGGTACAGCATGTTTCGTTTATGCTCATATATTTGTAACATTTGAATATACCAGGCTATGTGGTTGCTAAACTTTGGCTACAATAACAATTAAACAATGGTAAGATATCAAAGAATAAATTATGAAAACAGTCGATTATTTGAAAATAAAATGGAAATAACACAAAACAGCTTTTAAAATACACATTTTAAGTAGTAATTCCATTGAGAACAAAATTCAATGGAAAAGTCTAATCATTACTTAAAATTCAATAAGTTAAAGTAATGATACATTCTTAGAGCTTCTTAGAGCATTCCATCATGTTGATTTACCTTTAGTGGTTTTCTTTGGGTGGACCACTTCTGCTGAAAGCCCAAATATTTATCACCTCCCAACTACTATAGCTTTTATTGTAAATTCCATATATTATCAAATTTGTTCAATTTCAATCCTTCAGAGAACAAAGAAGCATTATGCTATCAAATAAGTAATAACGCAATAATAATTTCTCCAAGTATGAATACTGCAAGCAAAAACAAGCATATAGTCAAAGTGAAAAACAATTGGATGCATTTTTGCACTCATTTACAAATATTCGTGTTCTTTAATAAATCTATCGCTTTGTCAGAAATAAATCGATATTTAGAAATCAAAGGAATAAATGAAATAATTGAAGAACTATCGGGTAATTATAAAGTTTCAATATTTTATGATAATTTAATTCCTTATATCTCAGACTCAAACTCTGGACCATTTTCATTCATGAACCTTGAAACAGTTGCAGTTGCTCCTTCGATAAATAATCGATCAGATATTAATTATGATTGGAGAAAATGGATACTTTATTATGCACGAGTTTATGTGCTCACAACAGGTGATAGAGGAATTGAGTTTCTTCAGATATTTCACTCCAATTGTGTGCATCATAAAAGTTTTGTTGGGTACAAATATTGTGGCGACAATCGAGGGTACAATTTCATCATTATTCCTCAGAAGGATATAGTTAGCGATAAATTTGTCAACAGTAACTGGTATTCACCCAAAATATTCTTCCCTATAAATGAGTTTCATCATTATCCACAAAAGCAAGTCTATTCATTGAATAAATTGCACATTTATTGTGAAAAATGCAATGCAAACGGAATTCCACGCACGAAACGAACGGAATTATGCAAACGGAATGAAAAGGGATTATTTCTGGAAATATCCTTCCAAATTTTGAGCAAGGATATTTTAACAAAAGCTATGAACCACATGGATAATTACCGATCTAAGTTATTCCCAATACCAAAGTACTGTGTCAGTGGATTCGACACGAATAAATTGGTTATTAAAAGATTGCCTGATACCACAGATATTTTGAATTATTTCCGGAGATTTCAGAAAAGCCGACTAATATCTCCTTTTGAATTCTTAATTAAATATGAACACGAGTTTCGACCTCAGGTTTTTCAAAATGCTATTTACTTAACGTTTATGAATAAAGACCTCCTGCATTTCGATATTTTGTATCCTAGTGTATTTGGTGCCTACAACCCAACTAATACGTTTTATTGGACAACAAATGCTGCATATCACATTTTGATTGGACAAGACGGTTGGAATTTTGCCACATGTGCTGGTATGCAAAGAGAACTGAAATGGAGAATGTACCTCATAGCCTTTGATAAAATAACGTGGTTTTTAATTTTATCAAGTGCTGTGTGCCTATCAATAGTGTATCTATTTCAAAAGTCTGATTTTATTCATAAAACCCACCGTTCAGAAAAGACCTGCAATTTTTTGAACCGGATATCACTACTAATTATAGTAATGTTCAATTATTTTGCCATTTTATTGGAACAAGGTGTAAAAATACAGCGAAAATACATTTTAACGTTTGGAATTTGGGTAATTTCTTGTATGGTATTAAGTACTATTTACAAATCCATAATTGTAGTGATATTATCTTCACCTCAAAAGATTGAATTCAAGTACACGCAGTTTAAAGACCTTGAGAATTTCATAATTTCAACTACCAGTGTATCTTTGGACTTACATGAAGAATTGCAAAGAAGGTATCTCTCCAACGGGTATACAGACAGCCGTTACTATCAAACTGAGGATTTTTCTTCAGATACCTACTGCAAAGACCCTCAAATTCCGGATCCACAGGAATGGTTTGGTTACGTTCCTGAAAAAAGTTTTCTGTCTTGCGATTTTTTTGGTAACCGAGACAAAAGTGTCCAAGATATACTAAATTATGATAAAACTGTGAAAAGTTGGGGAATTTACGGCACCCTGGGACACGTATTTTCATTTTTGACTATAAATATTAATAAATCTGAAATAAATAAGGCGATGCAAATTAATACTACTAACAACGTCATTAAAGCTGAATTGCAAACTTTATTGGATGTTCCGCAAAGATTCACCCTCGCTACAATAGATAGTATGAAGGCCGCAGATCTTTTATTTGTAGTGAAAGCAAATATCGCTCTTTTAAGAAGTTGCGAAAAGCGTGCATATGTGGACAGAATTTCTTCTTTCGATACCTATAGAAAATACTTTTTCAAAGGGTTGCCATATATTAAAGGAACTGAATACATCATTCCAATGCAAAAGTTTTACCAAATTCCGCATTCTATTCATCAGGAATTTTTCTACTTTAGAATGCAAATTATGATCACTTCGGGAATCTACGAGTTATTTGAAAGGTGGGATTCTTTCTTTAGAGAAAAAGAAGTACGAACTTTAATGAAAAATGATTCTGATTTACGGATGGAGAAAGATGACATTGAAAATAGTATATCTTTAAACAATTCTAATATGGTTGCAGTATTTTATGCCTACGCCGCTTTCATCTTGTTTTGTTTCATTGTATTTCTATTCGAAACTTTTCTTTTACATACTGCAGTGATGCATTGCTAAGTACGTTATGTCTTTATAGTACTAAGATGATTTAACGATATTTTGTCCCTTTCTTTTATTCCCCACTTCCAAAAAAATTACTCCGTTGATTTATATCCCATAAATACTGGTAGAAAATAAAATTCATTTGCCTTTTATAGTACATTTTGTATCCCTTATTCCACCGTATTACCTGTTCCATAATAATATTTCCTTTACCCAAAAAACACTTTCCCTTTTCCCTTTTGGATCATCAAGTCTTTTATTTTTAGCAATTGGAGATAAAAAACGTGCCATCGTTTTCAAATTAAATATTTATGGTAATTTAACCAAAACGCACATTTTCTGGTCAATGGACTGAAATTTTATTTATTTTGGCTTATCATATTACAATGCATTTTGCGAGACTCCAAATAGAAGAAGGATTCTGTAAACTCGGGATCTATTTTTGACAGATATCGTAATACTATACTTTGTCAAGTATTAAAAGTCTAATGAAACGCTAATTACTAACACTAAAAGACTGCTAAAATATTACTAAGAACTAATAAAATAATTATATTTATAATATTTAATGAAGTTGTCAATAAACATTTATTCTAACAATAAAGTTAGGAAACCAAAAAATAAAAACAATTAAAGACAACAAACATCAAGACCTCCACAATTGCCCGATATGATGATGTGTTCCCCACCATTGCACCCACTACTGCAGTGACCTCCTTGGCTGCTACATGTTTGAGCTTCTAAAGTAGTAGGATATTTCAAACGAATTATAGTTTACTGATAAATCACTTTTGAATTAAAGCAAAATTAGTTGCAACCAGTATTGAGAGATCATTTGCTAATTGCATCTCCAAATGAATACATAGATATATAAGTACAGTATCTTATACGTAAGTTTGAATATTATTTTAGCTATTTAGTACTCACCTGCAGTGTGGATTGACAAGACGAAAATGAACATAAAGAGGATTAAAAATTGGACAGTTCTCATTGTAAAAAATGACCGGAATATATGTCGGATAATGCGAATTAACAAGAAATGAGAATAAACAAAAAATGTCTTAATTGCCTTCGGTACAACGAAAAATATTGTCTTTCAGGGTTCTAAAAATGAACACTACTTAGCAAAAATGGTTTATGTATTTTATAACTGCTAGGACATTTTCAGACTTCAGATGGTTTTTATACTACAAGATGTAGATTCAATTTCCTAAAAATAATAAGCATTCATTTCCGTATAACTGTGAAATTCATTCATCCAGTAGAAATCCGTCATATCATTATTGTGCTCACATCACATATTGCCAAGGTTTCGGCATCGACTGAAGTCGCAAGATAACAGCAAAGTACAGAGTATAATCTCTTTCCTGCCCATAAAATTGAATTACCCTATTCCAAGTTGTACCGTTGCTTTAACAACTTATACGCTAAAAACGTTGATGCATGTCTTTTAGTACTTTAGATAATAAATTAGTACATTTAACCTCTCATAATATAAGAAATAAATGAAGCAATTATTTCTATATATATTTCTGTTAATTGAGTGACGAAAAAAGAATGCAAATTAAACAATGGTGTTTTGAAGTACATACAATTTCAACATTATATCATAATGAATGAAATGAACACGGGTATTTCAAATATGTCAATTAAATAATAAAAGAAAGTTGAGGTTCAAATAATACAATATTTAACAAATTGATTTTAGAAAACCTTGATTCACTCCAAGATATTAACGGAAAATATATATGCATTGCTACAGTTCCAATCTGTTGAATATAATGTAATTCATACTTAAACAGTTTTAAACTGTACTTACGCCTAAATAGAAGAACATGTGTGTAACATTTGTTGTTTGCATATTTATTTGTAATAGTCCTTATATACTTCTAACAAAAAACGGCTTAATTTTAAAACTACTGGGAATTAAAGGAATTTGTCTTCTATTTAAAAGGTATAGCCCGCTAAAAAATCCGTCTTCGATTTAAAAAAAGTTTCCTCTAATTAAAAAGTCAATGTCATCATGAAATAAAACAAACAGTCTTCGAGTTAAAAAACTTAGTCTTCAAATGGTTTCCGGGAAACAGAGGAATTGCATCTTTAATAAGTATAATAATGGAACATGTCACATAATAATATGTCAGTTCAGAACAACACAAATTAAAATATTGTAGTTATTTTAGTAAATTATTTATGTCGAGAAAAACAATCTGAATTCATTGTTGGCTGTAGTGTAGTCAATTATGTAGAATTTATCACCTTCATTAGGAATTTCTTCATTTTTCTCGCAGTACTCCTGTACTTCGTGTATGTATATTATGTTGTTCACATTTTTTGTCTGTGCTACTGTAAAAAGTTCACAAATTAAGTTTTCTCTGGAATGTCAACCACTTGCTTCCTGAGAACTTTAAGAATCTGATTTGGTAATTGGTAATGCCATGGAATTAACATAATATTGTTATCCTATACAAGAATCATAATGTGTGCAACTGCATATTAGAGAGTTAGTGCAGGTTTGACATATCACATATAACTTAAGATTATTACTTATCACATATAATTATAAGTTATATATCAAAAATTGTCTCTCTGGTTATATATACTTAAAATTATAAGTTACGTCATAAGTTATAAGTTTCTGTTAGGTGAAATAAGATTTTCCATGGTTACGGGAATTTTGCAAATTCATCTTGTACCACTTAACTACTTACGTTATAAGTTTAGTCAAAGTTGCCCTAACTACCATGTGACGTAGCACATAAAACGTAAAACTTATAAATTATATGTATAAGTGATATGCAGAGGTCGATACGTCAACGTTGCCCTAGGTATCTATTATATGGACTAATATTAAAGCATTTTGTTTCGAAGAAAAATTCCTTTATGCATTTTCTTCCAACACATTCTTCTATAAAAATTAGTCCTTTATTTAGAAGACATGAATTTCGAGAAGACACAATTCCTTTATTTCCCAGCCACATTAAATACCAGCCACAAAAAACATAGTACACAACACTTGCCTGCTTCTCTTTAATTTAAATCAACACGTAATGATACTGCATTAAAGAATTTAAAGAAGCTAGATGCTTTCATGTATTTATACATTATAAATATCTTACTAATCTATTTCAACAGAATAATTACAAGCATGATAATTTAGGTTTATTGTTTTCTAAAATACGATTTTTTTCTGCTGAGCTTTATTATCATCATATATGACCAAATTTTTTACATTAATTCACAGATATATTGCAGAGACTGATCACTTGTTTTTGTGCGCCAAGCAGAATTTAACGGGTTTTGATAGAACAGAGATATTCTGGTTTGAGAATTGTTAGAATCTGGATATTCCATTTCCCATGGTGCCCAACTCTCTAGTTCTTTATCATTGCCCCACCTCAATTTTCCGTCTCCATCGACCATCGCACTCATCCAGTATTCACCTAAGTAGTGCCAACATTATTATTGCAATACTACCAAAGAAATATTACAATCAAACATTTTTTGCTTTTAAAATTACACTCCTTTTATGCTCATGTCCAGAACTCCTAGACTCCTAGTCATAATCTTTCAAGTTTCTTATAATTTGCAAATTATCATTAATCTTTTTAAATAATATTACATGTTAAAACCTTTGTCTAGACCATAGTTCTCAAGCAATTCGTCAACACGTGATTTTTCTTCTTTTGTTTCAAGGGACAGCAGAGACCCGTGCTCTTCAATATAACTATTTCCGCAGTCAGAAGATGCAAAGGCGTAGTCCACCTACAAAATCACATTTTTTCAGCATTTGTGGGATTTCCTGACTTATAGTAAAATAATTAACTGTAGCAAATTACATAAATTATATCAGTTACAATTAATCAATGAAATAAAAGGACTCTCAAGCTTATTAAGACAGTTATCATTAAATGAAAAGTTATAAAAAACATACGGGATCATAGCTAACGAAATAATGGTGCTGTTGATTATCCTCTGGCTGTTTGAAGGAACCGAGGTATGCCATTCCTATATGTAGACAAAAAATAGAAGTTTCCAAAAACTTCAAAAGAAAATATTTAAGACAGAAATTTTTCACAACTCACCTTTGACGGCTACTGTTTTTGTTAAAATGGGTGCCCCGTCATGTATACGAATAAGAGTTAACAAAAGAAGAAAAATCCCAAAATAATTTATCATCATAAATATTTTTTATACAGGTCCTAATTGGAAATATGTTTTGTGTTGGTTGCTGAATATAAGAATTTATTCGTGCACTACTATGTTGGTGAAAATATATTCTGCCTTAAATTTAAGCTTCCAGGTATGCTTTATATCCGCCTAGTTATCTACGAAAGAAAAATTCGGCAAACCTAAAGAGCGGTAATTGGAACTCAATAATATAATCTCAATAATATGTTAATTGGTTATTGGAGTATTAGTATAATCCAACAAGTAATGTAATCGTAAGTATGAGTACTGTATTTGAATATTCTGTTTACCAGATTACATTGTCCCGACAATGCATTTTTCCTTATCAATATCAAATGTTTGCAAGTTTTTAGGTTTTATATTATTTATGCCCTTCGGATGCCATAAATTTGTCAACACTTTCAAGCGAATTGTAAAACGGTCACTTTTTAAGTTTGTTAACATTTGTCATTTAGAAAGCTTGGTGGGAATTCTACAAACACTATATTTGGAAGGTACCTCTTAAAGTCACCAGAATTGCTACTATGAATTATTAATGAGAAATAGTCGAAACTTTTAGTATAAGAAAAAAGGAATAGTTTAATGTTTTTGCTTGACGGAAAACTGATGTAAGATTAATATATATAGTTGTCATGTGAACATTTATTGGGCAACCAAAAGATCATAAAATATTTGCCATTTTCAGGGTTACTTTTGTTTTGTCACTAAAGCTGAATCTTATCGCAATGGTTTGCAAATGTGCTGATACATGCTTATGGTTAACTAATACATATATAGATATATACAGTGGTAATTAGAATTTTGTAATAATTTTGAATTTACGATGTATTTTATATATCGTTTTGCAGATAAAAATTATTAATCTTTTTATTTCAAACTTCGATTGAACTGTCTCCACTTCAAAAGAATTTTCCCATTTATTCAATACCTCTATCTCAATGAGATGAAATGAAATTGATAGGAGAAATTACGTTTACTATACGGGGAGAATTTATTATTTTCTTTTTTCTGAAGTATTATAACAATTTATTTCAGTATTATTCAGTAAACGTTTAATAATTAATTGTCTTCAAAAGTATGATTCAATAGTGATAGGGAATTTTAAATTGTCGAATCGATTTTTTACCTTTCTGACTCCTACTTAAAAAAAATATAATCAGGGGTAAATAAATACCGGTAAACATCTTATCCGGCAAAGGTGTTAATTGCTAGCAATTATTTCACAAATGAATTTTTGGAAATTAGTGCCATATTTTGTACGCCAAAATGAATTTAGTCGGTTCTGGTAACTTAAATAGACTCTTGTTTGGGAATTTTTAATATCTGGATATCCGCTTGCCCAAGGTGCCCAACATTCGTCAACTGGCTTATTATTTGACCATCTCAGTATACCCGCTCCATCATACATAGCACTCATCCAGTAGTCCCCTAAACAATAATTCAATTACTATAATTGGTAAGAAAAGAACAGTCTCCTAATAAGTTCAATATTTTAATCCATCAGTATTCTTATCCTCATATGGTCATAATGCAACATTTTGTAATGCAATCTTAAAACTAATGAAAAATTGTATTATTAAAGTGCACGTAGTAAATACCGAAATTGTATGGCTCTAGCAATCCGTCAATATATAACTTTTCTTCTAGTGTTTCAACTGAAAGTAGAGTAGCGTTACTTTCAATGTTTCTGCAGGCTGTAGATGCATCTGGATGAGTTGTCTAGAAAGGATGGTAAAATTTTAGTCATAATTTTAGCAATTTGAAATTTTAGAAACTGTATACTATCTGCCAAACACTTCCAATCATATTTTTAAAATTTGGGAAATCTGACAATTCAAAATAAGTTGTAGTAATATGATTAGGGTTTAATTTAAACAACATAATACATTTCCCTTATATTTTCAAAACTGTTTCACAATATAGCAAAGCTATTTTTACTGTGAAATATCTTGTATTATAGATAAACAGTCTTACATGAGCTATCTGAATGGTAATCCATTTTTATTCTCTGATTGTCAGTGATATTATTAGATTGTTATTTTGAATGTTTTTAGATATCACAACTTTTTCTCCATAAATATAAAATTTTATCCGATATATCAAAACCATTTTTGATTAACAATGGCAATTAGTAAATTTTACATTTACAAAAACGCTAAACGGCACGAGTCACTTACGGGATAACCGGAGACATAATAATAATGCTCCTTAAAAGTCAATGTGCTGAATCCTAATGAGGTATGTTGCTCCTCTGGCTGCACGAAAGAACCAAGGTAGATCATTCCTGCAAATCAATACGGAAACAGAGTTTACACATATAATAATGAGTGATTCCAAAATTTTAAACACCAATAAATTACCTTCAACGGATCTTGTTTTTGTAATTTCAATGGTAGCCCCGTTGATTAGACTTGGAGCCGCCAACAGGAGAATAATAGGTCCTATACAAATAGCCATTCCGAAAACGTCAAAGGTTAAAGGTCAAATAAAATGTAGCTTAAGAAAACTACAATTCAGCACATTTATTCTTCCTCAAAATAATAGATGATGCCACGACAAACGATTCTTATATATGAGGAATTTAGGAGTTATCAGTGTGATTACAAGTTTTTAGAATTGCAATAAACTTCGGCGAGAACAAAGAGTTGTTATAGAACTGCAATTATATGATTCTTTGTACTCATGGGACGCAGTGAAACATTTTATATACCATATGTATTTGTCTGCATGAAAAATTCTGCAAAAAGATAAATAAGTAGCCTTTTCTGTGGTGCAGCAAATGGTTTAATAATGCATATCCTCAATAAATAATTTTCATACAATTTATGAGTGCACCGCTTGCACTTATGAAGCTTTTTGAAGGGGAAAAGCGGTATATAAATCCCAAAATTGGGATTATTTTTATTGGACGCTTACTAACAAATAAATTGCAGTTAATTTACGGCTTTTACAACCTTTTTCAATTACAAGCTTATTGGTAACCAAACCATTTTTAAAAATCTTTTGACGTAAATGCTTTCATAAAACGCAAAAATACTTCTGAAATTGGCGATCTCAATTAACGCTTAATTGACTATATTAATATAAGAGTTTTAAATGTTTATGAATACGTTTTTGCATATAACATTCACAATTAAATAATTGCAATCGATCTGTATAGTAATAGAGCATTTGTTTTATGCTCAGTATAATTTATGATTTCATTTATACAGGACTGTAATTATCGATACCCCTATTAAACTGAAATATTACCCCAAAAAATACTTAATTCAAAAATACTAATTTGTGCCGTGCCGTGTACTTTTCGTAGCCCCAATTAAAATGGAATTTTACCCTTTTAAAACTATATGTGCCCCTATTTTTACTACACTCTGCCTCGATGATTTACATGTATTTTGAACAGTAACAAGCAGTATTAACATTGAAATCATTTATTACCAAATCAAAAGTGCAAAGAATAACAGTGCAGTAATAAGTAATTAAATAAATCATACAATAGTAAGTGCAAATAAGAAAATTTTGAGAATAGTAACATTTTTGGAACCTTAATTTTTGATTAGAGCCTTTTTTGCCTTTGCTGGTCTACCCCGCTTACGCTTTTGCCCCACAGGCACAGTTGTCGCGTCAGATGGAAGTTCACATATGTCATTTATTATGGCAATCCCGACAATGTGCTTACATATGTACGATTTAGAAAATGTAGGGCACATCCACTGACCTTCCTCCCAATTGTTACTATGAATTGTTACCATCCACAGACGGTTTTTGGTGGCAACGTAAGTGTCGAAGAGTCCAATTGTACTTCTCCATCTGTCGGATGTATTGTTTTACATCAGCGTCTTTTAAAGGATCTTTTTGTCCTTCTGGCTGAATGAAGTACAATTTCTTCAGACCATAAGTACGATATCGAATGCTAGGTTTTAAAAGGGTAAAATTCCATTTTAATTGGGGCTACGAAAAGTACACGGCACGGCACAAATTAGTATTTTTGAATTAAGTATTTTTTGGGGTAATATTTCAGTTTAATAGGGGTATCAATAATAATATCCCATTTATACAGTGCCACTAACAAATAGACAACTTTCTCTACTTTTGCGGCACCACAGTATAGAAATTAATAATTCTTGAAGCATGAAGTAAATAGTTTGTCAAAAATTGATTGATGAAACATTTAAATGTATTAAATTATTTATTGCGTCCAATGTTGACTCATCCAAGACTAATTTTTCTAACACTTTTCCTACCAAAGTAATATTTAAAATAATACTTGAAGAATTTGTTAAACAATTTTTAATTAATCAGGTTTTATTTCTTATATTTTTTATTCTCTTTAACAAATTGCGTTGTAATTTCTCAAAAAATACAATTTCATAAGCACTTAATTTGGACAAACTCGAACACTAACAGGTGTCAACAATTCAATAAGCTTGTCGAATGTCGCAGTTGTGAAAACGTGACTACTGTTTCCTCCTGCAATATAGAGAAGTTCAGCTTGGTTGACGTTATCTGTAATACCTACAGCAAACGTCCTTATTCCCATAGCCGTCGCACGTCCGGCTGAATCCATGGTTAACATGGGATTGTTTGATATGCCGTCAGTGAGAACAACCATATTTTGGGGAACCCCTCTTGAGTGTGAATTAAGTTCATTTACAGCTGCATCAATTGCCAAGTCGGTGGATGTTGTCTGACCCAAATAGGGTGCATTTAAAATGGCAGTTTGTTTTTGCGGTGGAATTAGGTTACTATCCAACGCAATTATCACATTCCAACTGTCACTGTATATTATAAATGACAATCGACTTTCTGCGTGAGTTGCAAAGGCCAAAGCCAGTCTCTCGACAAACTGCTTAGCTACTAAATAATTTGTAGAGCCAATACTTCCGGAAGAATCCAAAACAATGACAAGATCGTTGGTTTGATAACAAGGGATAGCAATTGTTGTTGTCGGCATCTTTAAACAAATTACTAAAATTAATATCTGTTAGACTTTATAAGTTGGCCTATATTTTATATGAATATTTGTTTACTAATATTACAACATTGACAATAAAATTTTCCTTATTACAGAAAATATTGTATGGTATAGGTATTTACATTGATCACAATTAGTTATATGAATTAAAAATATAAAAAGAATGTAAAAAAATTATAGTGACCACAGTTCATAATCTACTATAATAATCATTGAAAGTATGAAATAACTTAAGTGACTTGTTTTCTGTAATCCAAAATATTGTAATTGCACATCACATTTTCTAAGCATTGAGATAGTAAGCCCAAAACAAGCCATGTTGGCGTTTATTTTCCATGTGAAATTTGTTTTGGATAATATTGAAAATAGAATTACTTCGCAAATGTAGTTTTGAAGAGTAGTACCATATACTGTGCGCCAATCTGAATTCAATGGATTCTGATAATTTAGAGTCACTCTTGTTTGAGAATTAATTGGATTTGGATATCCCGTTCCCCAAGGAGCCCAATTTGCAACTTCTATTCCGTTAATCCACCTCAATTTGCCTTGTCCATCCTGCAATGCGCTCATATAGAATGCACCTACAGAATGTCAGTAGTCAGTAGTAAACGAACATTTTATAAAACAACTTCAAAAGCAATTGATAATTTGAACAACTACCCAAGTGTTCCATATAGATTATATTATAAGAAATACAAACGGAAGACTATGTTAGTAAGGAATGTTCACAGACATTACCTGATGACCGCGGTTCGAGCAATGTTTTGATATATGCCCATTCATCTTCTGTTTCGATTGAAAGTAAAGTTGAGTTTTTATCAAAAAAGTTTCTACATTGATAAGCCGCGTCTGAATGGGATGTCTAACCACCAAAAAAATTTTGTATTCATGCATTAAAAGTAAATAAGCTAATAATTGGATTTTAATAAATATTTTTGTTTTCAAAATGGCTACTTAGTAAATCCAACCAATTTAATAGTTGCCAAATAGTCATCCATGTCAGATTAGTAGCTGATTTGTCATAAAAATTACTTATAAGATTAACTTAAATTCGTCAAGTCAACTACTAATAAATTACAATGTTGTAAATAACTTACGACCCCAGGACCAATAAAATAGTGATGCTCCTCAAAATCTACTGGATTTGTTGATCTAGACTTTGGGTTGATCTGTTGTATGAAAGACCCAAGATATACGATTTCTAAAGTTGTAGCAAAAAATAAAATATTTTTTGCAATGAGAACATACGATAAATGTACGAATAAAAATTAAACATTTGGGATTACAATAGGATACCTCCCGGAGAACTGTTTTCTGAAATTTCGACGAAAGCACCATTAGTAATGCTGAGAACACATACAAAAACAAAAACTAAAGTTTGGGCAAAATAATTCCCCATTTTAAAATTTTGTATGAGGCGCAGTTTGGTACAATTTGTGAAGCCTCTTGGCTAAGTTTGTTCTTTCTTTATATACAGCATTACAAAACGGACTAACATGATATACCAAAGTGATTATTGTTATTGTTAATTGATAAACTGTTGCAGTTAATAAACGCTAATAAACACCAAGCCTCAGCACCCAGTGAAGATAACAACCGGGAATTGGACTATAATTATGTAATCCTATAAATCAGTAATGATCAACGGATCTACGTCATATGTCACATTGATGCTACTCAATAATCAGAGTGTCGAGTGCAGGCACGTATCCAGGGGGGTGGCTTTGGGGCTGAAGCCCCACCCAAATTCTTGAAAAAGAGGAAATTTTTCATCGAAATACCAAAAATTTTTCGCGCTTCGCGCGAATTAGCACTTTTTGGAACATATTTTTCGTTAAGCCCCACCATGATGATTTTTCTGGATACGTGATTGGTCGAGTGTACCGTAAATGCCGTATATATGCCGTTAAAGAACCTTAAATGCGGCGTGTACGTATTTCATTTGCGGTATGCCGTAAATAACATAAATACCTACAACCAACCAAATTACAGCATATTTCCCACGTATTTAATGTAAAATAACGCATTTATTGCATTAGCCGCATTATGGAATCAAAAAATCATTTACGGCATACCGGCTTTGTACTTTGATAACGGTCAACTATGTTTGATTGCCCAATTTTCCACTTCCCACTGTAAAATTGGGAAGGTGGGAATTATTGATCGAAAATATATTTACAAATAAGTATTTACTTTTTTTTTACTTTAGCGCAGTTTCTTTGTAAGCATTTAATAGGTAGATTTCAATGATTATTAAGTTACTTCGTTTTCCAGTAATCATTATAGCTTTTTCTTCAGCCAGTAAAACAATGATACAGTGACTAAAAAATGAAATGCAGCTTTTACACTAGCATACCAGAGTTCTGTTTGCAAAAAATATTTTCATAATTCAATTTTCCATTGAAAATGTGATGGATAAATAGGGTCATTTCAATTGTAAACCAATAGATCATTCAAATCATTTGTGATATTACTTATAGCTTCAGGTTTCTCCCACTAATTTGGTACCGATAGTGGCCAACGTGGGAACTGGTTTGAATACTAGTACTACGAGATATGAGAAATTTTTGATGCTTCGAGACAATAATATTGCATTTACACTGCAATTTACCTGGAAATGGGATTATAACTTTGGCGTTCGGCTTCACAAATCCCCAAACAGAATATTACATCAATTTACTATCTGCATTCATGCAATTCACTTCAGTAATCTTTTCCCATGTGAAGCTATAAAATATTTAAAACTAGGTAATACGTAATAATAATACGCAGACACTTTCCATGATTAAAACTGGGATAGTGTAAATTATTAGCTATTGTAAATTTTATACAATTAGTGCTTTTCTCATTCACTGAATCATTTGTCGTGCTTTTACAGAAATTATGTCACTTTAAGAAGTACATTTGAATCAGGACTACTTTTTCCATCTACCACAATTTATGTAGACCAATAATGGGCCAGGGTGTATAATTAAAAAGCAGGGATACAATTCGGCATACGATAATCTACTATTTAGAATAGAACTTTTAAAACGCTGAAATATTTAAAAATGATGAAAAATTAAATAACCAAGAATATTCCAACACCAAACCAAACTTTTATTTGTTTCAGTAAAGATAACAATGAAAATTATCTTTCAAAATTTGCAAGATTAAGTGTTTTTTCTAGCATTCCGCTTTAAATTGCCATGTACAACAATGGGTACGTGATCCTCGATAACAATAACAATCGCCGTTTCCATTCCATCTTCCGCAGCTCCATTGTCCCCCACTTCGACAACCTTGATCACACATCCACCTTTGGTTATCAGTAGGAACGATGAGACCGTCAACTAAACAATAAATGAAATGATAAATTGTGCTCTGGGATTGATAATAAATATGTTTTATTAAAATATAAAATAAAATAGTCAGGAAGAAAATGTTGAACAGACGGAATAATAAGGACTTACCGGCGGAACTCACGACAACACCCAGGATAAGAAGAGTAATAAAATGCATTTGAATTTGGTTAAATTGATTTGAATTTGAATAAATTGGCTGCTTGTGTTTGTTAGGTGAAATGGCAAACCTTTGAGGGCACCGATGTGAATACAACTAACAAAGTCTCATCGGCTTTTATATATACAATGCGAGTCGCCGCTTTCACTTCATAAAGAACATTGCAAATTGCAATATGAATTCTGCATAGGAATGGTGAAATTATTTTCATTTTAATAATTGCTTTCTCGGTAAGGCAATCCGTAATTGCTATGCTAATTTTAAAATTTAGTACTTTCAGCGTAGGCCGAATTTATATTCTGTAATGATTGTTTCGGGGGGAAAGAGTTTCACTTAGGTATTTCAAAAGTAAAATGACTGAGTCAGTCACTGAGTCATTAGTCTCATAATTTTTATTTGTCATTTTGATTGAGTATAGCGAAATAAATTCCCTGGTCAAAACAATTCTTTTATATTGGTCACTACCCGAGACGCTAATTTAATATTGAAACAATGATATCGGGTAATTAATTACGGTATACTACTCCTGTGATATGGCAATGATAGTAATAGTGGTTTCCCGGCATAATTGTATATGTGCTAACTGTAAAGATGGTAATAATATAATACAGGAAAAAGAATACCACAAGTGGGAAAGTTAGTTTTCCTGACAGTGAGTGACGAATTTTCTGGTAAAATCTTTTAAAAGTGGCAAATTCATGTAAGATGGCAAAGTCAAGATTTTCATTCATGGAAAGATTATTATTTTGGGAGATACTAAAATAACCATCAATAAAACTGAAAACATTTTAAACGAATAAGCCCAATTATATTGAGTAGGCTATTTGGTAAGGTGAATACAATTTTATTATTTTTTAAATTTGCATGTAGATTAAAACTTTAATCTGCCGCATGTGGTTCAGCCATTAGCTATCCACGTTAATTAAAATGCACAATTTATTTTAATTACCAAAATAAATACGAAGATCATGCATGGTATCGTAAGTCTTCATTCGACTATTGAACGATTTATTATACTCATTTACTTCGTAGAAGATCAAAATAACAATAAAAGTAAAAGAGATTAGAGACCCATTGAAATTAAATTCCATTGCCGATTTGAATAACATTTAGCCAGTTGAGGTTTGCCTAACGTGTAATAAAGTTAGTATTATTACTTCGTAGAAGTCGTTTGAATTAGCAATGTTGTACTTATAACCTGCTGTGCATATTAAATTGCTTGTGCGCATTGTAAAAATTTATGGGTTTGTTAACTTTAATTTTCCACATACAAACAAATATATAGTAATTTCGTAATTTGGGGCTAGATCATTATGTAAGTAAATTAAAGAACTACCACAACTTTTAAGTTAATAAGAAGTAAAGCAATGAACTATTCAATATACTAACCTACCCTATGAGTGGCTGATGGTCCATGGAAAACTTTTTGCATTTGTTGTGTGACAAGAAGATAACCTCTTCCCTATCTAAACAACTGTTCAATTTCAATAGTTAGAATATATGATGGGTCAGTGTGAACTTGTGTTGGGTGGCTGAATAAAATAGATTAGTTAGGAAAACTGAAAACCTGACTAAGTTATTCAGCCACCCAACACAAGTTCACACTGACCCATCATATTTTCTAACTATTGAAATTGAACAGTTGTTTAGATAGGAAAGAGGTTATCTTCTTGCCAGCAACAGCATTTCTCCTTTGGATCAACCAGGTGGCTAGTGGACATTGAATTCGAATGAAATTATAGTATACAAGCAAAAGCTGAAAACTTATTCTGGCCTTACCACACTTGCATTTTGTATATTTCTGATTAGCTGCAGTTACATTGTTTACAATTATTAAAGCTTTGTAGAAGGAGTATGTGTATAATTTAGATTTATATACATTTCATTACCTTTCCTATTTAGTCTATATTATGTTTTATATAAATTTTGCTATTTGTAAGAATAGCCCGAATAAACTGGTCCGTTAGCCCTATAGCGCAGGAAATAAAATGATTTGCAAATTAAAGACCACATGAATCTTGGTAAAGTTCTAAATGTATTTATTTATATAAACTATCGCAATTTACATTTACAACATCTTTCCTTCACGTAGCCTGGAGCAGGTTCATTGACACCATTTGATTCCAAAATAAAAGCTGATTTTGTCGTGGGCACATCGCTGGGAACAACATTGACTATTTTTGAAACAGTAATCATTTTTCCGATGACACCTCTGTAAGTAAAATAAAATATTAACATGTTTAGTTTGGATGAAAAATTAGAGTATAATAATAAGAATTAAAATTTCAAAGGTTTTCACTTAATTTTCACCTTTCGGTCAACTTAAGTTAAAATTAGTGAGCATTTATTTTCACTGGTCATATAAGTATATACTTCTTACCGCTGCTGATTCGCATAAAACCGTGGCTGCCAATAGAAAAATAAAAACAATCAAAATCGCCACCTTTGCCTTTTCCATTGGATTTTCTTTCTAAGAATATTATTTAAAACAAAAAAGAGTAGTTCTACTGCTTAAGCAGTTATGTTAGGATCCTTATTTGCAGGGAAATATTTAATTAACTTTGTCAAGAAATATTTGACAGTAAGAATATATATGTACTTTTATTTTCGATCTATGGCAAACTTATTTAACTCTAAATTTTTATTACTTGTTCTTTTTCGTTGTTGATTGAATTTTTTATAAGTGAACTTGTCTGTTAATTTGAATGTTTTGACTGATTGGGATTTGTTGTTTATTTCCTGTATTAGTGTGGTTCCTGTGATAAGATAAGAATGATATATGCATGACTAATAAGGTGTGATGTAAAAATGATTTATGATGTATGCAAGGTATATGCATAATAATTATATTGAGCTTCAAGGTTACAAAGCTATGTTTTCGGACTAAAAGTTCAAATGCGACAATAATAAAATATGGTATTACTGCTTATTTTGCATAAAAATATTCATAAGGATTTGTTCATTTATTTCCAGGAATATGCTTTAATCTGTAATGGTTTTGGTTGTTTGGGGTTTCTTTTATCAATTTCTTCGATTGGACAAATACACTACACGAAATGAAGTAATCTCCTAGTTTCTCAACTGTATGGGCTGCATTTCCAAGCTGAAATCGCTCATTGTGTAAATATACCACCCCTGTAAAAATATAAAACAAAAAAATGAATATATAATATACCTTGCTGGCAAAAGAGGCATCATAAGTCATTATGTGATGTATTGTTATAACATCTAAGTTTAAATAAATTACTGAAAAAAAGACATTATTGTCAAGACTGTAGTTAAAGCCTGCTTGACAGAAAACCTTTTAATATTTAGGCGAGCATCGCAAGACATATCCTTTCTTACTCATTTTGACGGAAAAAAGGAATACAAAGAAATTATGTATGAGTAGTATAAAACAGGTATGTTTGGTTGATTGCTAGGTACTCACTCCCAACGGAAACAGTCATCAAACTTGTATCATAGGTTCTCTCGCATCAATACAATTTTCTACATTTTTTATTCACCACAAGATAATATTCCCATTTCTGTAATCATTAAATGTATTTAATGGCACATAATATTTATCAAACCAAACGCATTGATAAGGAAAGATCGAATGAAGTTGTCATTAACACTGGGGACTATGTTAACACTGCACACATATTCTGATTTACCTAGTACATTACACTGCTGTAAAATGCATAACAATATTTTCCTGCTAATCTCTTTATGAATTAACTGATAGCATATGTTTTGCAACAAGTCATTGCCATTGGATAAAGAAGTAATTACATTTATTGTTATGTGGAAGGAGGGAAGGAGCATAAAAAATTCATAACACCAGATATTTATCGGTTATATGCGAGTGCCAATGAAAAGAGATGCAATTATCAGTAAATGAGTCACAGCCAACATAATGATTACCTTAAT
Organism: Yoshiicerus persimilis; assembly: GCA_020352615.2. Lineage (NCBI taxonomy): Eukaryota > Metazoa > Arthropoda > Collembola > Entomobryomorpha > Tomoceridae > Yoshiicerus > Yoshiicerus persimilis. Next base: position 71,912,659 of record CM036940.2, on the reverse strand, counting down.
GCAGTTGTGGAAATGGAAAATAGCTCATAATATATAAATATAATCCCCTATACAAAAGATTAATGTATATAAGGTAATGGTAAGCACATGCTGGCGCATGCATTACAAAAGGTTTGTGGTGGAGTGGATCTGACAGAAGAATAGATAAAATTACACTCACTCTTTATTTTCTGAATCGTATTCGTGCGGATAAATTAAAACGCTTACAGCATTAGTAATAATGACACCCAAATAGTACAATCTTTATTTATGCCAATGTATAGAGATAGAATTTTTGGAGAAAATCGGTACCTAATTTTACAAAACTCATGAAAAGTAGTTAGGATTTAGTGAAAATGTATCTAGTAAACTCATTTAATTTAGGAAATCTCCACTTCGTGGAATATATCATACATGCCAGGTTATTAATCGGAAAACTACGGTAGATGTGTACAATTGGGAAATGCAGAAACGGCGTAATAACTTAATGTCCTTAATGGTCCACCAACACTACTAATTACTACATCGACCTACTTTGTATTTTGTAAACTCACTACAACAGTAGTGGAAGTTACTTACACTAAGCGTTGATTTGTCCTTCATTCGACATTTAGTTACACCATTTAGAACTTAGTTTGCTTGGCTGTGACAGCGAGGGAGAGGCAATTATTATGTTGTAGAGTGTCGTCTAATACTAATATTCACTAATGGTTCGTGAATAAAGCTACACGTGGCCTAAATCATCGATTTTCAACTGTAAAAGAATCTAATCGCTACAACCATTTTGATTGTGACGAGATATACTGCTGAACGAAAAGTCTTTGTGTTACTAAATATAAAAATGTTAGTTAATTTTCATCAAATATTTCACTTTTGCCAATGGAAACCTATTTCATCTCACTTGCGTCTTTCATTCCTATTTACATTGCTGTATTTCCTGCCCGGAAATCTGTGCAGGTTCTCACTGTAATGTTAACATTGGAAATCTCGACAAATTCTTTTCATTTGATTTAAGTTTTGCTGATTTACAGGTGTTCGAAATATGAAGTGATTGTATTCGACTCATATGGAACTCTTTTTGATGTCAACTCCCTCGTGAACAACACAGGAAGAATCCTCACTTCCACGAATCCAGCAACTGTCGTTAATTTGTGGAGAAAAAAACAACTGGATTACACTTGGTTGAGATCACTAATGAAAAGTCCAGAAAGGGATTCCTATACAGATTTTTGGGAAGTAACAAAAAATGCACTGAAATATTCTCTGGAAAAATTGGAAATTTCTGCGACACAATCAGAACAAGATGAATTGATGTTTGGTTGGCTAACACTTGCGCTTTTTCCAGACGTGAAAATTGCACTACACAGAATCAAGAAAAAGTATCGGTTGGCAATACTTTCGAACGGAACTCCCCGAATGCTAAGAGATGTTGTGAAATGTGGTGGATTGGATGATTTGTTTGATTCCTCCAACGAAATAAGTGTGGATGCAGTCAGAGTGTTCAAACCAAATCCAGCAGTTTATGCTTTGGGACAAAATAGATTACATGTACCAAAATCAAAGATTTTATTCGTTTCCGGAAATCATTGGGATGTCGTGGGAGCCAAGTCGTACGGATTTCCGTCAGTTTGGATAAATCGACAAAATGATCCTCAGGAAAAAATTGACCTCTCTGCAGATTTGGAATTTTCAGATTTGAACCAACTCTCAAATTATCTTTCTTAATAACCGTTCTTTTTAAGAATATACCTGCAATACATATGTAAAACACTGATGATTATAAACCATGGAATGTCTATCTGATCAATTAATAAAACTCTAAGCTGAATTTAATTTTCATTCCGTTAGCTAGATTACCAATTCATTACACTCAGCTTAAGACAAAATTTACCTACGTTATCTTTGGTAAAGGTCAAATGCACGAACGAATAATGGAGTTATTCTAAGTGGAATCTCCGTTGATGAATTTATCGAAAAAATGTAAAACGTTGAAATTTTTATTAAAAAGTACACACGATAAACAATTGGGAAAGAATTTTGAACGCTAATTATTAGTTATGCACAGTCTTACGGGATATAACTGTGTGTAAATTTTCCATATTTTACCGATTTCTAGAATAAAAATGATACATTTTGTGTTCATTTATTCGAAAAAAGAATATACTATAATCAATACCTACCAACTACATACTATACTACATGACTTGATAAAAAGTGTTCATGGCTAAACGAGGGAAATATTTTACTTTGAAGTATTATATATTCCTAAATTCCCATCTGTCTTTTAGAAGAACAGAGTTGTAGAAGATTTATTTTTAAAACCCGATTGAAAAAGCTTGTTTGTAAGTTGCCATCATGCAAATAAATAAATAATATGTGTATAACAACGATTTAAATACACGGTTTTGTAATTTTTACACCGCAGTTTAGATAATTAATTGAAAATGTCGTCCGAGCAAAACGCTTTGTGCTTAATTTGTTATACAAACACAAAGCGGAATGTATCTTTCTTTGACGATGATGTTGGGAGTGACAGTACATTACTAAACTCTCAAGTTACGAATACTTTTTTCATAAGGAGAATTTTGGGATTACCAAGTGCATTTTGTGAAGGTCTTCTAAAAAGTCATGGAAATCCTAGTGAATGGTTCCAATTTTGTGCTGAATGTACCGAAATTATTAACCAGGCGCAGATTATGTTCCAAAAATTGTCAAGAATTCAAAAGCAATTTGAAAATCTGCAAAAGAAATTTCGCTTTGCTTTAAAAACTTCAAATGGGCGAGTGTGGAGAAAAGGTCAAGATGTGTGCAGTGCAGAAAATCATTCTGTGGTTTCTTTTCGGCAATTACTGTTGAAAGGTATATGTAATGTTCAATTGCTTCTGCTAAGACATGACATGTCACATAATAGCATTAATTAACTTATTTGCGTGGTATCTGATCCAACGAACTTCTTTATTTTATTTGAGACCTGTATCATTAGAAATGAAAGTAATATTTAAGATTTTTGTTTTAGAAATCCCCGATTGGTTTGCAAATTGTAAAGGAGCAAGCAATAAAAATGGTTTTATTAAAATTGAGGATGGAGAACATTCTGATGTTGATATGGTTGTTAAAGAAGAAGTAGTATTTTATGGTGACGAATTCGACGACGATGAAGACGACTTTATTAGGAATTCACTTTCTCCACGTTCTTCTAAATCACAATCAACTGACGAGATGATTTACAAAGAGGGTAAGAACACTAGTTTTAAATTTAAAGTATAGTAAGATTTATTGACTCCATAATTTAAAAAGTTTTATTCCGTCAGTCATTTGATTTATGTAGTGATTTTTTTTAAAATGACTTCAACTAAGCCATGATATTGTCTTTACTCCTCTTATTTTAGTGACTAGTGACGTTGCTAGTTAGACAAGTAATTTTAATTTGCTCTTTTACTTAAAAACACTTCTTGACTTTTGTGCTGACAACCAATAGACGATATTTAAACACTTAGGAAGATGTTTTTTTTTTAAATTTCTTTCATGATTTTGAAAATTAAAGATGTTGCGATTGAAAAAATTGTACTAGATAGGACAACAGAGATTGTGCTTATTACTTTCCATATTTCTTATAGAATTTCGTTTCTTGACAACCCATTTATGCTTTAACAACTCCCAATGCACTCAAACCTGATAATTTGTTTGCAGAACCCCCTTCCCCAATTTGGGACGACGAAGAAACTTTAACAAACAGAAAGCAGTTAATGAGGTCATCTAAAAGTCAGTACTTTCAATTCATTTCAATTCAACATTTCAAGCAATTATTGCTGAACTACTAATTTAAAAACTGTATTACCATTTCCAGAACAGTAATTATTATTCAACTTATATTGAGATCAAGATAAATGTCTGATCCCAATGTACTTTGTGCCTATGCTAATTTGAAATAAATTCAATGTATTAGCCTTGATGTGTAATGTAATACAATACTTTGTAAAGTAGTGTCGTCACCGAAGAAAAGCAATTATGCTGATTCTGAAGACGAAGACGACCCGTTTGAAGACAGTGACTCTGACTCTTCTGACCCTGTCCCTGACTCCGAATCGGATTGGGATCCCCTAGAAGAAAAGACTGAATTCGGATTTCTAGCAAAAACGTTGGCTACTGCTAAATCAGAAATGGGATTCAAGTGTGCCAAATGCAAACACATAGTTAAGCAAAAGGATTATCTAGCCACTCACATTCGTAGGGTTCATCTGAAAGATTATCCTTGTTTCTGTGGAAAATGTGACGAGACATTTAATAACGAAAGTCTACTAATCACCCACTGTAGAGCCGAGCACCCAACAATGTTGTCGCATAAAAAGGTTCGTCGACAACCAAGGGATGCCACACGTTGTCCTGAATGTGGAAAATTAGTGAAACTTTTGAAATACCATTTAAAAAGAGTTCATGGACCTAACCGACCTAATGTACCACCGGACAAGTTTGAGTGTGATCTGTGCAATAAAACTTATACTGAAAAACGTATCTTAGTGTTGCATCAACGTGGAATGCATTATAAAGAGTTAAATCTAGAGCCTCTTCAGTGCAACATATGCAATCTGATTTTTACTTACAATAGTGGTCTTGTCAAACACAAGAGAAAAGTTCACACACAAGTTTTTAAAGAAAAGTGTACCACATGTGGCGATGAATTAGAGTTTTCTAGTGCTAATCGTTTAGCATTTCATATGAAGAAGATCCATGGACAGAAACTGCCATTTTCTTGCGAAAAGTGTGACAAATCGTTTACAGAACATAACGCGTTAAGGGGACATCTGAAAAGAATACACAACGAAGATTTAAAGTTCGAATGCAACAGTTGTTCTCAGGATTTTAATACACGCCGCGAATTAAAAGTGCATGCACTTATCCATAGATGCTAGTGATCCAAAATCTTTTACCTGCAATCAATATTGTGCGGCTTTTCTTCATGATTTGCAACCGCTCTTAATTCTGTGTAATGTTTATCACGCTGGTGAAGTTCACCAGCGTGATAAACATTACACAGAATTAAATTTGGATTTGGATTATTGCGTCACGTCATATACAGTCGAAGCACTGGAAGCACGCAAGGGAGACCAATGGTTTTAGTTGCAATTTATGGGACGAGAGATATTTTCACAACTGTCAATTAAAATTTCACATTTTTAATCACGAGAAGTTTGATTTACTGTCATTTGTGTCCTAAGGCATTTAAGAAGTCGCCATTTTTGATATAGTTTTATGTGAAAATGAATATTATAATTGAATCTTTATCATAAAATAAAATCTATGTGATATTCGATTTTCTTATTTTGAAATAGATTACGCCGATGTTGTGGAAAGTTTTATTGTTGTAACTTGACAGTTTGGCAACAGGTAACTATTAAATTATTATAATTGACGTCTAGTTTTTTGGAATTGTTACACAAGTTTGTATTTTGAAAAGATCATTATTTTTTACATTTGTTTTAACTTTGCTAATACTGCATATATGAATATATACTGATTTCATTTTTTTATTTGAAATTTTGAAAACATGTGTTTCGCAAACTGTAAATTTCGATTTTTTTGTAAAAAAATTAGTGGCAAAGAAGTAACAAAGAATTTTTACGTCATTTATATTTCGTCAGTTCGTTTACATAGGTAATGCATTTCAACACTTAATTGGCGTTATTGGTACATTTGTCTCCATCCAGCATCCATATTTTAACAGTATGTGACTTGATAAAAAGTGCCCATGAGTAAGCGAGGGAAATATTTTGATTTGAAATCTTCTGTATTCCCAAATTCTCTTCTCTCTTAAAAGAACAGTAAGACGAGTAAGAATAATTTATTTTAAACCGAATTGAAATGCTTGTTTGTAATTTAAGTTTGCAAATAAATAAAACGTGTATAACAACGATTTAAATACACAGTTTTGTAATTTTCACCCCATAGTTTAGGTGATTAATTGAAAATGTCGTCCAAGCAAAATACTTTTTGCTTAATTTGTTATACAAACACAAAGAGGAATATATCTTTGATTGACGGTGATGTTGGTGGCAAAAAGTCAAGCGAAAGCAAATTACTAAACTCTCAAGTTACGAATACTTTTATTATAAGGAGACTTTTGGGATTGCCAAGTGCATTCTGTGAAGGTCTTCTAAAAAGTCATGGAAATCCTAGTGAATGGTTCCAATGTTGTGCTGAATGTACCGAAATTATTAACCAAGCACAGATTGTGTTCCAAAAATTGTCAAAAATTCAAAAGCAATTTGAAAATCTGCAAAAGAAACTTCACTTTGCTTTAAGAGCTTCAAATGGCGGGGTGTTGAAAAAAGGTCAAGATAAAATCAAAAGTGCAGAAAAACATTCTGTATTTTATATTAGGCAATTACTGCTTGCAGGTAAATTTAACTACTAATTCGGCATAGCATGGGACATGATATGATTAAAATTTTTGCATTGTATCTGATTCAACATATTAAATAGTACTTTTTTTACTATATCACGAATAATATCCTTAGAAATTGAAAGTAATTATTAAGCTTTGTGTTTTAGAAAACCCCGGTTGGTTGGGCAGTTGTAAAAGTGAAGGAAATGAGGATACTTTTACTGCAAATGAGGTTGGCGAACATTCTGACGTTGATACTGCTGTTAAAGAAGAAGTAATAGACTATGCTGACGAATTCGAAGACGATGAAGACGGCTTTATTAGCAAATCTTCAGTTTCTCCACGTTCTTCTAAATCGCGTACAACTGATGAGATAATTTACAAAGAGGGTGAGACTGCTGAATTCTTAATTATTGTATGATTTATTGATCTCATGATTATCAAAATGTGTCATCGTGGTCATCTGATTTCTATTATATATGTGTTATTTGGCGTTGCAATGCAAGATGATTTGTTAGCACTAATCAGACACAAAATTCTCATTACTGGCCATCAATAGTCAGCCTAGAAATTCTCATCATTTGTTAACACTAATAAGCCTTAAAATATTTTCTAAATTATTCACATTGTGAAAGATTCTTCGTAATGCTAATAAAAATTATTCGGTAAGATTTAGACTTTAAATTGCGTTTCGATCTTTCGATAAAATATTTTTATTAACGTTTACATTCATTTCTATAAGTGAATTTCGTTTCTTCACAAAATTTTGTAATCTTTAGTCCCCAATGATTGTGCCAATTAACGTAAAAGTGATCATTTGTTTGCAGAACCTCCTTCCCCAATTTGTGGCGACGAAGAAGACAAAGAAGTACAGGCAAATAGAAAGCAAACAATGAGGTCGTCTAAAAGTGAGTTCTTTTCAAAACATGATTGTCGAACTAAATTTAAAATATATATATACATTTATTACTATTTCTACATCACCTATTACCATTTAACATGAGTCGGACATTTATTTTTTATTTCTTAAAATGGGGCAAAATATTTACAAAATGTTTTCTTAAAAACTCGCAATAATTTTTTTAAAGTGAAAATATTTTTTAACTCGAAAATATTTTTTCTAAATATTTTGTTCTTTCAATAATACTCCAATGATGAAAATTTATTTTTCATTACCTGGCCTGAATAAGACTCAATTTAGAAAAGAAGTTTTAAGGCCAATAAGTGCTAAATATTGAGAAAACATTTAGGATTCACTGACACGAGTTATTGCTGAATTTAAAAAAATAAATGACCGAACTCTGACTAATAATTGAAGGGGTCAGAAGAAGTATCACTTTCGAAATCTAGGTTAAATAGATCTAATATCCACAGAGATATTAATAAATTGGGGCGTGTCACAAATTTTTTCCCGGATTGTAAAATATTGTCAGTCATTATGCAATTGAAACGGAAGCATTAGGATAATGTTCTTCGCGTAACTTCATTATTATTGTCTGAACTTTCTGCAATCTAGCATTTTCATGGGATTTAACTATTTTTACAAAATTGTGCTTTTGCTATTTGAAAATGAATAAAGCGGAGGAGAACAATTCTACAAGTAAACCAAAAAAGTGCTCCAACAATGAAGTTACCTGGAGAAGACAAGTAACAAAATTTAAAAAAGCTGCAGGTATTTTACCCCTTCGATGCAAAATTGTATAATTTATGAAAGTCCATCGCAGAGCTATTTGTGTGGCATCCGTATGTACAATAAGTATCGAAAACACTGTACTTGAGAAAACTCATTGTGATCATTAATATTAAAAGGTGAAGCGTACGTACCGCATTACAGCATGAACGCAATGCCCCCAAGATGCAGAAAAGATTTACTCTGCAGACACAAGTGCAACCGATTATTGACATTGGAAGAAAAGATAGGCGTCTTTGACTCTTTCAATGCTATAGCTGACCATGAAAGTCAAAATTTATACCTGAGAAAGTGTAATACTGGCAATGGTCAAATGAAATGGAATATTTACCTAGAAGACCGAGTGGTAAACGTTTGTCAAGTATACTTTTTAGGACTTCACGGTATACGGAGATCACGTTTACAGAGGAAGGTAAACATAAATTTGAAGTTATTTCTAGATAGTAAAACGATTAAGATAATGCATTGAAGTAAACTCTTTGAAGTAAACAATTACATACATATTTCAGGTCTTAAAAAGAGATGTACCTATAAGTGATCACAGAGGAAAGCATAACAATCACCGCAGAACCCCCCAAGATATTCTTGACCGCGTGAGAAATTTTCTAAAAGAGTTGCCATCTCGAGAAAGTCAATACTCAGGATCTAATACCTCAAATCGAAAAGTTCTAGACCCTAGCACTACTACGATTGCCCTATACAAGAAATTACTTGCCAGTCAAAGTATAGTTAATGAAGGAAATTTAAAACTTTGGCAGTTCCGTAAAGTCTATTCAGAAGAATTTAAAAAAATAAGTGAAAGTGTACAAAATCCGAACTCTAAGGAAATTAGCATTGTACTAAATCCATAAATTTTACAGTCACAGATATTCTTAAAAGAGTTGCATTTAGTAGTTCGGTACTCCAGTTGATTAAATTTTACAAAACCTAATGTAGCGTTAAGCTAGCAATAACAATGTATTTAGTTTGCACTGAGCAAAATAAGAAAAAGAATAAAGATTTTTGTTATTGTTTAATAAAATTCTAGCAATTTGCCTAATAACGACAATAGTTAAACACAAATTATTCATTCCCTTAGAGTTAATTTTTGCGTCTAATCTGAGAATTTTTTATTCCTACTTCACTGAATGACACCTTCAATTTTTTTGATTAATTTACGAAAGTGATACTTCTTCTGACGCTTTTGATTGTTTAACCTATATTTAAGGGTTCATATATTCTTTAGCAATATGTCTTGGTTTATTGTAACCCAGTACTTTGTAAAATAGTGTCGTCACTGAAGAAAATCAAGTATGCAGATTCTGATGACGACTCGTTTGAAAACAGTGACTCTGGATCAGAATCGGACAGGGATCCACTGGAAGAAAGTACTGAAAGTAGAATTCTAGAAACAACATTGGCTAAAGGTAAATCAAAAGTGGGATTCAAATGTGTGAAGTGTAAAAGCAAAGTTTACAGGCATAAAAAATGGTTAGTCACTCACATTCGTAGGATGCATTCGAAAGATTACCCTTGTTTCTGTGGAAAATGTGATGAGAAGTTTACGAACGAAAGTCTACTAATCAGCCATTGCAGAACAGAACACCCAGAAATGTTTTTGTGTGAAAAGATTCCTCCACAACCAAAAAAGGCCGTACGTTGCCCTAAATGTGGAAATTTAGTGCGATATTTGAAAACTCATCTAAACAGAATTCATGGACCTAATAAACTGCCAGACAACAAGTTTAAGTGTGGCGTTTGCAACAAAGCTTTTCCTGCAAAGTATCTCTTAGTCATGCATCACCGTGGATTTCATTACAAGGAGTTAAAAATAGAACCTATTCAGTGTAAGAAATGTAATAAAGTTTTTCGCAGCCAAAGTATCCTAAAGAAACATATCAAAGTAGTTCACACACAAAGTGTTAGAGACAAATGTACAATTTGTGGTGACAAATTTGAATTTACGAGTGCTAACGGTTTAGCAGTGCATATGAATCGGATCCATGGACAGAAACTGCCATTTTCTTGCGAAAAGTGTGACACATCGTATGCTGATGAAGACCTTTTTAAGAAGCACCTGAAAAGAGTACACAACGGAAATTTAAAGTTCAAATGCAAAAGTTGTTCTGAAGGTTTTAATACACAACAAGAACTGAAGTCTCATGCAGTTATCCATGCTAAGGATCCAAAACCGTTTACCTGCAGTTTGTGTGACTTTTCTGCATGGGCTGCAACCACTCTTAGAGTTCACCAACGTGAAAAACATTACAAAGAATTAAATTTGGAACCTTATCAGTGCACTATTTGTGATATCATATTCACAAGTAAATCAGGAAGTACTTTTCATAATACCAAGAAACATACAAAAGAATTTCGTCACTCTTGCACCTTTGACTCTTGTAACCACAGAGCAATGAATAAAGGTGATTTAGCGCGCCATATACGGAGGAAGCACACTGGGGAGAAGCCTTTTGTCTGCAATTTTTGTGACAAACGATATTTTGACAACCGACAATTAAAAGCCCACATTAGAAATCATCATAAGACTATTTGAGTTTCCGTCATTTGTGTACAAAGACATTTGTGAAGAACATTTTACTCGGTATTTAAAAATTCACTATTTAAAATTAACATCAGCAGAATATTCCTGTGTAAATACGCAGGAAAAGTGACAAGTTTACTCCCTGCGGTATGAATCCTGTAAAATGGAAGTGTAATTTTCAAAATAAAGTATGCGTATTGAAACCGTTACACTTTTCTGTGTGGAACATTTATGTCTAATAAATACTGCAGAGTTTGAGCAAAATATACAGCATATACATGCGTAGTACAATAATCAGACTTAAAACAGTAAAAATACTTCTATTCGATACCAAAAATGTGCATTTTGTACTACAGGGTACGAAATAGAAGTCAGAAATCTCACCTAAAAGTAAAGTAGATGCAGGGACATGCAGCCAGGGTTTCACTGTCCAGTGGACAGTGGACAAATTGGCTATGTCCAAAATGGACAATGGACGGACAAAATTGAAGGTGGACAAGGACAAAATGGACAAAAATAAGTGAAGTGTACAAGATACAATGAGAAACATAGAGTTTTTCTACAGAGATGTTTTAATTATTATTAAGAAGCATAATCCACTTAAAAACAATCGAGTTTAATATCTAAAATAAAATTATGCGAATTTACTTTGCGAATAACATTAAAATGTATTTAGAATACAGGTCTAAGTAACAATAAGTGGTTTAGAATAAAGGTAAGGTAAGAAGATGGTGTGTAGAATTAGCGATAGACTTAAATAAAACAACAAATTGGAATGAAAAGAAAGTATCTTTCTTAAGTATCGCATTGTATATGGGGTGTCCCTAGTTAAAAATCCAAGGATATCCGCTTTTTGTCCATTTTGTTCAATTTGTCCGTTTTGTCCATTTCGTCCATTTCGTCCAGGTGGACGGACAAAATACAAAAAGGACGGACAAAATAGAACTCTGCATGCAGCAATGTAACTTTTTTCTATCTCTTCTAAATTTGGCAATTCAATTGCAATTGCTTGAACCTTATTTCGAAGATTAATTATATTTATTTAATACATGTATTTGAAAAAAAGTAGAAAAACAAGGGAATGTTGGTATGTAATATATTTGTACCAATACTTTTCCAGACATAAAGTATAAATCAGTCGAATTTATTCGTTTGCGCTTAGGTTTGACATTAAAGCGGAAAGAAAAACTCCGAGTTATGAAGGCAAATGAAATTGATAAGGCGGACGTACATAATCAAGTATTAAATGTGGAGCATTTAGAAGAACAGATTGTCAAATACCGAAGTAATGCTTAGATTCATATATTATCATATTAAAATTGGCGTAGTATATATTTTTAATAATTTTTAACATTTTTAATCGTATTATTTATTACACAGATTTGGCTAAAAAACGGAAAATGGAAATCGTTACTTTAAAATCAAAAAGGGAACCAAAAAATGAAGTAATTTCAGAGGCAAATATTGGCTTAATAATTTGCTATCGAAATTGATTATCTAATTGGTCAAATATTTAGTCCTCCTATCAAATTCTTGTATTTTTTATTATTTGTAGCATATGACTACTATTGGCGACGAAACATTTCTCCGAAAATCTGATTTAGGCACTGTACGCGCATTATCTGACTGTCCCAATGTTTTTGCAAGAAATTTGTTACGCGTTTGTTTTTCTAAAGATGAACTAATCGGAAAGTCTCTATTTGGAAAATCTAGTAATGCAAATAAAAATAGGCCAGCATTACCCTCGATTGACCCTTCCCGCCGAGATGCAATTATATGTAAATATTTTTATGCTATGCTATCGTGTTTTAGGAAACTAATTTTTGTGCTGAATATTGAAACTATGTTTTATTTTGTGATCATAGTGTTTACGTTAAAAGAATTTGGCTACCAAGTCAACAGTGTCACACAACGAAAAAATAATGCTCTGACTGAATTGAAAAGATCCATGAGCGATTTTCTTCGAGAGCAGACATCTAAGCAAAGAAAACAAAATAACGACTAATGGTTAATTTGCAGCAATTTTGTTTGGATTTTACCGATTTTTTATTTCCTGTAATTAGTAATTGATTTTTGGTTTACTGTGGGAGTTTTTAATCGTAAATTCTCTGTTGCTTAATTACTGTAAATAATAACTTATGATGTTTCACATGAAGTAATATAGAATTGAATATTATCTACTGTTTTATTTAATATATCATTTGTTTCTCTATTTCATAATGTTATTTAACGGCAATAGAAATTGAAAATAAAATATGTGTAAATTAATTAGTAAAAATGCTAAGATATTTTATGTATATCGTACAACCATTGAGTGTAAAGGAAAGAAATGTATACTTTGGGCCAATTTTACTTTAAAGCGAATCCACTCTGCAGAATGCATCTGCGGTTAAAAATGCCAATTTTTTCCATGATATAGAAAAAGATACATCAGATATAAATTGTTATACTTTATTTGCGTTGTTAGAATTGCTTGCTAAATCAGACAAAAATCAGACAGCCATAAATGAACCCCAAGTAGAATAGGAAAGATTGGCCAAAGATATTTCATTGTTAATGGGAAGTGGTCATTGTCATCAGATGTGATTTGCTTCATTAATTTTTTGAACAAATCCGTATTTTTTCATTTAAAAGTTTGGTTTTGCCAACTTTTTGTGCGTTGTAGACTTCAGTATTTTCCCAAGGCTTGAAAATTCCGGCCTCGAAAACTAATGTACAATGTCATGTGAAATGCAGATCATGTAATTATTCAACACAAATGCAGACTATTTACAGACCTTTTAGATAAATTAATCCAGGGAAATACATAAATAACAGCACTTTATACCTATAACAATTTGATGAGGATGCTCCGAAGGCTTTTAGCATAAATGATTAAAGCTAAAAGATCGTGCTCGAACAGCAAACTGACAGACAGATAGAAATATCGTTTCCAGACGGCCTTCGAAATATCCTAACTAAAACGATTTAGTATCGTATTTAGTGTGGCCGCAATATTTTACTATACAGAATAAAATGGCTTCAGATAATTAAACAATTGCACGTTTTCTGAATGGATTTATCGGAATGCTTATTATATTACCTTATACTTTATTCTGTCGGACTGATAGCAAAGGCGCACCACCACCTTTTAAAGGTCATTAAATGATTCATACTTGCAGAATAGTGGTTGATCCTAAACTAAAATCACTTATAAAAGGAAATGAATTTCTCGTTGACATTTTACTCTCATGTCTATTGAAAACGTCATATGCTACAATGTACTTCGATTATCAAATATTACGAATATATGGATTTCAGGTACAATTCTCGCATTTATTGGGTTCAGTACCCTTTACATGGGACTCCTGTTCCAAAAAGATAGTTTTGCCACCACCACGAAAATTTCACACCATTATTAGTCAGCTAGGAACATTCATTCTATGTTTCCATTGGGTATTTTTGGTAATTCGTCTACGTAACAGTTTTACGGCAGAAAATTTACCTCCCACTGACAAATTTGTTCATATATATGTACTCTTTTGCACTTCATTCGCTATTGTTTTCGACTACACTACATTTATCAAGAGCAGCTCTCTTGCAGATTATGTCAACAAGATCATCAATACGGATGGGCAACTTTCACGTAATATATTAGACTAGATTTTAAAAAATTGAAGTATCCATTTGCCGTTTTTGATTTTGTAAAAACTTCAGTAATTCAAAAAATATATGTACATATAATAATCCAGCAATTTTTATTTCCAAAGGTTGGTTGATCAGAAGTGGAACGAATAAAACGCCAAAGAAATGGTGGAAAAACTCTTTGAATATCCTTATGATTCTTCTGATAACTGCTTCATTGATTGTACCACTGGCTAGATCACTTGCAATTTTCAGATTGAAGTGTCGTCCCAGATATTACATTTCTCTACTACCGGACTGTAAAAATCCAAATCGAATATTATTATGTGTCAACTGTTTGATAGAGTTAATTGTTCAGTATCGTTTATGGGGTGGGGGAGTATTTTATACTGACTCAGGTTTGATGGGGCTATTATGCATGACATTCTGGTTAGATCAGCTCAGGTAAACTATATTTTATAAATACTACAAAAAAGTAACGATAACTCTTCCGAATGTCGTGTGTGGCATAAACGTTGCATAATTGCGATAAATGCCGAACAAAGTTTATTTGCTGCATGTCACAAATTGAAATTACCAATTTGACCCGCAAATTGCAACATACTTCACAATGTAATTTAGGGCACGGCTTGAAATTGTTACTATTCACAATACAGTAGTTTACAATAAAAACATTTGTTTTTCTGCATTTAGAGGCGGAATTTGCAAACACTGGACGCTTCTTCGTCAGAAGATTGTCTATCGAACTCTACAGTACATAAATCAAATGTACAATGACTGCTTCTGTGAGTTAATCCTACCTGCTCAATTAGCTGTATTGTTTTCGCTGAACGTGATACAGAATTACATCTTTATTAGTCTGCATTCCAAGTTGGACAAAGCTTCGCTTGTGGCTTGGTCAATGGCTATGTTGGCTGTAGTAGTGATGCAAATATTTCTGACTAAATTATCTTCAAGTGTGCACCAAAAGGCATTGCACTATTTAGTATATAAAAAGAAACATATCGGAGAATTCGCGGACAAAAATATATTACGGTCACTGAAACCCCTTCGTATTAATATAAGCATTTTTTACTATTCCAAAACCACACTTTCTTCTCTTTTCCTCAGAATTGTAGAAAACACTGTCACCCTGCTCCTTCTTTGAAGGGGTCAAAAGGTATTAATTAGTATTTCGATGTATTTAAAACAATATTTGGAATCATTTGTTTCTCTATTTCATAATGTTATATAGAAATTCATATAGAAATTACAAATAAAATATGTGTAAATTAATGAGTAAAAATGAAGCAAATATTTCGTTCAACCATTGAGTCTAAAGGAGAGAAATATATATTTCATTTGCAAAATTTTGCTTTTAAGCGATTCCAACCTGCAGAGTACACTCTGCATATAAAAATGCCAATTTATTCAGTGATATGGAAAAGATACATCAGATATAAATTGTTATACTTTATTTTCGCTGTTAGAATTGTTTGTTAAATCAGACGACAATTCATTTGAATTCAATAGACTATTCTCTATTTGAATTTCCTTATCAATATGCTGGATTTCTGCCTTCTTTCCTATATCATATGTTCTAATATGAATTTCACGCAGGTAGTTTGTCGGTGAACCACTTCTATTGGATATTTTCATTGCAGAGCAGTTTTATTTGAAATAGGTAAGTAAAAAAAAATTTGGTCTCAAAACAAATTTTTATGTGCCTTAAAATTTTCATAACAATAAATAAATAATACATGTTTTGACAAAAAAATTTTTTAATGTCCCCGTGTGGGGAGAAACGAGAATTCAAGGTCATCAAAGTTGCAATCTTGTAACATTCATAGAAGGCAAACCAAAGGTCCAAAAAATATGATCGTTTTTTTAAACATCATCTAACTTCATGGCCGAGATAGATCTTTTTCAGAATTTGAAAATTTGACCTGCATCACATGTCAAAATTTTTCAAAATTTTGAAAAAAAAATTAAAATGTTTTATACTAATGAAATGTTGTACATGTTATTTCTACTTGACCAAACGCATTATAACACTTTATTTTGCGTTGACCCTACAAAAGGTCAAAGGTCATGCGTAGACATACGCTTTCAATATAGCCATATGCCATATCAATCACCTTCAAAGCATTGTCTAGAAGACGTTTCTGGCATTGCTTAATACATAACGGCCGCTCTAAAAAAGTTAACGGCCAAAATCGCAGCCTTATTCGTCTTTGGGCAAAAGTGAAGTTGCAATTTCGGCCGTTAACTTTTTTAGAGTGGCCGTTATGTATTAAGCAATGCCAGAAACGTCTTCTAGACAATGCTTTGAAGGTGATTGATATGCCATATGGCTATATTGAAAGCGTATGTCTACGCATGACCTTTGACCTTTTGTAGGGTCACCGCAAAATAAAGTGTTATAATGCGTTTGGTCAAGTAGAAATAACATGTACAACATTTCATTAGTATAAAACATTTTAATTTTTTTTCAAAATTTTGAAAAATTTTGACATGTGATGCAGGTCAAATTTTCAAATTCTGAAAAAGATCTATCTCGGCCATGAAGTTAGATGATGTTTAAAAAAACGATCATATTTTTTGGACCTTTGGTTTGCCTTCTATGAATGTTACAAGATTGCAACTTTGATGACCTTGAATTCTCGTTTCTCCCCACACGGGGACATTAAAAAATTTTTTTGTCAAAACATGTATTATTTATTTATTGTTATGAAAATTTTAAGGCACATAAAAATTTGTTTTGAGACCAAATTTTTTTTTGCTTACCTATTTCAAATAAAACTGCTCTGCATCCTTGTTTATAGAATTTTTGGAAAAAATTAGCAGTTCAATACCATATACAATGACTGCCATAAATGAACCCCCAAATAGGATAGCAAACATTGCCCAAAGATTTTTCATTGTTAATGGGAAGTGGTCATTGTCGTCAGATGTGATTTGCTTCATTAATTTTTTGAACAAATCCGTATTTTCTTGAGTTAAAAGTTTAGTTTTACCAACTTTTTGAGCTTTGTAGACTTCATTATTTTCCCAACGCTTGAAAATTCCGGCTTCGAAAACTCCCTCTGTAACTCTAGTAAATGAATCGGTAAACTTAGAATCCTTTTGAAAAAATGTGGTTAAATGCTGAACTTTGGGAGTATCGGTTGAGAAAACCAAAGGTTCGGCTCGTAGGTTGAGTGTCATAATATTGGCAATTCCAAGGTTCATGAATATCTTCCAGCCAACGCATGCAGAATGTGGATTATCATCCATGAAAACATTTCTTAAACAACTCTCAATGTCATCAATGGTTTTCGCTCTTTTGTAAATATTAATAATTGTTGGGTTAGTACTACTCTCAAAAAAATGTTTCACAGTTACTCCCCAGGTATGTAGAATAATGTCATAATCTTGTCTCTCTGCTAATTCCTCAAAGGTCAACGGTATTTTTTCTGGTTTAGGAAAAGACACGTTTTCCCTTAATGTTGATTTGTATCCCGTTCCCAAGATTAGACAACCCATTAACCAAATCAGTGCAAAGTATCGACTTCCCTTTAGAATATCTTGAAGACCTTGCTCAATAGCTAATGCATAGGGCATAAACATTGCAGTATCCCAAACAATGTATTTCTCCTTTCTATTGTGTATTCTGTACATGACAATAAACAAAACAATTCCCAAGAAAATATAGGTCACACCAATCAGTAGCCATACCATTGGGGAAAATTGTAAGACAAACGCATACCATTCTAATTTTCTTTGTGGCCAATTTGTAACAAAGACAATATCGGCTGTATTTATTGAACCCGTATTATCTAATCCATAAAATAGCGAGTAGCTTAAACTTCCTGCAAATATGAAATCGTAACCATTTTCCGGGTAAAATAACCGACCGTACATTCCTGTCCAGGTTCCATTTGGCAATAAGTCTCCGTATCTTATGTCGTAAGTAGATTCATATGTAAAATTGAAAAGCTGACTAGCAACACGAAATGTTTCCGCATTACAGCCACCAACAGTAATTTTTCCATTTTCCTCCCCAGATTTATACACATGTGGAGCGTTTTTTGAAGCGCATCCTTTTAAATGTCGTCCATGAAAGTTCCCAGCCATTTTCTTTCTTTCTGGTATATTTTTAACCGTGTCAACTTTAATAAAATTTCCATTGTCGTAAACAATAGGTTCAGTCCAAATTTCATTTCTCTGCAAATGAATTCCGAATTTTTCTTTCACTCTTTTAACCACATTGCTTGAAATTAAATTCCAAAGAGTTTTTTCGTCCTGTGTTACCATTATTAATCTATCCCAGCGTGTATTGACAAACATTTTTATTTCATTTGTAACTTTCTGAAGAATGCGGTGATGTTTGGAATCTTTAACACAAATAATGGTTACATAATTGAAACACTCGATGAGTCCGGTTTTTCTTCCTGTAGTTATACTTCGATGGTCAGGGCTCTTTATCAATGGCTTATTGTTTCCAATTAGTAAAGGCACTTTTGTTTTTAGTAAGCTATCCCAATCAAAATCGAAATATTGTGATCCATGCATTGTTAAACGTAAAGTTTTCGGTGAGAAATGTCTTTCGATGTTATGCTGCAGAAGTTTTCTAAATACGTCTGGTAAACTGTCAAAACTGTTTTGGCATAAAGTCAGAATGACTTTATTATTTATGCATGAAATCAACAATAACAACTTGAAATACATATCTTCTTTGTTGTCTTCATTCACTTTCAACAATCATCTTTAGCAATTTACTATATATTCATTTACTGAGTTTTTTCTGGAGCGTGATTATTTTTTCAAAAGACATAAGAGTTAGTCAAAGATCAATCTTATACAGCAAGAAACATATTACATGGTGTTTTCTTTGGGAGTCAGCAATTCACTTTGTCGGCAACTTTTGGTGTTGTGACTGAGAAATATACGGATACAGAATACTGGAGTATGTATGGATTATGTGGAGTAGTATGGAATTGTATTTCTAAGAAGAAGCATGTAATTTATGTGTAAACGAACAGTGATATTCCCAACAATTAGTAGTTTAATTATTGACTTGCAATAATCTATCTGTTTTGTTCGTGTGGCAAGCAGTACTTTTATGTTCTACGTGCCAAGTGTTTACGGAAAACTCGTATTGCCAATAATTATGCACATAAAGCTAAAGGAGTGTTTACAAAGAAGGAAAGCCTTGAATATATGCCTTAGTGGTATAATCTTCAGACTTTTGTGATCATACATTATCTACGTGTTTTAAATTTTAATATTTGGTTAAACCCCATTTCCTTTTGTCGAAGCCATTTAGAAAACATTTGGGTTTAAATATCATGGTTTCGGTATTTCCCACTTCCCACCCCGATAGTTTGGACACCTGGGAAAGTTGGGAAATTCGGGAAAATTGCTAAAAAGCGGGAATTATGTCCAAACTCTGGGAAAGTTTGGGAAAGTTTATATTGTACACGTGGAATCTAAATTATGCCAGTGATAATTCGGTTTTAGATTCAAGATTCTTATATATATCTTAAGTATTAGAAAGGAAGCAATTAAAAATATTCATCACATATTAAATGAATACACTGTCCATTATAGCAACAGTTAAGCAACAACAGATCCAATAACAATAGTACAAATCCTTGCAAAAAATTGCGTAAATTATATAAATGACAATTTTAAGACACAAGAAAGCAAATAGCTCATTACATTGACATTTAAGGATTTAAAATAGTTACGTAAGTAAATTGACGACCATTGATAAGCAACTTTACAAATATCCATCTGTACGTATGGTGCTTCATATAAATGTACAAATGTAGTAAAGCAAATACATCTTATATTTGTTTGTAGAATAGCTTTACAATAACAATATTCAGTATGCAATTTGAAACAGCAATAATTTTGCTTTTCGATGTTTCAAAGTTTGTTTCATAACTTAATCTGTGGTGTACTTTAGCTTTAATGTGTGTTTTGCTTGCTCTTTAACAACTTTCCCGGAACTTTACCATATTTCCCAACTTTCCCACTTTTCCTCACAAAAAGTGAACTAACCCACCCGGGAAAGTTGGGAATATTCCCACTATGGGATAATCCCACCCGAAACCTTGTTAAATATTAACAAGCACCGCAGTAAGCAAAGTTCACTGGTGTCATGCTTCAATTTTCATTATTCGGGTTGCTCTAAGTCTAGATTAGACTTTTTAATAAATCAAAAAGTCAATTCCGTTTGGAATGAGGATCATAATTATTCAATTCAGGCGAAGGCTATTTAAAAACCTCTTACATTGCTTAATCCAAGTAAATACATAAACAACAGCACATTATACTTTTAACAGTCTGATAAGAATGATCTGAAGGCTTTTTAAGCATAAATGATTAAAACTAAAAGCTCGGGCACAAATGTCGATAAGTATACCATACTTGCAAATTTAATACCACGTGGTAATCATTATTTCAAACATTTAATTTTGATGAAGAACTGAAAGTAGTACTAAGGACTCATGGAGTAAGTAATACAGTTTCAGTATACTGATTTAGTGGTCTAGTTGATTAATATATTTGCTACCGCATTAAACTACGTAATAATACATCTTACAGATTATGCTGATACTTACACGGCGAAAGAACTCCATGAAATATTTTCTATGTTTAAGCTGCTTTCATTCCTTCGGATCATGTACATAATTTCTGGCCAAATAATGCATTATATTATTCCACTGAGAAGTCTTCTTATTCATACGAGTTTTATTTTTTATGAAAGATGTTCTCGATAAAAAACTTTTTTACATGACTGCATTCCAACATGAATTGTGCTGGCAAGCTTTCTTTTGGGGTGCTAAAAATATGCTTTGATTACTTTGTACCTTGTTAGATCGTTATTCTTCTGATATTGCTTGCCGCACTCACATTTCTCTAATACATTTTGATATCAACTTGTTCACTAAATGTGACTTCATTTATGAACTTGGGACGTGCAATTTAATTTAATTGAACAGCATTGAATTGGCTTGCTTAAAAATAAGTGTTTAAAATTACCATTTAAGGTATGTGTAACAAAATGGGATAAAGCATGCCATTTCATTCCTGAAACTGGAGTAGACCAATTTCTTGTCTAACTGCGTATATTCCTGCTGAATATTTTAGATGAATCGGAAATTATGAATGTTCAGAAATTTAGATGGATTCTTTAGGTAGGAAAGTTTAAATGCCTCTGAAAATAGCTTTTTGGCAAATAAGATAGGTTTATCAGTGGACTCGCCAATGTGGCTCCTTATTTGGTTTCGTAATGACCATGCTGGATAGTGGCGCCGTTGGGAGTAAGATATTTATTTATTTGTTATTAATTAAAGGTATGCTCACCAGCAGGTTATTACAGAATCAATACAATTTAGTGAATACAATTTGCCAATACGTAATTCAAAATAATTAGTATGAACCTATGAGCTGATTCAATTTAAATGCCAGACCTGTAGTCTGTGAGATTACAAGTAGTTACCCGTGATAGAAGGGCATTAGTAGTCAGAATTCTGATTATTTCCTTTTCCTCTAATTCAGTTTAAGATTATATTTCACCGATTAATTACAGGTTGTATTTCACAGATTCATTTCATGGATACATTGCAGATTAAATCTTTAAATCCAAATAGTGCTTGGATAAATTAAGGAATAATAGCTATAATAACTATACCTATATATGTACATGTATTAATTAAATGCGTAAATATGTAATGCATTTCCTTATCTTAGTTAACCAAGCGAGACATGTTTAGCAGAAAAAGGTATGCATTATCATAAGCATTAATGCTTTGCCGACCTCCTGCCTATATATAGCATAAATCATAGCTTGAGATTGATCACGGATGCTTGTTTTACATTGTGAAAGTTGAATGCACAGTTCTTTGAATTAAAATAGCCTATTATTTTACCATTTTTTAAAAATTAAAATATTTCTCTTGCAATTATTTTAATATTTCTTTTTGCTAAAACTCTGTCAAATAACATTAGGATAACCTAAAGAAATAAATTTATAATATTCAATTGCCTTTAAAATATACTTACAATCGGGCCAGTTCACTGATTTATAATTTTTAAATGTTTAGCAATCTCAATAAAGTTTATCAAAGTAAAAGAAAAGACAGAAACCCTCTATGCATTTGTCTTAGAAATTTTGGAAGCACCATTCACAATTTAGAAGCTTTTAAAAGCAGTTTGCAGTGGATTGGATTTTACATTAATATTTTAAATTACTTTGGGGTAATGCCCATTTCCTGGGATATTTCAACATCAACATTTAATGCATCGGAACTGAAAAGCACTACATTTTTCATAGTTTTGCATTCATTGCTTTTTTGCTATGAAATATTTCAGTTTACAATAGAACTTTTGAATCCAGATAATAATATTTTTGAAGTTATGATACTTCTAACCTTTTTACTTGGTCATTCGGTGAGTACAATAACTCTCTTGAACATTGAAACGAAGAAAAGGGAGGTAATCTTTACATTGAACTGTCTGAAAATCAACGCTAGTGTGGAAATAAAACGTAAGTTAGAAAAGCATTGAACTATGTTTGGTTAGCTTTAAATAACATGTACTACATTTACAGAGAGACTTATCATATTTAACCCCTGTACAGGGTTTAACATAAACATTATGCGATTTATAGAAATAGAGTGTACAAAAGATTTCATAATATTTACCCTGTACATAAACTAATCTTTTGTTTATCCACAGATCTTGATTTACAAGCGAAATCCGGTGTTTTAGAACTTTTTGTTTCTAAATGGCTAACTGCAGTCTTTGTACCAATAATTATATTTATATTGGCTGCTGCTGCATTTGTTTTTCCTGGAAAACATTGTATTGCCGACGTAATGTTCCCAGATAAGAATCACCATTTCTTTATGCGAAATTTTCTACGTATATTCCAAATTTATTGCGTTATAATATGCGCACTATCTTTAATAGTTGTAATTACTTACATTCTCATTTATATATTACGGGATTCATTTCTTCAGCACAGCTTATTAAGGTATGGATCACTTTTAAACCGCTACTATTGATTTCATTACATTAATTGAAGTCTCTGTCTTTTCATTATATTTATTTTAAAGATTTCAAGAAGCGGGCTTTGAATGGAGAATTACGACATATAATAAGTTGAGAACATTAAATATTCTCTTCAATGACAGTTTTATGGGAATTTTTCTTCCCTCATTTATTAGCGTGGTGACAATATGTGGAACGCCAGGATTTTTTTGTTGCGTCAAATTTTTTAACAAAGTTTCATTGGAGACGTACGCATTGTACATTTCATTATGTTTTGGAAGTTATAGTACAATGACTGCAACTTTAATAGGATTAGCCATATGCTGGAAAAATTCTTCTCAGTCGTTGATGAAAATAACTTTTGGTGCTTCAATAGAAGATAACAGATACAAGCGAAGAGTTTTAAAAGCTACAAAAGTATATGGCATATCTCTGGGCCCTATTAGGGCGGTGAAATATGAAAGAATTTTTGACTTTTACGGTGGAATATTGAGTGGACTAGCGACACTATTAATCACCTTCAAATAAATTTCCGTGGTTATATTTCGGTTACAGGGCTAGGTATTACGTTGTAACATTTACTAGAATACTATGGCTTTTTCATGTATTAATGATTTTAAACAAAAATTTTGTTATTTCAAAAATGTTAACCGTAAACTATTATTTCTATATTTGCAAAATTTTATTTTAGAAGGGAGTTCCAAGGAATGAGAAAACATGTGCTATAAATTTATTGACAGTTGTTCAAAAGGAATTAAGTATCAGGGGTTAAAATGTAATGAAAAAGGTCGTTGGAATCCAACTCAACTAAGGTAATCTCATAGCCCCTCTGATGTAGCTGCTGCATTTTCATGCTGAACTGGGTCATTGTGGGCTCCGATAATCACGCCTGTATGGATATAAAATACTTAATTATTTCCAATTTAGATGTCTTGTAATTTATATCAAAATTTGTATTAAATCAATTACAACAACGGTTAATATCCTTTTTTCGTCAGATGCTTTTGACAACTGCATTGTTCTAGTTTTCCATTTCTTCTATGAATCCAAGAACAATTTCTTTCTTTGGTAGCCAAATTTAACACATTGTTTAGTCTTAACGCAAATCCCGCCTCATCTACTTCTGCCTTCTTTACCATAAATGGAAAGACCATCCGCCTTAATTACTAAATACTTTACTCCTGCTACAATTTCTCCGGATTCCAAAGCATCATTTTAATTTTCGTCAAAAGATTTCAAGATTTTCTTTCCTTCATTTTCGCTGATCTAGTCAACCATCTGACTTAAATTAGGTATATAAATTCTCATGGCCTTTATGCTTTAGTAATGATGGCGGATACTGATATGTAAAACTAGATTCCAATTTTTTGTGCCTTACAATCAGAAGACATAGGCCAGATTCAGCCCTCAAGTCCGATTATTGCGGCTTGCAGGATGTCACCGGAACAATAAAATTGTTGTCAATGTAGGACTGTCAGCTGTCAGCACCAGTCTATATATAATTGTTAAAATACATCGTAAAAAGCTTATTTATATTGCAATAATGGGTGGTAAATGTTACAAAAATAAACTTACAGTGAAAACGGTAAAGCTGAAAGTTGCAACAATTGTGAAAACTAATTTCAATGCTACAGGCTTGGTATATGTACAGTGTGTCCCAGAATGATATATATACACTTTGATCATGAATAACTCAAGAACGGTAAGCTGTATTTAAACGCGGTTGGTACCATTGAAAAGAGGGCAATATTTCCAATCGGAACCTGTTTTATCAATAAGAAAATCGATAAACTTGGCCTGTCAGAAAATCTTGAAATAAAAAAGTTGAAATTCCCTTCTCCCAATCCCTTAGGTCACTGCCAAAACGGGTGCCAGTGACTGCCATTGTTATTAAGGGTGCTTTTGGCTTGGATGATCCTCCGGGTGGGGCGAGGAGGATTCTGTAACATTTGTTCATTGGCCAAGACCTTTCCTTGTGGACTGCTGACAGATCATTCCTCCTGGCCAATTCTCTTCAGACTTTTTTCAAAGTTTTCAGTTCTCATCTCTGATCATGTTATTTTGAACTACTCCTTCTTGATGGCCCATGAACAAGTGAACTGAATGTTACGGAATCCTACTCGTCCCACCCGGAGGATCATATAAGCCAAAAACACCCTTAATAATGGCAGTCACTGGCAACCACTTCGCCAGTGACCTATGGGATTGGGAGAAGGGAATTTCAACTTTTTATTTCAAGATTTTCTGACAGGCCAAGTTTATCGATTTTCCTATTGATAAAACAGGTTTCGATTGGAAATATTGTCCTCTTTTCAATGGTACCAATCGCGTTTAAATACAGCTTACCGTTCTTGAGTTATTCATGCTCAAAGTGTATATATATCATTCTGGGACACCCTGTATATAGGCAGTGAATAATCTCTCAAAGCAAAAGACCTTTTATTTAGCAAAATAGTAAAATACGATATAAAATGCAATCAGCATTAGAATGTACATAGGAAACTGGTAATGTGATGATCTGGTAAATCCCGTTCACTTTACTACGGTAAACCACTAAGTAAGTGGTTATACTAATGCATTGCTTACCACTTGTTTTATGTCTCCACAATGTTGATTTAGTCTTAATTGCCTAAACTTTCGACCTACGTTTCCAGCATTTAATTTTAAATAAATTACTAAATTAACGAGGTAGTAGCGGATAACCAGAATGAACCGCACATTTGGAAAAAGAAATATTATCTAATTACCTAACTTATTCATCATATATAGGTAATGTCAAAAGTTAACTTGTATATTTTGAAAATTTTGCAAGAGGAAAGGCTTTTATAAAAGAGGAAAGGCTTTTATAAAGACCTTTATAAAAATTCTTTTTTATTTTTTCTGATGCCGCATTTCAAACTAGGTACTGTTATAGCAATCTCGGGATTACAAAACCTCGTTAGTTTTATTTATTTTGAAAGATGCTTTTGATGAAAATAAGTATAATTACTTTCTAATGTTCATTACTTTGTTCCACACTTGTATATTACATTTTGTTATACCCTTTTGCTCACCAATGGTGTACATTTAAGAAACTGATATTTAATTGAACTGAAGGGTTTGTATAGCGTCTAGCGAAACTGAAAAATACAAATAATATGTATTTGGCTACCAACTGAGATAATCACAGAAAATTACTGAAAACGGTTAACTAGAGTTTCCTTAATTAAACAGTGCATGACGAGACAAACAACATAACACAATTGCCCTTGAAACCAATTTACCGTGAACATAGAATTGATGTCCCCTGGTGTTTCATAGATTTATTGATACTGAAATGTTCGCACTACGAATTCACAGGTATCTTTTCACTTCTTATTTCAATGCACTTTTCAGGAGTAAATCCCGATCTATATTTTTTCCTGTTTCCATTTATTACCATTTCTTATTTCAACTGGAGTAGCGCACTACTAATCAACTGATCATCCAGGCAACAGTCTTGTCTCACAAAAATTTGCGAGGATATTACTTCTACAGAGAATTATAATTTATGCCGTTTTCTATTGAAATTTTAGTACCTTTGGTAAGGATATTTTAATGCTTTGAGCATTATTTCGATACTTACTGTAATATAACTTGGGCCACATGCAGTTTAGCTTCCTTCAGGTCGAGTTGTAACTGCCATCTTGCATTATCCCAGTTTTGCGGTAAATCAAACTATACGGTATTCAAAGGTAAGTTCTGTTTTACAGCTTAAACTTTCATATCGTAAACACTTTAGTGACCAATCTACGCAAATCTCTTTTATAACTATCTATAGCTAAATATTTTAATGGAATGGTAAATGGTGGATATTAGTTGCATTCATTTAGTTGAGTTTAGCAGACTCTGAAAATAGATTTCTCGAAAAGGTGTACAGTTTTGTGAATCCATGCTTTAATTCTTAAAATTACAAGGATAGCTACGAGTCAGTCCTCCAAAACAGTTTTTGGGTTAATTATAATGATTTATAGTTACACATAATAACTAGGTACAAGCGTATTATTACCTAATATCATTCGTTATCCTAATTTTGGAGGACAATCATCTTGCAAATATCCTAGGTTATATATTTTAATATTACCCCATTCTTCTTACACAAAACAAATATAAACAAATCAATGCAAGAGCCACAGCCATTGATATCTGAATAAATCTATCTATCAAAGGCAAAACTCGTACTACGAAGTGAAACTTAAAATCACAGCTCTTTAAATTAAAACAGTTCATCAATTTACCATTCAAAATTACTTGGGCTTGCATTTTTCTGTCTACTTTGTTTTTTATTGTGATTGTTATTTCACTTGAGGTTAAGCCAAAAAAGATTATCAAAATTATCCAGTTATATTAAAAATACATCAATAGTTGTCACAGTATACTGGTATTCTTTTTAAAATGTTGATCAAAGTAAATAAAGTTTCCCAAAATGCAAGACACGTCAGGGACCCTTTCTACAACCCCTTAAGACATTTTGGAAGCACTATTCAGAATTTAGAAACTCTTAAAAGTAGTTTGCAGTGGATTGGATTTTACATTAATATTGTAAATTACTTTGGGGCAATGCCCATTTCCTGGAATATTTCAACAGCAGCATTTACTAATGTTTCCCAATCAAAAACCTTAATATTTTTAATAGTTCTGCATGCGCTATTTTTCTTTTATGAAATATTTCAGTTTGCTGTAGAACTTCTAAATCCAAATTATGTGATTTTCGAAGTTATGATACTTCTTAACTATTTACTCGGTCATTTAGTGAGTGCCTTAACGCTCTTGAACATTGAAATGAAGAAAAGTGAATTGATCTGTTCGTTGAACTGCCTCAAAATCAAAGTGAGTATGGAAATGAAACGTAAGTTTGAAAAATATTTGAAAATATTCATATAAGATATAAGTTTACCAGTAAAGAAAGTAAGCACCTTTCTTGCCCGAAGCATCCTAATATAAGCTTGTCCAACCTATTCGGTGCGGATCTGCAGAACACATGATATCTACAGACGAATTCCTTCATTTCTGAAATCAGCAAGCATGGCCGAATTTGTCGGAAAAGCTTATTTCTCAAATATGCTCATTCAAATATTTAACCCAATTATACTAATATACTAATCTTTTGTTTACCTATAGATCCTGATTTAGAATCAAAAGCTGGTGTTTTAGAACTTCTGGTTTCGAAATGGTTAACTTCTTCTTTTGCAGTAATAATCATATTTATATTAGGGGTCACTGCATTTGTTCTTCCTGGAAAGCATTGCATTGCTGAC
Source organism: Yoshiicerus persimilis (assembly GCA_020352615.2). Classification (NCBI taxonomy): domain Eukaryota; kingdom Metazoa; phylum Arthropoda; class Collembola; order Entomobryomorpha; family Tomoceridae; genus Yoshiicerus; species Yoshiicerus persimilis. The sequence continues at coordinate 71,884,163 of CM036940.2, read as the reverse complement.
TTAGTGTTTCCAAATAAAAATCACCATTTCTTTATGAGAAATTCTCTACGTTTATTCCAAATTTACTGCGTGATAGTATCTACGTTAGCTTTAATGGTTGTAATTACTTACATTCTCATTTATATATTACGAAATTCAGCTCTTCAGCAGAACCTATTAAGGTATAGACCACTTTTAAGCTGACTGCAACAAAGTTAATGTTATTTATAGATTTTCTAAATCATGTCAATGAAATATTGTTCCTATATTTTCATTTCAGTTTGCATTAATTATCACATTTAGGGCATTATTAATTACTACACAGTTAACAGTAACGGCACTATACTTAGACTATTATTCATTGCATTAAATGCACGACGTTTATGTTCTTTTCTGCTCATTATAGGTTTCATGAAGCAGACTTTGAATGGAAAATTGCGACATACAATAAATTGCGAATATTAAATATTCTCTTCAACGACACCTTTATGGGAATCTTTCTTCCAGCATTTATTAGCGTTGTAACACTTTGTGGAACGCCCGGATTTTTTTGTTGCGTCAGATTTTTTAACAAAGTCTCTCTAGAGACATACGCATTGTATATGTCAATATTTTTTGGAAGTTATAGTACAATGACCGTAACATTAGTAGGATTAGCCACATGCTGGAAAACTTCTTCCCAATCGCTAATGAAAATAACTATTGGTGCTTCATTGCAAAATAATAAATACAAGCGAACAGTTTTAAAGACCACAAAAGCGTATGGTATATCTCTGGGTCCTATAAGGGCGGTAAAATATGAACGAATTTTTGACTTTTATGGTGGAATTTTGAGTGGACTAACGACATTACTAATCACATTTAAATAAACGGTCAGGATAGTCATTGTCTTTAATTTAATTGTGATGATAACATTACAAATAAAACTGGACAAGTACTCCGTTTCAAGTTATGCAATTATCATAGAACTATGTAAGTATTTATTTTTTGATTCACTTCTGCATTAGCAATATTAATTAATTCGTACAATGCACTTATTCGCTGACGTAAATAATATTGCTGCCTCATGCATAATTATAGGTTCAATGTTGTTCAATGATTAGGTTTAATGCACAAATTATCATAAAATTCAAGGTAACGTATCGCAATCAAACGGAGCTGCAAATTGCAATGTAAAAATATTTGTATTTAAAAGGTGAAGCTAAAGATACTCTAAATAATGCAAGTATTCAGCCTAAGGGCTTTAGCATTTGGGATATAAGGTGATAAAACAAAAACAGTCGACAGGTTTCAATGAAGAGTAAAATACATTAACTAGCATTTATCACTACCTAATAAAACTATTACACGAAATATGCAAATTTTTCAAACTGTTTTTTAAAAACGTTTGTATATTAGTATTGGATTGAGGTAGAGCCATTGCTGTGGTTAATGCATGTTCCCAGTTGTCTTTAACCATTTTGCCAAACATAAAAATTTCTGGAATATTTTTACGTCATGATAGGTTTGCTATGTATTGATAGACGTAAGTATAAGTTCATAGATACCCAAATGTCAAAAATGATATACGGTTTGGTTGGATAAACAATTACGTTGCAAGTTTTCAAAGAATTTATATTTATTAATCTACAACAGCAAACAAATAGAATTATATTTATATAGTATAATTTTTTTAAAGAAACGATGGATATTCAGCCTACTTTGTTTGGCATTTCTTCTTAACATTTCAACATTTCAATATTTTAATACACTTAGATTTGCTGATGTCTTAAATACTAAGAACTCCATTTAGGTTACTATTCTTATTTAATTTTGCGGTCTATGTAAATTGCCAAAGTAAATAGTATATTGCTTGGTACTATTGAATATTATATTGGATATTATAGCCTACTATGGTTGAAAGTGAAAGTAATTGAATTTTGTCGTATTTCTGTATTGAACTTTACCCTTTGTTTTTTACTGTCTGACTTACCAAGAACTTTAATACTACTTATTGCCATAATAGCACTTCCTGGTACGAATTGATTATTATACTTTGTGTTAAGTGCCTATGACGTATATCTGTAGTCGATTCGAAGAGTAAGTGTAAAACAAATATAGTTGAACTACCAAAATTCAACATGCGAAGGTTAAACTATCAACAAATATCTTATAAGCAATATATACCATATTGGTGATTTATTGCATATTGGCTATTGGCTTTTAAGTATATAGATCATGCAATTGAAAAATGTTTGCTTTATTCCTGCTTCCAGAAGACAGCAGGCAATTTACTCTGCTTTGTTCCAAACAATTCGCATTTCTAGGTATAATTAAGAGTAAGTTATACTGCTGGAGAAAGTTTGTGCCTAGTGACCGGATATTTTTCGACAACGAATGATTTTTTGCTGATTTTATTTCAACCGTATTTGAAATATTCCATAAATATGTACATAACCTTTTTATGCTCTGTTCTGTAGTTATTTGTAAGCTTTAAATGAAAGTAGATAAATACTAGATATGGATATCAAATTAAATGTACTGTGGAGTATTTTATTCTCATTCCTGGCTATTTATTCCCAGATATACAGAATTTTCCTTAATATTTTACAAAAGCAGTTGTTTTTCGATACAACAATATTCACTTACCCCACGTGATATTACTTTTTCTTCATGCGTTACTATGGATATTCGACATATTGCAAATTCCAGAAACACAGTATGCTTAAGTTTGACGAAATGTTCAATAAACACAAAAAAACATTATATTTCTATATGACACCCACCATTATCTATACCTCACGCAATGTTCTGTCTCCGTCTACCGCGATTATCTTATCTGTGTTCATAATCAAAAAAAGAAATAAAAAAGTTGCAATACAAGGTCGGTATGCAAGTAAATATATAGTATTTCTTATTAGTCAACTGAATTTAGTCAACATACAGTCTGATGTCACCAAAGCAAACAGTTAATTATAAATTGTAGTCATCAGAAAGTCATGGATTGTTGGAAATACTAATAGATCATTATTTTACAAAAAAGCAATTTTTAAATTACTGCAATTGGGCTAAAATATGACCTTTGGATATGAAATATGGACAAAGAGTCAAACTATGCTTTTGATGTCTATACTATTCCACAAGCGTTTCGACAGTAAATCAAACCCAACTATTACCTCTAAAGTACGCCGTCTAAAATTTTGGTTAGTTTGATTATATTTGATGCAATATATAGCCTTAATAGCGTTACTGATTTTAAGAAAAGTAGTCCTAAATATCTTTAAAATAATCTTGAGGCACAATATTATTGACAATTACTGAAACTACTACTGCATATTTGCAATTGTACCTATTCACGCTTAACGAAAGGATTTTGGAAACATTTTATAGCAATTGTGTACTGTCGAAGTTTTTTCGGAGTATTAATTTATTGTATATTCGGTATTTTCTCAAAACACTAATAGTATTATACAGTATAACAATTTCCGCATGCTTATGGTCACTGTAGCTGTCATGAGTTTTAAATTTCAATTTAAAGTCATGTAATTTTCAGGGGCGGTTCAACTTCATAATAGACATTCGTCTGATTTTCTATTGCTTACCAAAAGTATTAGTAGAATTAAGACAGAATAGGCGTGGATATCGACACAACTCTTTGTCATTTTGTTAGTTAGTGATTACCAAATTTCATAATGTTTCTTGATAACCATTTCTTTTTTATCAAATAATTTTTGAATTGCAATTACGTGTTACAAATGCAAAAATAAAATAGTGCAGCAACATATTGATTAGGAATAATACATTTTTTCACTTACTAGACGAACTTCGGTTTACAATTATATTTTAATCGCTGAAAATGGGGTTCTTTCATAAATACAAGCAGTATTTCAAATATGATGTTCTGCATTCATTTTTCGAAGCAAACTTTGAAAAACAAGACAATAAAATAGACGGTACCGTTGAAAACAATGAAAAGTGCATACATTCTTTTTCTGACCAAGTTTTTCATAGTATAGGCTATAATATTAACTTCGGTTATATAATTGGAGCATTTCCATTTTACTGGTGCAGAAAGGACTTCACAATAAAATATACGAAATCTAAGAAAAAGCTTAGGCAAACTTATTTCGTTGCATTAATTTGGTCACTGCTAACAATTTTAATGTCAGCGCAGTTCATAAGATTTTGTATTGTTGGAACGGAATCCACATTGTCTTACACTCTGTCATTTCTTCTCAGTGGTTGCTCATCTGTTTGTACTTTGCTCCTATTTTTTCACATGTACTATGCGGAAATGATAGCTGCAGTAGTCACTGATATTCTGTACAATCTAAGAATTTTTGAAGGTAAGGACCATTTTAAATTCACTATGATTTTAATTTTATATTTAAATTTAATTACTTACGCTCTACATTTTTTTAAATATAGAAAAAATTTAAAAATTGAATTTTAAAGAAAAATTAAAAAAAATATTTAACAGAAAAGTATTTCATGGAAAGAAAAAAGCCATCAACGCCGCTCTTCGATATTATGCTACTAGGGATGGATATATTTGCTTCAGTTTTTCCAAGTGAACTCGCTATTGTTTATCTTTTTCTTCACAAAGAGCCAGTTTTTCTGTATCCGGCAATGCTTCAGTCGTATATTTTGGTTGCAATAACTGCAATATTGTACATTTGGGCCTGTTCTACCATTTGTGTTCTGCTTAATAATTTATTCCATTTACTAATAATTGGGTATAAATATTTTGCCGTCATCACCAAAGAACTAAAGTAAGTTATTTTATCTCTCTGCAGTAGTGTTTTCCATTTACTAATACATTTTGTACTTTTTAAGGATTTTATGAAATATTAAATTTTTTTGTAAATTTTCAATTTAGGTTTGGTACTGCCAAATACAACACAAAAGATGTTGTTCGCTCTCCGCAGGTTTATGTGAAATACATGGCACTAACAAAAATTTATCTGCAGATAGCGCAAGATATGCTGGGTTTGACATTGATGCCTGTGCAAGCATTACTAGCCAAAGTCACCGTTATTGTCAATGTTCTACTCATAAAGCGAAATATAAATTTTCCCTATTTTGTTTTGTGTGCTCTTTCTGGTTTATCCATGGGTTGCTTTTGTGGATGGAGTGTAGTATTCGTATGCTTAGAACTAATCTCCCGATTTTACAATAATTTAATACTGAACTTAAATAAATACAATTCTAGCAATGTAACTTACATGAAATACATGAAGAAGTACAAACTGGCGTGTAAGCCCATACACTTTAGAATAGGAATCAATGAACCTATTACTATTACAACTGTACCAAAATTTTTTCTGGCTATCAGCAGAGAAACAACGAAACTACTTATGGTTTCTGTTAATGATATAAATATGGATCTCGTCTTCATTTGAGAAATCTTCTATTGATTACTTCAATAAATGAAATGTTTTAGAATGATTTAATTGTCCATTTATATCACAATTGTAAAGCATTGCTGGTCTCTATGAATATTTACATATGCATTTTTGAGTCTTAGTTCAAAGAGCTTCACAATTTAGGGTATATTTTTTAGATAAGTTTTTGTAAATTGGTTTACCTCTGTTTTCGATTTAAATAAAATATAGCCAATGAAGTCTGTCTTAAAAATAATTTATTTGGCTTAAAAGGGAAGCGGCTTAATAAAGTAGAATTTATTCGCGTATTACTTACATGTATTTAATTTGACGTAGTATTTGTAAGTATAAGTAGAAGTAAGAATCGTAGAATATAACATGGCCTAATTACAATATTAATCGTTACTCTACATATTATCGATTATAAAATTGATTAGCTAGCCTAAATTGTAGACAAGTCACAAGAGTTTTATCGTTGAATAATGAATACGACTTGATTCCATGACTTACTAATATCGTTTATTTACACAAATGTCGTATTCGTATATACGTCCAAACGATTTAGCTTAGGCCGGAGAAATGTACGCTACGAAATCCAAAATACTTTCGCAATTTACAGTATCTTTTTATGCATGTGAATATACTGCCGAACTAAAAAATAAAGTGATAAAAACACCCGAATACAGAAATTGAAATTACCAATAATCAATAAAAACAGGATGGAAAGTTATGGAGACAAGATTTTCCAAGATAAACGAGCTACTGATGTAACAAATAATGCCGCTGCAATAAAAGACATAAAAGAGAAGAAATTCAATTTCCCAGTAATACTAGCAACACAGATTAACATCTTCTACTATTTAGGTTTGCTCCCGTTTCGATTGGAATTTCTTGCAGACAAGAAACAATTTGTGATAAAGAATAATTGTATTCAAAAGGTAAGTGTAGAAGATTTCACTTCGTACACGTCTAACCTTTTATATTAAAGTTGTAAGATAGTATTAAGAGTAAACAATCATTAATTCTATATAATAATGATATTCTTTCTTTATCTGTGCAGGGAATTTGCGGAATTATGCATCTTTTGATCATTATTCCTCCTTTTAGGCTGATTTTAAATTTCCTCAGCAGCAATTTGAACACAAGACCGTACAGTTTTTTTGATATATTTCATCTTATGAGTCATTGCCTCATAGCATGCTCATTTCTTCACATTGGATGGAGTGCTAGCAGAAGTATTTTGAATGTAGTTAATTTGGTATCTACTCATCGTCGTCCCTCTTCTCAATATAAAAAGGTGACTGCCACGAACTACACGTAATTTAAGTTTAAGTTATTTAATTTTAATAATCATGTATCTAAATCAAAAGACTATTTTATTTATTTCCATTGTTCATTTGTTTAATAAGGCATAATTAATTACTCCAAATATGATTGTGAGGTAATAAATTTTAATTAGGAATCTCCTTCATTGCATGAAACGCTTAATGTAATAATAATTGCGCCTGTCGATAAAGCTATTTTGCATTGCACTGCATTACTTTTCTTTAATGGGGTTAATGAATATGCTTATCTGTGTATTTCTAGATGTCAGCACTGACGTACGTCTTTGTTGCCGTTCTTGTTGGATATTATTCTTTGGCTTTCCTTATGTATTGGCTGAAGATTCTATATGGAGAACGTCGCAACTTTCTTTTTCATGAAGAGCCGAATAAGAGATGAAAATGATTTAATTCCAATTTATCTAATTCTCCTCATAGTCGCTCTAAATCTGGTCGTATACTATTACTTCATATGCCTTGCGTTTGCTCAAATTTTGTATTTTTCCTTGGTCTACGCAGTGTACGAAATTTCAAAGGATTTTCTTGGTTCAATCCGCGTAGATCTGAATCTGAAAGAAATGAGCGCAATCCAATCCCAATATTTAAAGCCACTAAATTAAAAATTAACGAAATAAACAACGCGGTTCAGTATCTTTTTCTCATATTTTTCCTAGCCGCGTTTACTGGCATTATTTTCCAGGTCGTCAATTTTCTAAATTCAGAATCTTCTACTGCATTTCGTCTGACTGTATGCATAACGATACTGGTTTCAATATTACCGCTATGGATTGCAGCGAAGTCATTTCGGAATGTAAGGGTCTTTTCATTTAATCTTTTCTTTTGTGAACTTACAAATACATGTATTTAAGGGAATTAAAGTTATTTTTGTTCTTTTAATTTTGTAATTTCGTTTCTCGCAATTATTTGTACATGGTAGAATGAAAACTGTTTCAGATGACGGAATCTAGAGACGTTGCTCTTGACCAAGTCGCAACTGCCATGGCGGAAGTTGGAAAACGGTCTTCTGAACAAATGCAGTCTCTTCAAGTAATCTGCATTTACTTACAAAGAAATTCCATGTTTGATTTTGGAGTCAAAGGCGCCGACTACTTTACGGTCACCTATAGTTTTCTTGGAATGGTAAAGACGTAATTTCAAAGAGTCTTTCTATGTACTTTTTCATTTTTATGTTTGCATTTCTTATTGCGTTATTCTGCACAAATGAGCTTTTCCATCACAGGCTAATACTTTTTTGTATTTTAGACGATGAGCGTTGTATTGACCTACTTATTGGTTTACATCCAACTAAAATTCCCGTCATCTAACACTGTGCAAAACCAGGAGTTGCTTTAAATGCCACCCAGGTATAATATTACTATAAATATATTTCTATACTATAATAAGTCATGCATTGCATACTTCTTCAATATACTTCCCACAATTATATTTGTTAATTTTCACATATTTATGTACTAAAACCAAAAAAATTAGCAATGATGCTTTGCTACAAGTCTTATTACATTAAACTGCTAAATAAAATGAGTTTAAAAATTGAACCAAAAAAGTTTGAAAAATACCGAACAAAAGGATCCGTTAGGTTTACCACCGAAATGCATATATTATTATGGGTAGAAAAAATGTAATGTAAAATCGGCTTTCTCCAGAATTCAGACTTTCAGTTTCTTTCTTTTTTAAAAGTATCTTTAAAAGTTTTGATCAAATAGGATTACTTCATTTATTTTTGAAATTAGCATAACCGAATTACTCTGTTTTCTGGACAGAATAATCACTGAAAGCCTGCCCTGTCATGAGACCAATTAGCGCCCCTTTATCATCCTTTCAAAATTGTCTTGTGTTTTGTATTATTTCAGCATCTACAGTTCTAATATCATGCAATGTACAGTTAATAAAAGTATTTCGTATAGAAGGATGTAGGTATATTTGTATAAAACTTTTAATGACTCTACAAATCGATTCCAAAATTGATTAGCTAGCCTAGAATCATAACATATATAAGTCATAGAGTTTTTAGTTGTCAAATAACGTTCACTAAGTTACACCCATGGCTTACTAATATCATTTATTTACACAAATGTTTTACCGAAGCCTTAACGATTTAACTTACGTTGGCCAGTTCGGCATGTTGTTGGTTACCAAAGCCATAACATTCTTCTAGCTGACATACGATTTGCAGAGTTACAATTTTACATGTGAATCAGTATAAAACTACAAAACGATAAAAGCTGTACAAAAATAAAATAGTTATAATACAGTAGAGAAATTTAATTGTTTAAAATTTCTCACTGGTATATTTCTTGAAATCACAATATGAGAGTTTGTAATTCTTCCACTGATAATGGAGGAGTAAAAGTCAAAAAGTTCAGTTTCCCAATGATTATAACAACCCAAATTAACATTGGCTACAGCTTTGGTTTTTTTCCCATTTCGGATAGAATTTCTTGGAGACAGTAAGCAGTTTGTGATGAAAAATAATTGCATTCAAAAGGTAAGCGTTAATTATTTCAACTTTGACATTTCCAAGCACTGGTAATTAATCCATTTGTAAATAAGATAAAAGCACAAGCATATATAATCGTACCTCATTTCACTTGATATTCTCTGTGTCTTTATAGGTTATTTGCGGAGTTTTTCATTTTCTAAGTCTCATTCCTCCATTGAGAATCTTTTATGATTATGTTGGCCGCAATCTGAGAACTGAAGCTTATGTTTTGTTTGAAATGATTAACATTATTGGTCATTGTCTTTTACAATTTCACATTGGCTGGATTGCTAGCATCAGAGTTTTAGATGTTGTCAATTTGGTATCTACTCATCATCGCCCTTCTTCTCAATATAAAAAGGTGGCCGACAATTTTTTGACATTTATTGTATTTATATCATGGAATCCAATATTACAGTGCCATGGATAGTTTATTTAAATACATATTCACTCAGCAGAGTAGGTAATATTAAGTAAAAATTATTTTTAAGTTGAACTCAAAGAAAAACTAACGCAATTAGTGGTTTTATGTGCAAGTCTCCTCGTCTATTTCTAGATATCTACATTTACGTACATCTTTGTGGCTGCTATTGCTGGATTCTTTTCTTTACTTTTCGTTACACTTTGGTTTCTTCCTCAATATGAAAACAAATTTAAGGGGACCGAAAGTCTTTTTTCATGAAGAACCGAATAAAGGGAAACAATGATACAATTCCAACTGACCTAATTGTTCTCATAATCCTTCATAATCTGGCGTTGTACTATTTCTAGTTATCCCTTGCGTTTGCTCAAGTCTTGTGTGTCTCCTTGGTTTATCCCATTTATGAAATTTCAAAAGATTTTGCTAGTTCGGTTCCCGTGGAACTGAAGGAAGTGAATGCAAATCCAATTGAAATATTCAGAGTCACTAAATCCAGGATATCTCAAATAAACAAGTTGTCGCCATATCTTTTCCTCAACCTTTTCCTCTCCCTGTTTTCCAGCACGATAGCCAACCTTTTCATTGTTTTGAATTCCGAATATTCTGTTGGACATCGTCTGGTGCATTGCGCATGCACAGTGACTTCAATGATACCGTTGTGGATGGCAGCGAAGGCATTTCAGAACTAATTACTTTTTCACATAATAAGATAAATTTTTTATTGAGTACTAGTTTTATAATCCAATTTGATTTATTTCAACGGTATTTATAATGGGGAAGTAAATATATTTATGTACACAATTCGGATATTATTTATACAAAGGAACACTAAATATTTAGAATTAACAAACATATTATCTTAGATGGAAAAATGTAAAGACATTGCTCTGGACCAAATGACAAATGATATTTACGATGTTGGGAAACGGTCTTCAGAACAAATACAATCCCTTCAAGGAATGTACGTTTACTTACAAACGTATTCTATGTTGGATTTTGGTGTGAGAGCCGCCGATTTCTTCACGGTTACCTATAGTTTCCTTGGAATGGTAAATATGTATTGAATGCAAATTAATACTTTACTTACCCAGACAAAGGAGGTTATAGAAATTATTGGAAAGTTTGGCCATAGATTAAGTGGAGTGGCCAAAAACGGAGGACAGTGAAATTTTTACCAGTGATAGATAAACATCCTAAGATGAACATATATTTTTCTCAGAATTATGCCATTTTTTGTTTCACAGTTATAAGGGTTGCAACTGAAGCCCTTTTACACGTAAAAGACTATACCTATACATTCAAGTTCAAATATCGTAGTGTGGCCAAAACTTTAGAGAAGTGAAATTTAAACCTCAGCTTAGCGGACTATGTTTACATCCATATGGGTTTTCCCAGAATTATGCCATTTTTCGTTTTCATGTTATTTCCATTCAAAAAATTTTTTTGGCGAAACTTGCTAAAATTATCTAAGTTGCTACATAGTGACTGAATAATTCAAAAATATGAGGGGAGATTTATCGTTTTAATATGCGTAAGGGACCACTGATACTTAATATCCGTGGCTTTAGTTGTCATGGCCCCTCTTCTTGGAGGTAACCAAGGAGTATAAACTTTCTTTGTCTTTAATAAGGAGATCGCAATGGCATGTTTTGCAGGAATATTTATGAGGGACAAAATCGTCTCCTATGCTTCTTGTCGTCATTGACTACTCGTGCCAAATTCGGGGAAACGTCCCTTATAAATACTCCTATCCCCCATGTGAATAGCCATTGAGGCCTCCTTGATAAACCAGCAACAAACGGGAGCCAAGGAAACCCCAAGTTTATACTCCTTGAAGGTACTAACATCTAATACCCAAGGAAAGTATGTAGGTATTTGATAAAAGGTTTGGTCAATTGAGAATTTTTACCATTCATTTACAAAATGACGTCATCAGGCATATACATTTCTGAAGATTTATCAGCACATAACTTTTGAACCACTAAAGGTCAATTGATCTTCATAGTGCCTGTTTTATTAAATAATATCGAGTTGATCTTTTGAGTATATTACTTTTAGATTGCTTACTGATGGGTTACCTAATACCTTTTACCAAACCAGAATATGCCTAGAAAACATTTCCCTCTATACTCCTTCTTAATTTGACCCATAATGACAAATGCCAAAAATATCAATTTTGACCCATAATGTCCAAAAGGTCTCAAAAATATCCATTTTGGCTTATGAGGACAGATGAATGTCAAAAATATTTATTTTGACCCACAATTTCCAATGAATGTCAAAAATATTTATTTTGACCCACAATTTCCAATGAATGTCAAAAATATTTATTTTGACCCACAATTTCCAATGAATGTCAAAAATATTTATTTTGACCCACAATTTCCAATGAATGTCAAAAATATTTATTTTGACCCACAATTTCCAATGAATGTCAAAAATATTTATTTTGACCCACAATTTCCAATGAATGTCAAAAATATTTATTTTGACCCACAATTTCCAATGAATGTCAAAAATATTTATTTTGACCCACAATTTCCAATGAATGTCAAAAATATTTATTTTGACCCACAATTTCCAATGAATGTCAAAAATATTTATTTTGACCCACAATTTCCAATGAATGTCAAAAATATTTATTTTGACCCACAATTTCCAATGAATGTCAAAAATATTTATTTTGACCCACAATTTCCAATGAATGTCAAAAATATTTATTTTGACCCACAATTTCCAATGAATGTCAAAAATATTTATTTTAACCCACAATTTCCAATGAATGTCAAAAATATTTATTTTGAGTGAAATTGACTGATAAATACCAAAAATATTCATTTTGACTCAAATTGACCGATGATGAATGTCAAAACATTCATTTTGAGTCATATTGACCGATAAAAGCTTAAAATATTCATTTTGGCTCACATTGCATTATAAATACTAAAAATATTCATTTTGTCTCAAATTGACCGATAAATAATGCCAAAGAAATTCATTTTGTGTAATAATAAGAATAATGATTTAATGACCAGTAAATGTTACACGTATTTTGAACTTAATTTGTTTTTGCATAGATTCTTCGTACCAAGGAGTCTAAACTGTTGGCATGGAGTCCTTCGCGTTTAGAAAGGAGGATCGAGCAGAGATTTACACGTGGGGGATTTTGCAGGTCTATAAGGGACGTTTTTGGGAAAAAATCCTCTACTTTCATTTATTTTATTACCATTACCGTGATGTATACATATGACAACTAAGTACAGAATACAGAATGCGAAATAATAGAAACTGTATTAGTTGTCATGTACATCACGATAATAAATAAAATTAGGGGATTTTTTTCCAAAAACGTCTTTTATAAACCTGCAAAATCCCCCACGTGGAAATTTCTACTACATTAAGTGAATGACTCTTTAGCATTTTCTTTTGCCAGGGATATTAAAATTAAAATGCCCACTTTCTCCGCTTTTAGTTAGTAATACGTAGAGAGAATTACTCCAATGACCTATTCTCAGATAGCCGGACCCGGACCTGTTTATGATATGATAATTCAGTATATAACCCAAGGTGGTCTCTACGGCAACATGGCTGGGTAAGGAGGTGGTGAAGCTTTAAAATCTTCATAATAGGCTACGGGACGATTTTGAAGACTTTGACATAGGTTACGTGATGGGACTATTCAAGGAGTTTCTTGGTTGCCTCGTTACGGTCCCGTAACCTATTTTGTAGACCCAGTGTAAAAGGGTTCCAATCCTCTCCACCTGTATACCCATCATCCGTAGAGACACCTGAACACCTTGGTATAACCATAGAAGCACATTGGATTGCTGAATCTGAATCTATCTGACCACCTTCGCAGAATCATGTGCTAAATCTCCCCCACATCTCCCCCCATATTTGAAAATGTATTTTTATAGTTATGGGTTACTCAATTTAATGACGTCATAAAATCTCTGTGGCCTGGACCCGATATTGGAAATTCCCCTTTTGTGGCCAGAAAACGATAATAATTCCTATAGCTACTCGATAACCTCCTTTATTAGCAACTCACTTTTTCGAGGTTTAACAAACTCGTACAATTTGTTTGAATTTCAGACGCTGAGCGTTTTAATGACGTTTATGTTGGTTCTCATACAATTCAAATTCCCATCAACAAGCACTGATGGCAAATGTTAAGTTAACCGAATGTGCATTAGGTTTAACTTTGGTAGCTTCTACAAGAATTGCTACAAATAATACTATATCATAGTGTTTTTTAATGTATTTAGTATCTTGCAGCAGTGAAATATTCAAGTCTATTATAATGAACAAATAATTAATGCAATTCGTAATCTCTGTAAATGTTATTGTAATTTCGAGCATCATTTATCGTTGCAAAACTACATTGCTATGCTTACACGTTCTCAAAGGTACATATTGGAAATCAAAAGCAAATCCGGCACTTCACTTTTATTGCTGTATGAGATTAAGAAATCTAGTTCTTTAATACTAATAATAATAAATAAAAAAACGATTTGTCCCTTGGCCAAATATATTAAATTCTAAGCAATTTAGACACAAACTCTGCGCCACAATGTGTACTGGTATCTGTAAGGAATGTATTTATTTCTTAAACGTTTCATTTTATTAATACCAGCATAGCCGTTGTAATGCATATTTAAGAATAAAAGTTTTACCAATAATAGGAACTGTTAATGTACTCATAGCCCTTAGTACAAATAACAACCGATGTAAGGAATCACCCAATTTACTAACGACGATGTGTTTATCCGCATTATGCTTAGTTTACATGTAACCAGAGATAATTTTATAGGCTTAATAACTAGATTGGATGAGCAGGATACTAAAAGCATGTGTTCAAAATTAAAAAAGTTAATTTTGTAATAAGCAGCCTAAACAGTCGTAGGTTGATACTAGAACTGGATAGCTAAAAATTAATTAAGAATTATCTACCAACTACTCTATTATTCGTGTACTATTGAAATTCATCACTATTCATATGTATTTCCGAATTGTAAAACTTCTCTAATGTATTCTACGGGTACCACCAAAAAGAATTAAATAAAACTATACTGTTAATTAATGCAATCGTTAACTCTGTGAATGCTATTGTAATTTCGAACATCATTTTTCGTTGTAAAACTACATTGCTATATCGTCACTATGACCGTTCAATAAAATGTATGTAGCTCTGCAGCGCTCAATTAGTTTTTATGGCGGATGCAAACATTCATTGAGTTATTTGACGAATATAATAATTAACCTAGTCCATGAGCTTCCTGGGCTGTTACATATTGAGTTGGGGACATATAAGGAATTAAAAGCAAATCGGGCATTTCAAGTTAATTGCTGTATAAAATAAAATTTAGTTCTGCTAAAACCGATTTGTCCTTCGGCTAAAGAATTTTCTAAACAATAACAAATTATACGCAACAATGTGAAGTATCTGTAAGATATTTATTTATTTCTTGAATTTCAATTTTGTTATCATACTCAACAAAGGCGGTATTGTTATGTAATTTTAGAAATGAAAGATCTTAGATATACCCTTAATAGGAATTTGTAGTCCTTAGTTGAAGCCGGTGTAAGGAAACATCCCATTTACTAAAGACGATTATGAAATACAATTTTATGTTCAGGTGGTAGCAAAAGCGAAGCAAGGACAGGTTTCATAGGTGGACTAGGTTCATCGGGATCGAATTCAACTTTAAACGATTCAAATAACATAACTGTGAAAATGAACAATTCATCTTTGGCCATAGACTCTCCAGGGCAAACTCGCTTCCCAGGTTCAAAAGAAACGACCAAGTGGCGTCCTGTCACTTCAGTTTCGTCATTTGTTAGAAATCTTTCCGGTCGGAAATTTTCAGGATCCCCCCAAACTTTCGGGTCGTGGTGAATTCCGTAGATGTTGGGAAACACAATAGTACCCTCCGGTATTAAATACCCATGGAATTCTACGTCATCTAACGTTTCATGAGGTACTCCCACTGGTGCAACAGGTGAGAATCGCAACACTTCCAGGATTACAGCTTCAACATAAGGAAGTCTGTAATGAATTTAAAATTCCAATAAGGAAATGTATTTTGCTTTAACGTTCTACTTTTAAAAATTTCTTGTTTTGCAATAATATATGGATAGATAAAATAACTACTAAAAATATTGTCCTTTCCTAAATTTCCTTTCTGATTCATGTAGTTATCATTTATTAGATAAACAGTTATTTCACTTTAAGATATTTATGGAACCTTGCTCGATCTTTCAGCGTTAAGCTTGCATTTCTTTGCTTGTAGTTTACGATTGCGTTGCTTAATTTCTCTTGTGCCTCTGGGTGTTTGGCCATTAGGAAAACAATCCATCTGAATGTTGTAGACACAGTTTGTGTTGCAGCACCGAAAAGATCGACAATTGTCTGGTATAGGTTTTCCACTGAAAATAAATGTCTCCGTTAAAATTTCTTTGTCCTAATGCCTAATACTAAAATTCATGACGACCAAGATAAATTTCTTGGTCGCAATGTGTAATACTAATAAGCAATCAAATAATCAATTGACCAACTTCCTGTCTTCTTAAAAAACGTGGATTCCGGGTCAGTTGTGCTTTGAATCTTATGCAAGTAGTGGTCAACAAAATCCCTCTCGACTCCCTCTTGATAAGTGGATTGGTGAGTTTCCACTATTCCCTGCGCAAATCTGTAAATCGGTGTGGCGTTCTTCATGAATTTCTCATAGCCAGACAATTTAGGAAATAACTTGGATAAATTTGGAAAAAAGAAAAGTACGACTGCGGTCTCGAATGAAGATAAAATTCTAAAAGAAAAGGAACATTTTTACTGTAGAGAAAGTATTAAGAATTCGTTAGCAAAATTTCGGTTTCTTATTTCTGTGGATTGCTTAGATGTATATCATATTTATGATTACTAGCTCGTAATTTATGTACTTCTCAATGTGATGTAATAATTTCAAGTATTTTTCATCTTGAATGTTGTATCTCTCTCCAGCTATAATAGTCCACAGTGAATTGATGACAGAGAGATTAAATATAATTGACGTTGAAACTGGCTTTCCGCAAAGTGATTTCAAACTCTCCAACAATTCGTTTGCTTCATTCCAAAGTAATGTTTCCACTGGAACGCCATTACGAAAACCGGACTGAATATATGCGAAAGCAAATCGCCGCTGTTCTGCCGAAGCATTTCCAGAAGTAAATCCTATTCCTAGCATAAATTAAAATATTTTCAGTCATACTTCACTTCAGAATATTTTATTTGTTTTCAGAGGTCATTTATTCCGAGTACTCATCTTCACGGATTTGGTTCTGTCACATTTCTGAATACTTTAGAGATTTAATGACCTTTTAAGCAATCATCTGTAAGGCATGTGGATGCAAAACCTATTTGAGATCTACAATTTTATCTTGTAAGGACTTGTAGAGTCATTACTTGAGGAATTTACCAAAATAATATGCACACCATACACCTGCAAATGGGAGATTACTAATATTTAAAAATTAATACCTCTGAAAATTCCATTATCTGGATTTGCGAAATGCCGCATTTCTGGTCTTCCACTAAAGACCGGCATACTAAAGGCTTCTTTTAAAACTTTTATTTCGTTGATAAACACGGCCCTGTAACAAAATATTTCGTTATTTATGTTACAAGACTTTTTAATAAGATACTGTGAAACCATACTACATACCTTCGCATTCCCAAATCAATTCCAATTATATCTCCGTAGGTTTTCCTCAGAGACATTACAGTTTTATAAGGCTCCATTCCTAATTGTGCAAGGTTTCCCACAATTGGCCAACTAAACGGACCTTTACAAAATGCAAATAAAACACCATTATTATTTCATTTTATAATTATCTTTGTCGAAACAGCTGGTGTCGATCAAAATTAAATTTCACAAAGTTTTGTGACTTCTGTGATTCCAAAGCTTCGGTCTGCGCAGGAAAAATGGTAGTAATTATGAAAAGTGAGTAATAGTGAGTTTTGTGAATTGTGAGATAATCTATCCTCAAAATAAAGTCTATATCTCCAAAAATATTATATTTAAGAGAGAAAGGGGCCAATTAAAGTACTTCACTATACTCGTCTAAGAAAGTTTTTAATGGACGTTTCAGTACCATTGACTACTTTATGTACTATAAAATTTTAAACATAACAAATGTCAGTACTACGTGACAAAGTCTCAGCAAATGCGAATATAATTATCCTTCTATTTTAATTCTCGGAAATTACTTCTCGAATAAAATATTTTAAATAATGATAGTTCCACGAGTAAGTATTCTATTTTCGATCACGGATACATTTTTTGATGTTGTATATGGTTTCCTAGATTTGTTGCTTTACCTGGGGGAAATCTTCGAGGTCTCTTCCGCAAATATATGCAATATAGAACAACCAGAAATATAAGTATTCCAGTTTCCAAAATCATTTTTCAAACTTTCTTGAATTAGATGTAAAGTAGGAACCGTAAGAAACTCAGCTTTTAATATTCTATTGTTTATTGCCCCTAGTAAATCTTACACTAAGAATAAAAGTAAAATGGTTTAACTTATATATTGTATTACTTCAGTGAGAATAAGTGTACATTTATTATTTACCCTTGAATTTCTTAAAAAACCATGGTCAGACAGTAGAACACATTTAAGTAAACGTAAAACATAATACGATACATAAATTACTTACACAAGTCTCAATTAACGTGTCTTCTAAATTATGGAAAAATCTTCTCGTTATTCATGTCTTCGAAATAAAAGAAAGACTTTAATGCAAGAACGGGTGGCTGAAAGCGAACAAAGGAACTTGTTTTCGAATAAAACAAATATAAATTAATTGTACACGGTATGTATTTTATTTTGTTATTTTGTTTATAAAATAAGTTCGCCATTTAGACAAAATCCGCTTATGACAATTTCAACGCATATAATATTACGGGTATGTAGGAATCAAAATTGTATAAGATAATTCGGTCATTCACTCTGCAAATGCCAACCTTTCGTCGGAGAACTACCTGTATATGGGTATATATGGGTCATACGGGTGGGTAGTCGAAATTAAAGCAATTAAACTAAAGAGGAAAAAGAACATAATGCTGTACCGATTTCAGTAATTCATGTCGAATGGCGCTCAGAACTTTTCAAGTAATAGAGATATTTTGAGAGCGCAATCCTTGAAATAATATGAAAGTATATGATACTTAGACGCTCATAAATTATGCGTCTAAGTATCGAAAAATGCAACGATTTTCGATGTAGTTGATGTCTAAAAGGTTAATGCAGTATACAGTGGTGATCATAACATTGAGATTGCCATTTGGAAAAGAATAACTTGCGCTTTACAAAATTTCGATTAAAGGCGGAATTTTTTGCAGCAAGTTTTGGGTGTTTCCAAATGTGTGCAGTTAAAAATAATTTTTTCAAAACCTATTTATAAACGGTCTTCTGTATTATGTATTCCTTTTTTTGTTCCTTAATATAAAGTAAAATCAAAAGCAAAAGAAGTTTATCGAAGAACTATTTGATATTTCTGTGACGCAATGCTCCTTTATTATATATCGAAGACTTTGACCCATTAAATCGAAAACACATTTCAAAAAAATAAAAATAAAGTACGAAAGACTTTTCATCTTAAATCGAAGAAATTTTACTTTAATTCGAGGTCACATTATATTTAACTCATAAATATTTTTTCTCTTCGTCATTTTTCTTATTTAATTGTTCTGGAACACCAATTTGTACTAATAATTTTCCTTATTCTACCTTATTGTCCTTTAACTATTCAAAAAATTTATGCACAATTATTTCAGCTTGGGATACTACAATGTTCCCATGTAATAATCTGCATTTCGTTCACTCAGCGCTCAATCTTCAACTACATAGAACAGAACAAACTATTAATATTAATGCGTTCAAGATATGCTGATTTACCTCCCTTGTACAGATACATGTACAACGTTTATGATAGTAATTATTATGCAACACTTTATTCCCAATTAGGCATGGACATGAAACCATATAGGTACGTTAATATCAATAAAGGAGAATATTTCAAAGGGAATAAAATAATTTTATTGCCACTTAGTTAAATAAGAACTTTGTGAGTTTTTCTCATGTAAGTGAAATATTCTCTCGAGAATGTAAGTAATAAAGAAAGCAGTGTGTGTACATGTATATGCATTTAAAATATCGACACGATATTTGGGTTATTCCAGCATTTTGATCTCACTGGGAATGCTTAAGGTGAATTTCGTAATTCATTTCAACTACTTAAAATTGAATCGCTTTTCTTTCTAATTCAAAACATTCTTCTTTATGCAACTTCTTCTTAAGGTAGGTTGAAGTTAAGATTGTGTCCAACTTTTTTGTGGTCATTGTGGTACTGTGTAGAATTGCTAGCAGTCTAAGTTTTATATCATGGTAAGCAGATTCTAATGGAGATTTTATTTCCTAAGTAAGGTCATTTTCGTAATCAGAGGTATCACATGATGTACTGTTGGATATATTTGCCTCTTTAAACTTTTGTTCTAATTCTACTTCTCTTTCTGCATAATTAACATCACTTGCAGAAGTGCAGTACTCAGAGTCAGAAATATCATTTAAGCTAATGTCATATTCTTGCGATAGATTTCGGTTGTACAATGACGTCTCTTTTCGACTTTTTTGTCACTTTTTTGTAATGATACTTTTCTCTGTACCAGGAATATCCTCCATTATGGAAATATTTGCACAGTTTAGCTTTAGCTAGAATTTTTTTCTTATCATGTCGCGACTTTAGAAACAAAAGAAATGTTAATCACATATTTTGTTCTCATCGCTTTAGGAATCGGGCAAAAAGGAGTTTTTGTTGTATACCGAGATTTTCTCTATAAAATTTTAGATTAAATTAGGTAAATTTTTTTAAATCAAACCTTTTAAATCGTAATCCTGACATCAGTCAAATTTTGCATGAATTATAATGTTATAATGACTTTGTTTTGGTTTACTTATCGTAGCCCTGTTGGTATTCGGCATTTCAGCATTCGGAGCCAAGATTCGTAATGCTATCCAGACTTCTGTAGATTCCTTCCAACGAATTTTTCTTTGCTATATATAAACGTATGTTCATTTGCAGCAACATAATCACCGAGCTCATGCAACTTTGTTTCACTGAGAGATATGTATGGTATTTCCGTTCGCCACGTTACTTAACATATTAATAGAATCATTTTCATAAAATGTATTTGTATAGGATCTAAATTATCAAATTTAGATCCACTCCGAAAACTGCATCCACTGCGTTCATCCCTTGTACACAGAGTCAAACAGTTCTGTGAAATATGTATGAAAGTGAAGATACCTTCCACTTCCTTTTCGAATGTAGAATACACTAGGGCTCAAGAAATGTGTTTATCAGCATTATGTAAACTTTACATGTAACCAGAGATAATTTTATAGGCTTAATAACTAGATTGGATGAGCAGGATACTAAAAGCATGTGTTCAAAATTTAAAAAAGTTAATTTTGTAATAAGCAGCCTAAACAGTCGTAGGTTGATACTAGAACTGGATAGCTAATTAATTAAGAATTATCTACCAACTACTCTATTATTCGTGTACTATTGAAATTCATCATTATTCATATGTATTTCCGAAGTGTAAAACTTCTCTAATGTATTCTACGGGTACCACCAAAAAGAATTAAATAAAACTATACTGTTAATTAATGCAATCGTTAACTCTGTGAATGCTATTGTAATTTCGAACATCATTTTTCGTTGTAAAACTACATTGCTATATCGTCACTATGACCGTTCAATAAAATGTATGTAGCTCTGCAGCGCTCAATTAGTTTTTATGGCGGATGCAAACATTCATTGAGTTATTTGACGAATATAATAATTAACCTAGTCCATGAGCTTCCTGGGCTGTTACATATTGAGTTGGGGACATATAAGGAATTAAAAGCAAATCGGGCATTTCAAGTTAATTGCTGTATAAAATAAAATTTAGTTCTGCTAAAACCGATTTGTCCTTCGGCTAAAGAATTTTCTAAACAATAACAAATTATACGCAACAATGTGAAGTATCTGTAAGATATTTATTTATTTCTTGAATTTCAATTTTGTTATCATACTCAACAAAGGCGGTATTGTTATGTAATTTTAGAAATGAAAGATCTTAGATATACCCTTAATAGGAATTTGTAGTCCTTAGTTGAAGCCGGTGTAAGGAAACATCCCATTTACTAAAGACGATTATGAAATACAATTTTATGTTCAGGTGGTAGCAAAAGCGAAGCAAGGACAGGTTTCATAGGTGGACTAGGTTCATCGGGATCGAATTCAACTTTAAACGATTCAAATAACATAACTGTGAAAATGAACAATTCATCTTTGGCCATAGACTCTCCAGGGCAAACTCGCTTCCCAGGTTCAAAAGAAACGACCAAGTGGCGTCCTGTCACTTCAGTTTCGTCATTTGTTAGAAATCTTTCCGGTCGGAAATTTTCAGGATCCCCCCAAACTTTCGGGTCGTGGTGAATTCCGTAGATGTTGGGAAACACAATAGTACCCTCCGGTATTAAATACCCATGGAATTCTACGTCATCTAACGTTTCATGAGGTACTCCCACTGGTGCAACAGGTGAGAATCGCAACACTTCCAGGATTACAGCTTCAACATAAGGAAGTCTGCAATGAATTTAAAATTCCAATAAGGAAATGTATTTTGCTTTAACGTTCTACTTTTAAAAATTTCTTGTTTTGCAATAATATATGGATAGATAAAATAACTACTAAAAATATTGTCCTTTCCTAAATTTCCTTTCTGATTCATGTAGTTATCATTTATTAGATAAACAGTTATTTCACTTTAAGATATTTATGGAACCTTGCTCGATCTTTCAGCGTTAAGCTTGCATTTCTTTGCTTGTAGTTTACGATTGCGTTGCTTAATTTCTCTTGTGCCTCTGGGTGTTTGGCCATTAGGAAAACAATCCATCTGAATGTTGTAGACACAGTTTGTGTTGCAGCACCGAAAAGATCGACAATTGTCTGGTATAGGTTTTCCACTGAAAATAAATTTCTCCGTTAAAATTTCTTTGTCCTAATGCCTAATACTAAAATTCATTACGACCAAGATAAATTTCTTGGTCGCAATGTGTAATACTAATAAGCAATCAAATAATCAATTGACCAACTTCCTGTCTTCTTAAAAAACGTGGATTCCGGGTCAGTTGTGCTTTGAATCTTATGCAAGTAGTGGTCAACAAAATCCCTCTCGACTCCCACTTGATAAGTGGATTGGTGAGTTTCCACTATTCCCTGCGCAAATCTGTAAATCGGTGTGGCGTTCTTCATGAATTTCTCATAGCCAGACAATTTAGGAAATAACTTGGATAAATTTGGAAAAAAGAAAAGTACGACTGCGGTCTCGAATGAAGATAAAATTCTAAAAGAAAAGGAACATTTTTACTGTAGAGAAAGTATTAAGAATTCGTTAGCAAAATTTCGGTTTCTTATTTCTGTGGATTGCTTAGATGTATATCACATTTATGATTACTAGCTCGTAATTTATGTACTTCTCAATGTGATGTAATAATTTCAAGTATTTTTCATCTTGAATGTTGTATCTCTCTCCAGCTATAATAGTCCACAGTGAATTGATGACAGAGAGATTAAATATAATTGACGTTGAAACTGGCTTTCCGCAAAGTGATTTCAAACTCTCCAACAATTCGTTTGCTTCATTCCAAAGTAATGTTTCCACTGGAACGCCATTACGAAAACCGGACTGAATATATGCGAAAGCAAATCGCCGCTGTTCTGCCGAAGCATTTCCAGAAGTAAATCCTATTCCTAGCATAAATTAAAATATTTTCAGTCATACTTCACTTCAGAATATTTTATTTGTTTTCAGAGGTCATTTATTCCGAGTACTCATCTTCACGGATTTGGTTCTGTCACATTTCTGAATACTTTAGAGATTTAATGACCTTTTAAGCAATCATCTGTAAGGCATGTGGATGCAAAACCTATTTGAGATCTACAATTTTATATTGTAAGGACTTGTAGAGTCATTACTTGAGGAATTTACCAAAATAATATGCACACCATACACCTGCAAATGGGAGATTACTAATAATTAAAAATTAATACCTCTGAAAATTCCATTATCTGGATTTGCGAAATGCCGCATTTCTGGTCTTCCACTAAAGACCGGCATACTAAAGGCTTCTTTTAAAACTTTTATTTCGTTGATAAACACGGCCCTGTAACAAAATATTTCGTTATTTATGTTACAAGACTTTTTAATAAGATACTGTGAAACCATACTACATACCTTCGCATTCCCAAATCAATTCCAATTATATCTCCGTAGGTTTTCCTCAGAGACATTACAGTTTTATAAGGCTCCATTCCTAATTGTGCAAGGTTTCCCACAATTGGCCAACTAAACGGACCTTTACAAAATGCAAATAAAACACCATTATTATTTCATTTTATAATTATCTTTGTCGAAACAGCTGGTGTCGATCAAAATTAAATTTCACAAAGTTTTGTGACTTCTGTGATTCCAAAGCTTCGGTCTGCGCAGGAAAAATGGTAGTAATTATGAAAAGTGAGTAATAGTGAGTTTTGTGAATTGTGAGATAATCTATCTTCAAAATAAAGTCTATATCTCCAAAAATATTATATTTAAGAGAGAAAGGGGCCAACTAAAGTACTTCATTATACTCGTCTAAGAAAGTTTTTAATAGACGTTTCAGTACCATTGACTACTTTATGTACTATAAAATTTTAAACATAACAAATGTCAGTACTACGTGACAAAGTCTCAGCAAATGCGAATATAATTATCCTTCTATTTTAATTCTCGGAAATTACTTCTCGAATAAAATATTTTAAATAATGATAGTTCCACCAGTAAGTATTCTATTTTCGATCACGGATACATTTTTTGATGTACGTTATATATGGTTTCCTAGATTTTTTGCTTTACCTGGGGGAAATCTTCGAGGTCTCTTCCGCAAATATATGCAATATAGAACAACCAGAAATATAAGTAATCCAGTTTCCAAAATCATTTTTCAAACTTTCTTGAATTAGCTGTAAAGTAGGAACCGTAAGAAACTCAGCTTTTAATATTCTATTGTTTATTGCCCCTAGTAAATCTTACACTACGAATAAAAGTAAAATAGTTTTACCTATATATATTGTATTACTTCAGTGAGAATAAGTATACATTTATTATTTACCCTTGACTTTCTTAAAAAACCATGGTCAGACAGTAGAACACATTTAAGTAAACGTAAAACATAATACGATACATAAATTACTTACACAAGTCTCAATTAATGTGTCTTCTAAATTATGGAAAAATCTTCTCGTTATTCATGTCTTCGAAATAAAAGAAAGACTTTAATGCAAGAACGGGTGGCTGAAAGCGAACAAAGGAACTTGTTTTCGAATAAAACAAATATAAATTAATTGTACACGGTATGTATTTTATTTTGTTATTTTGTTTATAAAATAAGTTCGCCATTTAGACAAAATCCGCTTATGACAATTTCAACGCATATAATATTACGGGTATGTAGGAATCAAAATTGTATAAGATAATTCGGTCATTCACTCTGCAAATGCCAACCTTTCGTCGGAGAACTACCTGTATATGGGTATATATGGGTCATATGGGTGGGTAGTCGAAATTAAAGCAATTAAACTAAAGAGCAATATGAAAAAGAGCATAATGCTGTACCGATTTCAGTAATTCATGTCGAATGGCGCTCAGAACTTTTCAAGTAATAGAGATATTTTGAGAGCGGAATCCTTTAAATAATATGAAAGTATATGATACTTAACGCTCATAAATTATGCGTCTAAGTATCGAAAAATGCAACGATTTTCGATGTAGTTGATGTCTAAAAGGTTAATGCAGTATACAGTGGTGATCATAACATTGAGATTGCCATTTGGAAAAGAATAACTTGCGCTTTACAAAATTTCGATTAAAGGCGGAATTTTTTGCAGCAAGTTTTGGGTGTTTCCAAATGTGTGCAGTTAAAAATAATTTTTTCAAAACCTATTTATAAACGGTCTTCTGTATTATGTATTCCTTTTTTTGTTCCTTAATATAAAGTAAAATCAAAAGCAAAAGAAGTTTATCGAAGAACTATTTGATATTTCTGTGACGCAATGCTCCTTTATTATATATCGAAGACTTTGACCCATTAAATCGAAAACACATTTCAAAAAAATAAAAATAAAGTACGAAAGACTTTTCATCTTAAATCGAAGAAATTTTACTTTAATTCGAGGTCACATTATATTTAACTCATAAATATTTTTTCTCTTCGTCATTTTTCTTATTTAATTGTTCTGGAACACCAATTTGTACTAATAATTTTCCTTATTCTACCTTATTGTCCTTTAACTATTCAAAAAATTTATGCACAATTATTTCAGCTTGGGATACTACAATGTTCCCATGTAATAATCTGCATTTCGTTCACTCAGCGCTCAATCTTCAACTACATAGAACAGAACAAACTATTAATATTAATGCGTTCAAGATATGCTGATTTACCTCCCTTGTACAGATACATGTACAACGTTTATGATAGTAATTATTATGCAACACTTTATTCCCAATTAGGCATGGACATGAAACCATATAGGTACGTTAATATCAATAAAGGAGAATATTTCAAAGGGAATAAAATAATTTTATTGCCACTTAGTTAAATAAGAACTTTGTGAGTTTTTCTCATGTAAGTGAAATATTCTCTCGAGAATGTAAGTAATAAAGAAAGCAGTGTGTGTACATGTATATGCATTTAAAATATCGACACGATATTTGGGTTATTCCAGCATTTTGATCTCACTGGGAATGCTTAAGGTGAATTTCGTAATTCATTTCAACTACTTAAAATTGAATCGCTTTTCTTTCTAATTCAAAACATTCTTCTTTATGCAACTTCTTCTTAAGGTAGGTTGAAGTTAAGATTGTGTCCAACTTTTTTGTGGTCATTGTGGTACTGTGTAGAATTGCTAGCAGTCTAAGTTTTATATCATGGTAAGCAGATTCTAATGGAGATTTTTTTCCTAAGTAAGGTCATTTTTGTAATCAGAGGTATCACATGATGTACTGCTGGATATATTTGCCTCTTTAAACTTTTGTTCTAATTCTACTTCTCTTTCTGCACAGAGTTCTATTTTGTCCGTCCTTTTTGTATTTTGTCCGTCCACCAGGACAAAATGGACGAAATGGACAAAACGGACAAATTGAACAAAATGGACAAAAAGCGGATATCCTTGGATTTATAACTAGAGACACCCCATATAAAATGCGATACTTAAGGAAGATACTTTCTTTTCATTCTAATTTGTTGTTTTATTTAAGTCTATCGTTAATTCTACACACCATCTTCTTACCTTACCTTTATTCTAAACCACTTATTGTTACTTAGACCTGTATTCTGAATATATTTTAATATTATTCACAAAGTAAATTCCCATAATTTTATTTTAGAAATCAAACTCGATTGTTTTTAAGTGGATTATGCTTCTTACTAATAATTAGAACATCTCTGTAGCAAAACTCTATGTTTCACTTTGTATCTTGTACACTTCACTTATTTTTGTCCATTTTGTTCATTTTGTCCTTGTCCACCTTCAATTTTGTCCGTCCATTGTCCATTTTGGACATAGCCAATTTGTCCACTGTCCACTGGACAGTGAAACCCTGTTTCTGCATAATTAACATCACTTGCAGAAGTGCAGTACTCAGAGTCAGAAATATCATTTAAGCTAATGTCATTCTTGCGATATATTTCCGTCCGGTTGTACAATGACGTCTCTTTTCGACTTTTTTGCCACTTTTTTGTAATGATTTTCTCTGTAGCAGGAATATCCTCCATTATGGAAATATTTGCACAGTTTAGCTTTAGCTAGAATTTTTTTCTTATCATGTCGCGACTTTAGAAACAAAAGAAATGTTAATCACATATTTTGTTCTCATCGCTTTAGGAATCGGGCAAAAAGGAGTTTTTGTTGTATACCGAGATTTTCTCTATAAAATTTTAGATTAAATTAGGTGAATTTTTTTTAAATCAAACCTTTTAAATCGTAATCGTGACATCAGTCAAATTTTGCATGAATTATGTTATAATGACTTTGTTTTGGTTTACTTATCGTAGCCCTGTTGGTATTCGGCATTTCAGCATTCGGAGCCAAGATTCGTAATGCTATCCAGACTTCTGTAGATTCCTTCCAACGAATTTTTCTTTGCTATATATAAACGTATGTTCATTTGCAGCAACATAATCACCGAGCTCATGCAACTTTTGTTTCACTTGAGAGATATGTATGGTATTTCCGTTCGCCACGTTACTTAACATATTAATAGAATCATTTTCATAAAATGTATTTGTATAGGATCTAAATTATCAAATTTAGATCCACTCCGAAAACTGCATCCACTGCGTTCATCCCTTGTACACAGAGTCAAACAGTTCTGTGAAATATGTATGAAAGTGAAGATACCTTCCACTTCCTTTTCGAATGTAGAATACACTAGGGCTCAAGAAATGTGTTTATCAGCATTATGTAAACTTTACATGTAACCAGAGATAATTTTATAGGCTTAATAACTAGATTGGATGAGCAGGATACTAAAAGCATGTGTTCAAAATTTAAAAAAGTTAATTTTGTAATAAGCAGCCTAAACAGTCGTAGGTTGATACTAGAACTGGATAGCTAATTAATTAAGAATTATCTACCAACTACTCTATTATTCGTGTACTATTGAAATTCATCATTATTCATATGTATTTCCGAAGTGTAAAACTTCTCTAATGTATTCTACGGGTACCACCAAAAAGAATTAAATAAAACTATACTGTTAATTAATGCAATCGTTAACTCTGTGAATGCTATTCTGTATTGTAATTTCGAGCATCATTTTTCGTTGTAAAATTACATTGCTATATCGTCACTATGACCGTTCAACAAAATGTATACAATTAGCTCTGCAGCGCTCAATTAGTTTTTATGGCGGATGCAAACATTCATTGAGTTATTTGACGAATATAAAATTTAACCTATTCCAAGAGCTTTCTGGCCTGTTACATATTGAGTTGGGGACATATAGGGAATTAAAAGCAAATCGGGCATTTCAAGTTAATTGCTGTATAAAATAAAATTTAGTTCTGCTAAAACCGATTTGTCCTTCGGCTAAAGAATTTTCTAAACAATAAAAAATTCTACGCAACAATGTGAAGTATCTGTAAGATATTTATTTATTTCTTGACTTTCAATTTTGTTATCATACTCAACAAAGGCGGTATTGTTATGTAATTTTAGAAATGAAAGATCTTAGATATACCCTTAATAGGAATTTGTAGTCCTTAGTTGAAGCCGGTGTAAGGAAACATCCCATTTACTAAAGACGATTATGAAATACAATTTTATGTTCAGGTGGTAGCAAAAGCGAAGCAAGGACAGGTTTCATAGGTGGACTAGGTTCATCGGGATCGAATTCAACTTTAAACGATTCAAATAACATAACTGTGAAAATGAACAATTCATCTTTGGCCAAAGACTCTCCAGGGCAAACTCGTTTCCCTGTTGCAAAAGCAATGATTAAGTTGCGCCCTGTCACTTCAGTTTCGTCTTTTGTTAGAAATCTTTCCGGTCGGAAATTTTCTGGATCCTTCCATACTTCTGGGTCGTGGTGAATTCCGTACAGATTGGGAACCACCATAGTACCTTTCGGTATTAAATATCCATGAAATTCTACGTCATCTAACGTTTCATGAGCTACTCCCATGGGTGCAACAGGTGAGAATCGCATCACTTCCAGGATTACAGCTTCAACATAAGGAAGTCTGTAAAGCATTTAAAATTCCAATAAGGAAATGTATTTTGCTTTAACGTTCTACTTTTAAAAATTTCTTGTTTTGCAATAATATGTGGATAGATAAATTTAGTAGTAAAATATTATTCCATTCATACATTTGTATATTCCATTTCTGATTATATGTAGCTACATTATATTAGATAATACGATTACTTGTGTTTAAGATATATTTATGAAACCTTTTTGGATCTTTGAGTGCTATGGTTTCATTTCTTTGCTTGTGGTTTACGATTACGCTGTTTAATTTCTCTTGTGCCTCTGGGTATTTGGCCATTAGGAACACCAACCATCTTAATGTTGTAGACACAGTTTCTGTTCCAGCAGTGAAAAGATCGCCAATTGTGTGGTATAGGTTATCCCCTGAAAATAAATTTCCCCTTTAAAATTTCTTAGTCTTAATGTGAAATACTAATAAGTGATCAAGCAACGAAGCAGCCAATTCACCAACTTCCTGTCTTCTTAAAAAACGAGGATTCCGGATCAGTTGTGCTTTGCATCTTATGCAAGTAATGGTCAACAAAATCCCTTTCGACTCCCTCTTGATAAATCGAGAGATGATTTTCCACTATTTCCTCAGCAAATCTGTAAATTGGTATGGCGCTCTTCAGGAATTTGTCATAGCCAGATAATTTTGGAAATAACTTGGATAAATATGGAAATAATACTAGTACGGCTGCTGCCGCTGGTGATGATGTAATACTAAAAGAAAAAACGCATTTTTAATTTTACTGTACAGAGAATATTAAGAATTGGTGAGCGAAATATCTGCTTCATATTTCTGTGGATTGCTTAGATGTACTATGGCACAATTTGATTACTAGGTCGTAATTTTAGTACTTCTCAATGTGATGTAATAATTTCAAGTATTTTTCATCTTGAATGTTGTATCTCTCTCCAGCTATAATAGTCCACAGTGAATTGATGACAGAGATATTAAATATTTTTGAAGTTGGAACTGGCTTTCCGCAAAGTGATTTCAATTCGTTCATCAATTCGTTTGCTTCATTGCCAATTAACCTTTCCACTGGAACGCCATTACGAAAACCAGATTGAATGTATGCGAAAGCAAATCGCCGTTGTTCTATCCAAGTATTTCTAGAAGTAAATAGTATTCCTATCACAAATTAAAATATTTTTAGTAATACTTAGAAATGAGTATTCTTAAATATTCTACTTTTGAGTATTCTAAAATACTACTAGAACACTTCAGAATACTTCATTTGCTTTCAGAGGTCAAAAACCGAGAGCTCATCTTCTTGAATTTGGTTCTGTCAAATATCTGAATGCTTAAAAGATTTAATGGACCTATTAAGCAATCACCTTTGAGGGTCTTTTACCCTTGCAGGAGCAAAACATTTTCTAGATCTGCAATTATCTTTTAGGGGCTTCGGGAATTTACCAAAATTATATGTAGACTACACATACAAATACAAAATTTGTAGCTTCAAGACGGAGATTTCTAATAATTAAAAATTATTACCTCTGAATTGTCCACTTTCTGGATTTACGAAATGCTGTAATTGTGGTCTTCCACGGAAAACCGGCATATTAAAGGCTTCTTTTAAAACTTTTATTTCGTTGATAAACACGGTCCTGAAAGAAAATATTTAATATTTGGTTATTTTCGTTAAAATATATCATAATAAGATACTGTGAAACCGCACTGTACACCTTTGCATTCCAAAATCGATTCCAATTATATCTCCGTAGGTTTTCCTCAGAGTCATTACAGTTTTATAAGGCTCCATTCCTACTTGTGCAAGGTTTCCCACAAGTGGCCAACTAAGCGGACCTTTACAAAATGCAAGTATCTATAAAAGAGCATTACTATTTTCTATAATTTTCTTTGTCGGAACTTATAAAAACAGTTTGTATCGATCAAAATTAAATTTCACAAAGTCTTTGACTTTTATAACTCTAAAGTTTTGGTTTACTGAGGAAAAAGTAATTTGGTAGTACTATTGGAAAATGAGTAATAATGAGTTTTGTGGGGTAATATTGAACAGAAAACGTACACCTCTAAAAATATTATTTTTAAAAGAGGAGTAAGGGGCCAATGTTCTGCTGTATATTTGTCTAAACTTTGGATTTTTAAATGGAATCTGCAGCAGCATTGACTATTTTATTATTATAAAATTTTAAGCTCATCAATTATTTGTACTACGTGACTTGTCTCATCAAAGATGAATAAACTGTTCCCCTGCTTTAATTATCGGAAAGGATTTTTCGAATAAAATAATTTGAATAATGATAATTCTACGAGTAAGTATTCTATTTTCCATCACGGAGGAAACATTTTTTGGTATTATACATAGTTTGGTAGATATTTTGCTTTACCTGGTGGAAATCTTCGTGGTCTCTTTCTCAAAAATACGCAATACAGCGTAACAAGCAAGATAAATATTCCTGTTTCCAAAATCATTTTTCAAACTTTCTTGAATTAGTTGTAAAATAGAAACAGCAAGAATTTATTCAGAATATTGCGTAGTTTATTTCACCAAGAAATCTTACAGTATGAATAAAAAATAGTTTTACTTATATATTCTATTATTTTCTCGAGAATAACTATAAATTTACTCTGAACATTCTTAAAAAATCTTTTCAGACAGCAGAACTGATTTACGATAAGCAGAACATAATACGATGGATAATTTACTTATTATATAAGTCTCAAGTCTCTATTAATGTGTCTTCTAAATTATGGAAAAATCTTCTCGTTATTCATGCATGTCTTCGAATTAAAAGAAAGATTTTAATGCAAGAACGGGTGGCTGAAAGCGAACAAAGGAACTTGTCTTTCGAAATAAAACAAATTAGATTAATGGTACCTTATGTATTTTATTTTGTTATTTTGTTTATAAAACAAGTTTGCCATTTAGACAAAATACGCTGATAACTATTTCAATGTATATAATATTATGGGTATGTATGTAGGAATCAAAATTTTATAAGATAATTCGGTCATTCACTCTGCAAATGCCAACCTTTCGTCGGAGTGCTATATATGGGTAGTCAAAACTCAAACAACCTAAAGAGCAATACGAACAGGAACATAATGCTGTACCTATTGATGCAGTAATTCATGTCGAATTGCGCTCAGAACTTCTCAAATAATAAAGACATTTTGAGAGCGGAATCCTTGAAAGAGTATGAAAGATCATAAATTAAGCGTTTAGATAACCGAAAAATGCAATGATTTTCGATGTCGTTGGTGTCTCAAAGGTTAATGCAGTATACAGTGGTGATCAAAACAATGAAATTTCCGTTTGGAAAAGAATATCTTTTGCATATATTACAAAATTAATTTTAAACGTGGAATTTTTTTGGAGCAAGTGCTTCGTGCTACGTGGCCAGCTAGAAATAATTTTTTCAAGACCTATTTACAAACTGTCTTCTGCATTATGTATTCCCTTTTTGTGTTTTTAAATACAAAGTAAAATAAAAATCAGAAGAAATTTGTCGACGAACTAGTTGATAATTGGATGAAGCAACGTTCCGTATATCGAAGATTTTGACCCATTAAATCGAAAACACATTTCAAAAAAATAAAAAAGGTACGAAAGACCTTTCATCTTAAATCGAAGAAATTTTAATTTAATTCGAGGTCACATTAAAATTAACTCATAAATATTTTTTCTCTTCGTCATTTTTCTTATTTAATGGTTCTGGAATACCAATTTGTACAAACTATTGTTCTACCTTATTTTCCTTTAACTATTTGAAAAATTTACACACAATTATTTTAGATTGTGTTACAATAATGTTCCCACGTATTGGTAATTTGCATTTCGTTCACACAGAGCTCAATCTACAACTACAAAGAAGAGAGCAAAGTTTTAATATGAATGGCTTCAAGATATGCTGGTGTTTGCCTCCCTTGTACAGAATACATGTACATCGCTTATGATGTAATTATTATGGAACACATTATTCGCAATTAGGCATGCACGCGAAACCAATTTAAAAAAAGAGAATATTTCAAAACAAAGAAAATAATTACCATTAGTAATTAGTACCATTAATTGCCAGTTAAATAAGAACTTTGTGAGTTTTTCTCAAGTAAGTGAAATATTCTCTCAAGAATGTAAGAAATTAAGAAAGCAGTGTGTGCTACCCTGTATATGCATTTTAAATATCGACACGATATTTGGCTTATTCCAGCACTTTAATTTCACAGAGAATGCTTAAGCCGAATTTCATAATGCATTTCAACTACTAAAAATTCCAATCGCTTTTTACTAATAAATTTTAAAAGTTTCACTGAATTGCTGTTTTGTAGAATACCAAATGTTTTATTTGCTTAGATAATCTTCATATATAAAGGAACATAATATTTCCAATTTATTTTTCTACAATATTGTATCACGAAATTGGAAACTACATTAATAATTATTATTTATACGTAGAGATTAATATCCCAAATTAGTAACAATATGTAAGGTAGACACTATTTTTCGCAGATGACATATTACGTGTGTATGACGATAATGTATTACGAAATTGGAAACTACAATAATAACTATTATTTATACGTAGAGATTAATATCCAAATTAGTAACAGCATGTAACATAAAAACTACCTATATTATTTTTCTCAGATAATTGCTCATGCAAATATTTCCTTAATCCGATTGAAAATTTTACGGATGTCGCTCCATAATGTTCGACGCTCTCAATGAAGGATATTGTCTCTACTACAGCTAGGGTGATTTTATAGCAATAATATATAACTATCTCTTTTAAATCGAGTGGCACGTTAATATTCATCAATAAATACTAATTTTAGAGTACGCGACTTTTAAATACAACTTTATGTTCAGGTGGTAGCAAAACAGATGCAAGGACGTGTTTCATAGGTGGAATAGGTTCATTAGGATCGAATTCAATTTTAAACGATTCAAATAACATAACTGTGAAAATGAACAATTCATCTTTGGCCAAAGACTCTCCAGGGCAAACTCGCTTCCCAGGTGCAAAAGCAATGACCAAGTTGCGTCCTGTCACTTCAGTTTCGTTATTTTTCAGAAATCTTTCCGGTCGGAAATTTTCTGGATCCCCCCAAACTTTTGGGTCACGTTGAATTCCGTAGACATTAGGAAACACCATAGTACCTTTCGGTATTAAATATCCATGGAATTCTACGTCGTCTAACGTTTCATGAGGTACTCCCATTGGCCCAACAGGTGAGAATCGCAACACTTCCAGGATTACAGCTTCAACATAAGGAAGTCTGTAATGAATTTAAAATTCCAATAAGAAAATTTATGCTACCTTAACGTTCTGCTTCTAAAAATTTTGTGTATTTGTCTATAATACACGGATAGATAAATACAGTAGTCAAATCCGTTCATATATTTCATTTCTGATTATGTAATTATCTTATTAGACATTAGACAAAACGATAACTTGTTCTTAAGATATATTTATGAAACCTTTTTCGATCTTTGAGTGTTATGTTTTCATTTCTTTGCCTGTGGTTTACGATTGCGCTGTTTAATTTCTCTTGTGCCTCTGGGTATTTGGCCATTAGGAATACCAGCCATCTTAGTGTTACAGACACATTTTCTGTTCCACCACCGAAAAGATCGATAATTGTGTGGTATAGGTTTTCCGCTGAAAATATAAAAAATTTCTTGGTTCTGTAGTGTAACACTAATAAGTAGTAATCAAACAACCAATAGGCCTACTTCCTGTCTTCTTAAAAAACGAGGATTCCGGGTCAGTTGTGCTTTGCATCTTATGCAAGTAATGGTCAACAAAATCCCTTTCGACTCCCTCTTGATAAGTGGACAGATGATTTTCCACTATTTCCTCAGCAAATTTGTAAATTGGTATGGCGTTCTTCAGGAATTTGTCATAGCCAGACAATTTAGGAAATAACTTTGATAAGTATGGAAAAAATATTAGTACGGCTGTTGTCTCTGGTGATGATGTAATACTAAAAGAAAAAAGCACATTTTAAATTTTACTTTTACTGTACAGAAAGTATTAAGAATTGGTGAGCGAAATTTCTGCTTCATATTTCTGTGGATTGCTTAGAGCTAAAGCACTTTTGGATTACTATGTCGTAATTTTTGTACTTCTCAATGTGATGTAATAATTTCAAGTATTTTTCATCTTGAATGTTGTATCTCTCTCCAGCTATAATAGTCCACATTGAATTTATGAAAGGGATATTAAATATATTTGACGTTGGAACTGCCTTTCCGCAAAGTGATTTCAAACTGTCCTTCAATTCGTTTGCTTCATTCCAAATTAATGTTTCCACTGGTACACCATTACGAAAACCAGATTGAATGTATGTGAAAGCAAATCGCCGCTGTTCTATCGAAGTATTTCCAGAAGTAAACACTATTCC
This sequence comes from Yoshiicerus persimilis, assembly GCA_020352615.2. Classification (NCBI taxonomy): domain Eukaryota; kingdom Metazoa; phylum Arthropoda; class Collembola; order Entomobryomorpha; family Tomoceridae; genus Yoshiicerus; species Yoshiicerus persimilis. The sequence continues at coordinate 71,848,313 of CM036940.2, read as the reverse complement.
TATCATAAATTAAAATATTTTTAGCTATACTTAAAAGTTAGTATGCATTATCTTTCTATTTGGGTTTTCTAAAATACTGTAGTTCAGAATATTTCATTTGCTATCAGAAGTCATAAATTGAGTGCTCAACTTCTTGAGTTTGGTTCTGTCATATTTCGGAATGCTTAAGAGATTTAAGGATCTATTAAGCAATCATCTTTAAGGATCTTTTACTCCCCGAGATGCAAAACACGTTCGAGATCTACAATTATCTTTTAAGGACTTGTAGAGTCACTACTTAGGGAATTTTCCAAAATGAAAGACTGATAGAATGTAGACTACAGAGCTTCCAGGTAGAGATTTCTAATAATTAAAAATTAATACCTCTGAATTGTCCACTTTCTGGGTTTGCGACATGCTGTACTTGTGGTCTTCCACTAAAGACAGGCATACTAAAGGCTTCCTTTAAAACATTTATTTCGTTAATAAACACGGTCCTGAAAGAAAATATTTAATATTGGGTCATTTTCATCACAAGATTTTATAATACGATGCTGTGAAACCACACTATATACCTTTGCATTCCCAAGTCGATTCCAATTATATCCCCGTAAGTTTTTCTCATTGACATTACAGTAGTATAAGGCTCCATACCTACTTGGGCAAGGTTTCCCACAATTGGCCAACTAAGCGGACCTTCACAAAATGCAAATATAACAGCATTACTATTTTATCTATTTTCTTTGTGAAAACTTATTGGAAAAGAGTGTCACATTTTTGTGGGTACTCAGGAATTGTGAAGACACAAGTATATATAATATTGTATTGACTTATACTGTGTATAATTTCTTGTTATTGTTATTTGTTGTTGATACAGTCACATACTGACCATTCAGATTAATGACAAAATGGAATGTGGGTCAGCAGTGTGAGGTACGATTGTTACTATTCTTGTGTTATACTATAAAATGAATGCCTCGCTAATTTGCATAGGTTAATAGGATTGTCAATTGTTTCCTATGACTTGTGAATCATGCTGTATAATATGTTTTCTGTACTGATTGACTTGGTATTATATGAGTGAAGCAATTTGTGAATGAAATTACGGAAGGGAACATTGTTTGTAAACGATGACTAATAGTTCGTAATCCTATTTTTGTTCGACTTTACTTCTTGTGACCTAAATACGAAATGACTAATCATAATTTATGTAATTTAATGTTAATCTACTCTGAATCATCACTTTCTCTCATTGTTTTCTGTGGAAAAGTATGCTTTGAATTTAGATATAAATACAAGCCAATTGTAATCTGTTATTAGTGTTACTTTAACTCTTGAGCTGAACGTTGCTCTGCTGGTTTGAAGAAATAAAGAAAATACCCAAAAACTTTACTCTTTGGCGTATACAAATTTCTGATTCAGCACGCTCACACCACAACTATAAGAGCAATTTTGGACTTAGTCCATCTTCACTAGTCACGCTGTCATTCCTGATTTTCATAGCAATTTGCCATATACCGCGTTGGTATCATCACTTTGGACGTTAACCCTTCAGCGTAACCAGCTCTACCCTTTATCTGCCCTGAACCACTTATAAAAATAGTTTGTATCAATCAAAATTAAATTTCACAAAGTATTTGACTATTATGATTCTAAGTTTCAGTCTGCGGAGGAAAAAGTTATTTGGTAGTAATAAAGAAAAATGAGTAATGAAACGTTTTGTGAGAAAATCTTAAACAGAAAACCTTCACCTTCAAAAATATTATTGTTAAGAGACGGGTAAGGTGCAAAGTACTTTAGAGTAATCGTCTACGGAATACTTTAACGAAATCTTCAGCAGCATTGACTACTTTATGTATTATACAATTTTAAACTTAACAAATTTTTGTACTACGTGATATGTCTCTAGAAAAATGAATATAATTATCCTCTTGTTTTAATTCTCGGAAAGGATTTCTATAAAGGAAATAAAACAATTTCAATAATGATATTATCGCAAATAAGTATTCGATTTTCCTTGGCGGATACATTTTTTGGGTCTCTACGTAGTTTGTTATATAATTTTCTTTACCTGGTGGAAATCTTCGTGGTCTCTTCCGCAAAAATATGCAATACAGTACAACCAGAAGTATAAGTAATCCTGTTTCCAAAATCATTTTTTCAAACTTTCTTGAATTAGTTGAAAAATAGGAACAGTAAGAATTTACTCTGCTTTTAATGTTCCGCAGTTTGCTTCACCAAGAAATCTTACAGTATGAATACAAGAAAAATAGTTTTACTTCTATTATATTCTATTATTTCAGTGAAATAAATATACAATTATTATTTACCCTTGACCTTCTTAAAAACTCTTGGTCAGACAGTAGTACAGATTTACGTATATGTTAAAACAATTACCTATATAAGTCTAGATTAATGTGTCTTATAAATTAAGGAAATGTCTTCTCGTCATTCGAGTCTTCGAAATAAAAGAAATATTTTAATACAAGAACAGGTGGCTGAAAGCCAACAAAGGAACTTGTCTTTAGTTTGAAATATTATGTATTGTGTTTTTTAATAAAGTAAAATAAAAATAAAAATTGAAAGAACTTTGTGGAAGAACTAGCTGATATTTAGGTGAAACAACGTCTATATATCGAACACTTTGGCCCATCGAAGTTATGCGAAAACACATTTCAAAAAAATAAAAACAGAGTACGAAAGACCTTTCATCTAAAATCGAAAAATTTTTACTTTATTGGAGGTCACATTATAATTAACTCATAAATATTTTTTTCTTTTTGCCATTTTTCTTATTTAATGGTTCTGGAATACCAATTTGTACTAATTATTGTTCTACCGTATTTTCCATTAACTATTCAAAAATCTACACACAATTATTTTAAATTGGGTTTCTACAATATTCCCAGTTAATATCTGCATTTCGTTCACTCAGTACTCAATCTTCAACTACAAGGAAGTGAACAAGCTATTAATGCGTTCAAGATATGCCGATGTTTTATATGCCTTGTACAGAATACATGTACATCGTTTATGATAGTAAATATTATGCAACACGTTATTCCCAATTAAGCATGGACATGCAGCCAAATCCGTTAATATCAATAAAGGAGAATATTTCAAAGCAAAGAAAATAATTTTATTGCCAGTTAAATAAGAACTTTGTGAGTTTTTCTCATGTTTGTGAAATATTCTCTCGAGAATGTAAGAAATAATGGAATCAGTTATGTCATGTTACACTGTAATGTATTTTAAATATCGACATGATATCTGGCTTATTCCAGCATTCTGATTTCACTGGAAATGCTTAAGCCGAATTTCATAATGGATTTTTCAACTACTTAAAATTGCATTCGCTTTTTACTAATAGTTTTTAAAAGTTGCACTGAATTTGTTGTTTTGTAGAATACAAAATTTGTTTTGATTTTCTTTATATATAAAGGCACATGATATTTCTAAATTATTTTTCTAAAACTTGATTGGAGAGGAAACTAGTTCTGCATAATTTGCACTTTACTTGATAGGAAGATCAACAGAAAGAATATTTGCAAAAAAATGAATATTTTAAATACGTTTAAATGCTTTTTTAATGGTAAGTACAAAAAAGGATTTTTAACTGTAACGTACTATTTGCTCCCGGTTCACCCAAGCACATCAATTATGGAATTGCTAATGATTACAAAAAATGGTTTTACTCTTCTAGATGGTGAACCATTCCTAAGTAATTTTCATCGTGAACATTGTACCGCTCTCCAGCTACAGTAGTCCACAAGGAAATTACAACAGAAATATTAAACATTTTGTTGCTTGAGACAACAAGGACCGGACAACCGGACAGCAATTTTAATTCGCCCATTAATTCATTTCCCTCATTCTGAATTAATGTTTCCACTGGTACACCGTTTCAAAAACCAGATTCAATGTATAAAAATTCAAACCGTCTAAGTTTCATCAAATGCTGCCTTGAATTAATATAAGGACTATACCTATCGTTTCATTCAAAATGTGGTTTAGTAGTCAGTTCTGAAGGGCTTAAATTTCACTGCGTAAATCACACAAATGTGTAGGTTTATAAATAATTTGCTTTTATCAGTGTGTTATAAGAACCTCTGTAGGACCCATTGTCTGGATTTGTCAGATGCTCAATATGCGGTCTCCCAGAAAAGATTGACATACTGAAAGCTTCCTTTACAAGTTTATTGTCATTGATAAACACAGCCCTATAATACCCCATTTCTTTGTCTTTTTATTTTAATATTATAGAAATACGCAGTGAAATCAATTAAAATAAATTGCACACCTTTTCATTCCCAAGTCGATTCCAATGATATTACCATGTCTTTTTCATACCCATCACAGTTTTATGAGGTTCCATCCCTACTTGTAAAATGTTTCCCACAATTGGCCAACTAAATGGACCTTTAAAAGTTTCAATCATGAAATTAATATTGATTTCATGGATATCCTCTTTACCTCTACCAAACATCGCAACCAGATCTAGTACATTATCAATATTACATTTCTAAGGGTAATTATATTAACAATAACCACAAATAAACCAATGCAACACTGGACATTGTAAAGTATCGCCATACCGCAGAATATAGAGGAAATTGTGTGCATCGGACATGGTGGACTTAAGTGACATGAATTGAGGAAATTAAACCCAACGAAGATGGGTATATCGCTCATTTACACTTTTATTACTGAAAATATATGCAAAACAAAACCAAGGCAATTTTTTGTGCAGGGAAATTGAGTTATTGAGTATAATTCTCCGGACTTTTGGGAAGTATCTTTGAGCGTTATGCTTCGATCAGATTACTTCATTCAATATTGAAACCAGCAGTGGTAGCACATATAAAAGTCGTAGAACTTTTAGCTTTTAAATAGTGTAGTGTACACTAAACTTACATCCATGACTTACTAATATCATTTATTTACACAAATGTCTAATAGAAACCTTAGCGATTTAACTTGTACGTCGGCATGTTCGGTTACCTAAACCATAATATTTTTCTAGCTGATATTGTAACATGAGCCAGGGCAGCTTTGCTTGCAATATTGCCCTACACTCCTGTCCCTTGCTAAGCAATTTCTTTCACAGCTCAAGAGTCTTCTTCTTGAGCTCAGTTCTGGATTTACCTTGGAGAAGTCAAGACCTTGGACCCGGCTTCATTTCAACCCTCAACTCTCTCATCAACTTTACCTACGCACATTTACACCAAAAAGTGACCAAAAACGCGACCTTTAGGGGGTTCTGGAGGTCACCCAAATGATTATTTTGAAAAAACTTCCTAACCAAACTTCATTAGGAAAATGTCACCTAAAACATAGAATACTAAAATTAACCTATATGATTTACGGTGAGATATTAAAACTGATACAAAGGAACACTAAATATTTAGAATTAACAAACATATTATCTTAGATGGAAAAATGTAAAGACATTGCTCTGGACCAAATGACAAATGATATTTACGATGTTGGGAAACGGTCTTCAGAACAAATGCAATCCCTTCAAGGAATGTGCATTTGCTTACAAACCTATTCTATGTTGGAATTCGGAGTGAGAGCAGCCGATTTCTTCACGGTTACCTATAGTTTCCTTGAAATAGAAAATACACATGCAAACGCTTCCCCTACCTTGGAAAATCTAATAGCAATTCACTTGTTCAAGGCTTTAAAACATTCGAACAATTTTTTTGGATTTCAGACGTTTGGCTCTGAGCGTTTTAATGACGTATATGTTGGTTCTCATCCAATTCAACTTCCCTTCTGGACAAAAGTGAACGGGACAATTGTAACATTGAGTGAACGGGACAATGTTAACGATGAATAAGATAGTATATTATAGTATTTATTATTGTTATTGTATGGTGGTTGGTACACTCACCTATTGTTTATTATGAATGACAAATGGAATGTGGGTCGATAGTGAGGTACGGTTGTTACTATTTATGTTATACTATGAAATGAATGGCTCACTAATTTGCATAGGTTAATAGGATTATTATTTGTTTACTACGACTTGTAATTCACATGCGGTATACTATGTTTATGTCTTGACTCTGTATTTTATGAATGGAATGATGCAATGTATGAATGAAATTTCAGAAGTGAACTTTAGTTTTACGCTATGACTAATAGTAGTTAATCCTATGTTGTTTTACTTTTATTTCTTGGGACCCTAATCTAAAATGACTGAAATATTTTATGTAATTTAATGTTAATATGTTCTGAATCATCACTTCCTTTCATTGTCTGCAATTGAAAAGTGTGTGTAAGAAACTGGGTATAAATACGAGTCAATTGTAATCTGTTATCAGTGCTGTAGTAACTCGGTTGCTGCATGTTACTCTGCTGAACTTGAGGAAATAAAGGAAATACCAAAAAAGATCTATTCTTTTGGCGTATATGTATTTCTCTCTAAGCACACAATCATAAGAGCAATTTGGACTTGGTCCATATCACCACATCCACGTACTAATCATACGGTCTTTCCTGATTCTGATAGCCATTTGCCATATACCACGTTGGTATCATCACCTTAGACGTCCTGCAGTTAACCCCTTCAGCGATACCAGCTCCAACCCTTCCTAGCCCAAAACCACCTTCAACACGCACTGATGGAAAATGTTAAGTAAACTGAATGTGTATCTTGCAGCCGTGAAATATGTCCAAATAATTAATGCAATTCGTAAACTCTGCATATGCTATTGTAATTTCGAGCACATTTTTCGTTGCAAAACTGCATTGCTAACCATCCCTTTGACCTTTCAATAAAAGATATATAATACGCTCTGCGGTGTTCAATGTGCAGTTTTTATGGCTTATTCAAACATTCATATAGTGAAAGCACATATATAATGTGCCAGGCTAATAATAATAATAAATATGCTTAACTTAGCCCAAGGGTTTTCTCGGCTAAATTACACGTTCTAAAGGGTGCATATTGGGAATCTAAAACAAATCGGGCACTTCACTTTAATGCTGCATCAAATAAAAAAATTTAGTTCTGCTAAAACCAATTTGTCCTTTCGCCAACGACATTTCTAAGCAATTCAGCCTAAAAATTTACGCAACAATGTGAAGTACCTCTAAGGAATTTATTTATCTCTTAAATGTTTCATTTTATTACCACCAACATACTGAACATATCCGTTGTAATGCAAATTTGAGAAATAAAAGATTTTAGTTATAATAAGACCTATTAATGTACTCATAGTCCTTAGTACAAATAACAACCGATGTAAGGAAACACTCCATATACTAACGACGATTATGAAATACAATTTTATGTTCAGGTGGTAGCAAAAGCGAAGCAAGGATAGGTTTCATAGGTGGACTAGGTTCATTAGGATCGAATTCAATTTTAAACGATTCAAATAACATAACTGTGAAAATGAACAATTCATCTTTGGCCAAAGACTCTCCAGGGCAAACTCGCTTCCCAGGTGCAAAAGAAACGATCAAGTGGCGTCCTGTCACTTCAGTTTCGTCTTTTGTTAGAAATCTTTCTGGTCGGAAATTTTCAGGATCCCCCCAAACTTTTGGGTCGTGGTGAATTCCGTAGATGTTGGGAACCACCATAGCATAGTACCTTTCGGTATTAAATATCCATGGAATTCTACGTCTTCTAACGTTTCATGAGGTATTCCCATTGGTGCAATAGGTAGGAGTCGCATCACCTCCAGGATTAAAGCTTCAACATAAGGAAGTCTGCAATTTTAAAATTCCAATCAAAAATGTATTTTGCTTTAACGTTCTACTTTTAAAAATTTATTGTTTTGCAATAATATATGGATAGATAAATTTAGTAGTAAAATATTATTCCATTCAAATATTTCATTTCTGATTATGTAGATATCTTATATTAGACAATACGATTACATGTTTTAAAGATATATTTATGAAACCTTTTTCGATCTTTGAGTGTTATGTCTTCATTTCTTTGCTTGTGGTTAATGATTGCGTTGCTCAATTTCTCTTGTGCCTCTGGGTATTTGGCCATTAGGAATACCAGCCATCTTAATGTTGTAGACACAGTTTCTGTTCCAGCACTGAAAAGATCGACAATTGTCTGGTATAGGTTTTCCACTGAAAATAAATTTCTCCGTTAAAATTTCTTAGTCCTAATGTGAAATACTAATAATTAATCAAACAATCAATTGACCAACTTCCTGTCTTCTTAAAGAACGTGGATTCAGGGTCAGTTGTGCTTTGCATCTTTTCCAAGTAGCGGTCAACAAAATCCCTTTCGACTCCCTCTTTATAAGTGGATTGGTGAGTTTCTACTATTCCCTGAGCAAATCTGTACATTGGTATGGCGTTATTCATGAAATCCTTATAGCCAGACAATTTAGGAAATAACTTGGATAAATATGGAAAAAATATTAGTACGGCTCCTGCCGCTGGTGAAGATAAAATTCTAAAAGAAAAAGAACATTTTTACTGTAGAGAAAGTAATAAAAATTTGCTAGCAAAATTTCAGTTTCATATTTCTGTGGATTATAGATGTATAGCACATTTTGATTACTAGGTCGTAATTTTTGTACTTCTCAATGTGATGTGATAATTTCAAGTATTTTTCATCTTGAATGTTGCATCTCTCTCCAGCTATAATAGTCCACAGTGAATTTATGACAGAGAGATGAAATATATTTGACGTTGGAACTACCTTTCCGCAAAGTGATTTCAACCTGTCCATCAATTCGTTTGCTTCATTCCAAATTAATGTTTCCACTGGTACACCATTACGAAAACCAGACTGAATGTATGCGAAAGCAAATCGCCGCTGTTCTATCCAAGTATTTTTAGAAGTAAATCCTATTCCTATCATAAATTAAAATATTTTCAGTCATACTTCACTTCAGAGTATTTTGTTTGTTTTCAGAGGTCATTTATCGCGAGTACTCATCTCCATGGATTTGGTTCCGGTCTCCCAGAAAAGATTGACATACTGAAAGCTTCCTTTACAAGTTTATTGTCATTGATAAACACAGCCCTATAATACACCATTTCTTTGTCTTTTTATTTTAATATTATAGAAATACGCAGTGAAATCAATTAAAATAAATTGCACACCTTTTCATTCCCAAGTCGATCCCAATTATATTGCCATACGTCTTTTTCATACCCATCGCAGTTTTATGAGGTTCCATCCCTACTTGTAAAATGTTTCCCACAATTGGCCAACTGAAAGGACCTTTAAAAGTTTTAATAGTGGAATTAATATTCATTTTATGCATTATCTCTTTATCTTCATCAAGCATTGCGACCAGATCTACATTGTCAATATTACATTTCCAACAGATCGTCAAATGCTGGATAGCTTGTAATTTTTATAAAATAGAAAACAATGTCATGGTTGAATGAGGCTGGAAAACTGTAACCTGGTGGAAATCTTCGTGGTCGCTTTCGCCAATGTATGAACCAAAAATAGGGCACCAATTTCTTCTAGCATTACACTGTTGATTATAATAGCGGTTACAGGTGAATTCAGTACTGATTTCGATTTTGGCTTTTCAATAGGACGTGCAGACGTCCACTGTCATTTAATTGTTCCTAGAATTCGAATATTGTTTAGTGCAAAAGTGATTGCATACAGTCACCTGATAATAGTAATAGCAATAGTTACAAATAAACCAGTGCAACACTGGACATTGTGAAGTATCGTCATACCGCAGAATATAGAGGAATTTGTGAACTTTGGACATAATAGAATTATGTGATATGAATTGAGAAAATTAAATCAAACGTACATGGTTATATCGTTCATTTATATTTTTATTACTGAAAATATATGCAAAACAAAACAAAGGCAATTTTTGTGATGGAATATTGAGTTGTCGAGTAGCAATATACTTTGAAAATTCAAAAAATAAAACGATGTACCAAATTTCAAAACATAAATAGTTATTTGCATTTAAATATATAGAAAATACTGCCAATCTCTGAATCGTCTCAATCATTGTGAACAGTATAGTCTGTCGGTGTGAAGAATTGTGTGTAATGATAGTACATTCTATTAATACATGTAACTGTAGTACTGTAGGCACCATATTTGTGACTTATTTCTGAAACCAATTGACCGATTGACTTCACCTTCGAACTTTGTCTTACACTGGGCCTTTTATCAGGATGTGTTTTAAGTTTAAACTCATTGTGTCAATCCGTTCGTAAGATATCACTTTGAACGGACGGACAGACAGACTAGTCTGAGCATTCACACAAAGTATCCGACGATACCTAATCATGGATGGGAATTTCTCCGGCCGGCATAAAAGAGCACTCAAATACAATGCAAATTATTTTTGCATAGAAATAAAGGAAAGCTTCATAACAAAATGGAAATAAGATAATGTTAACGAGTAAAACTTAAGCAAAAGTCGACAAGTCAATTTAATGAAAGCCAATGAAATTCTCAATGACGATCAAAGGTTCCATTTCAAAATTCTTTAGGTCATTATTTTACTGTTTTAAATATCGATGCATCTTGAAGACCGTTTCCATTATTTGAAAGCCACATTAAAATTAATCGGCTGTCATTTAAGTGCACCTCATAATTAATCACTTTGCCTCAACAAAATAAATCACTTTGCCTCATATAAATGCATTTACCTCATGAATATTTATGTCGCCTCAAGTTTCTATCACTCAATACTGATAATATACCTTTGCCTCAAGTTTTAGTGAAAAATGTTCATATTTAGTACAAAAACCTCAATTAAAAATGAACCTCAAAAAGTTGTACAAAATCCTCAACAAATAATCACTTTAGCTCAACTTTATGTAAAACAAGAAACATTATTTATTTAGCAAATAAGAAATTATTGAAATACTGTGTTAACAAAAAGAAAGTTTTCATAGTTTATATAATATAGATATTATGTATGAAGCATGAAATGTTAGTCAGTTACTAAAGAACTAAAGCTGATTTAGCTTTACCAACTCATTGCTTAATAGTAGTATTTAAATGTGCAAGATAGTAATACATGCAAATGTGGGTTTTTTGTAGAGTATATAGCAAACTAATTACTTTAGGACGATCACATTTGTTTTTTCTTAGTTTACCGTTGCAGCTAGGCTGAGTCGAATGGCTAAGCCGATAGATAAGCATTCAATTTTAAATCGTTCGTTAGAAAGCAGTTCAAAAGTGTGTCTCAAGATATTGTAAAACTGTGGTCTGAAGAAAGAAATCCTGCTATTGTAAATCCTAAGAAATTCGCAGTTGGACCACAAGAAGATTTAAAAATAGTGACAATAGCTTATCAGTTTGTACAAGAACAAAGAAACGTACTCGTGAAAACATTAGGGGATAATACCTGCTATTACTTCTCGGCAACCAAAAAAATCCCTTTGACTGAAAAGAAACTAGCAACATACATAAATCTGACGAAAAAATGCAAATGGGCTAATTTCGATAACTACGTTTCTTGTATAACGTCAATTCACTGTGTAACCATCACAGGCAATAATTGGAAACATTCAACATGTAGCTGCTCATCTTATCAAAAAGACTACATTTGCAAACACAATATAGGCATCGCTATATGGCTTAAAATATATGTTCCCGATGAGGATGCCAAAACCATTCCTTTAGGTCAAAAAAGGAAACGGGGAAGACCTGGTAAAGCTAAAGCAGCGTTAGTTCTTTAGAATAACAAACTAAAACTTCATGCCTCCTAGGCATATCTGATATCCATATTCAATACAAATTTTCGTAACTGTAAGGCATTATAATGGTTATGTATTACCTTAGATTTAAATTGCATATATAACATTACTGATATATAACATTAATAGTTGTATACATCTACTAACGTATTGTACATTTAAATACTACTATTGCTATTTCATGCTTCGTACATAATATCTATATTATATAAACTATGAAAACTTTCTTTTTGTTAACACAGCATTTCAATAATTTCTTATTTGTTAAATAAATAATGTTTCTTGTTTTACATAAAGTTGAGCTAAAGTGATTATTTGTTGAGGATTTTGTACAACTTTTTGAGGTTCATTTTTAATTGAGGTTTTTGTACTAAATATGAGCATTTTTCACTAAAACTTGAGGCAAAGGTATATTATCAGTATTGAGTGATAGAAACTTGAGGCGACATAAATATTCATGAGGTAAATGCATTTATATGAGGCAAAGTGATTTATTTTGTTGAGGCAAAGTGATTAATTATGAGGTCCATTTAAATACTCCCCGTTAATAATTACAGCCCTACGACACATATTATTTTCATTTCACTTTAAAGTTCATGCATATAAGCCTTGAACACAAAGAACAATACAGCATTATAATATTATACCTTCTCATTCCCATGTCAATACCGATGATATCGCCATAAGTCTTTTTCATGGCCCATATATTTTTATGAGGCTCCATCCCAACTTGTGGCATATTTCCTACGATTGGCCAGCTAAAAGGACCTTAGAATTTATAATCGTTTTGTAAAAGACTTTGGGATACAAATGTCAAATTTTGAATAAGTATTAGGCTTGAAAAATAAAAGAAATTCCCCTATGTATACTAAGAATGAATTCAAAAAAGAAATTTTGGAACTCCTAAAAGACAACGGTGATGAACTTTTTCTTTACCTGGTGGAAATCGTCTTGGTCGCGTATGCCAATATATAAAAGCACATATAACCAAAACTAGTGCACTGATTTCAAAATTTCAAAATTTCAACTTCCCAATGATTCTAATAACACAAATTAACATTGGCTACCGCTTTGGTTGTTCCCCATTCGATTAGAATTTCCTGCAGACAGTAAGCAGCTTGTGATGAAAAATAGTTGTATTCAAAAGGTAAGGGTTAATTACTTCAACGTTAACATTTCTATATAAGCACTTGTATTACACTTGTAAATAAGATATAAAGCCCAAACATAAATAATTCTACCTCATTTCACTTGATATTATCTGTTTTTATAGAGTATTTGCGGAGTTTTAATTTTCTAAGCCTATTTCCTCCATTGAGAGTCTTTTATGATTATGTTAGCCGTAATCTGAGAACTGAAGCTTATGTTTTGTTTGAAATGATTAGCATTATTGGTCATTGTCTTTTACAATATTTATTTCTTCCCATTAGCTGGATTGCTGGCAGCAGAGTTTTGGATGTTGTTAATTTGGTATCCACTCATCATTACCCTTCTTCTCAATGTAAAAAAGTGACTGCCAAGTTTTATGGTATTTTTGTATGTATAGCATGAAATGCAATATTCCAGTGGCACGCATGGTTTATTAGAATACATGGTAAACTTAATGTGTATCATGAAGCCGTGAAATATGTCTATAATGAACAAATAATTAATGCAATTCGTAAACTTTGTAAATGTTATTGTTTCGAGCATCATTTTTCGTTTCAAAACTGCATTGCTAACCATCACCACACCTTTCAGTAAAAGATGTGTAATACGCTCTGTGGTGCTCAATAAGGGTTATTCATATCGTCAACCATTTTTTTGGGTCTTAGTAAAAGTCAACCAATTTACCTCATTTCTGTACTACACCACCGCTTGATAATAGGGGTGAGTCTGTATAGTGTAGTTGACTTTTGCTATAACCGAGAAAAATGGTTGACGATATGAATAAGCCTTATTAGTCTTTATGGCGAATTCCAACATTCATATAGTGGAAGCACACATATTATGTGTCAGGTTAATAAATAATATACTAACTTAGCCAAAGGGTTTTCTCGGCTATGTTACACGTTCTGAAGGGTGCATATTGGGAATCAAAGGCCAATAGGTCATTTCACTTTTATTGCTGTATCAAATAAAAAAATTTAGTTCTGCTAAAACCGATTTGTCCTAATTAAGCAATTAAGTCAAAACATCTGCCCAACAATGTGAAGTATCTGTAAGGAATTTATTTAATTACTTCTTAAACATTTCATTTTATTATCACGAACATACTGAACATAACCGTTGAAATGCAAATTTGAGAAATAAAAGAAAAATTTTGGTTATAATAGGAACAGTAATGTACTCATAGTCCTTAGTACAAATAACAGCCGATGTAAGGAAAAACCCCATTTACTAAAGACGATTATGAAATACAATTTTATGTTCAGGTGGTATCAAAAGGGAAGCAGGGACATGTTTCATAGTTGGAATAGGTTCATTAGGATCAAACTCAACTTTAAATGATTCAAATAACATAACTGTGAAAATGAACAATTCATCTTTGGCCAAAGACTCTCCAGGGCAAATTCGCTTCCCAGTTCCGAAAGTAATGACCGAATTGCGTCCTGTAACTTCAGTTTCGTCTTTTCTTAGAAATCTTTCTGGTCGGAAATTTTCAGGATCCCCCCAAACTTTTGGGTCGTGTTGAATTCCGTACAGATTGGAAACCACCATAGTACCTTTCGGTATTAAATATCCATGGAATTCTATGTCATCTAGCGTTTCATGAGGTATTCCTACTTGTGCAACAGGGAAAAGTCGCAACACCTCCAGGATTACAGCTTCAACATAAGGAAGTCTGTAATGAATTTAAAATTCCAGTCAGAATGTATTTTGCTTTAACGTTCTACTTTTAAAAATTTCTTGTTTAGCAATAATAAATGGATAGATAAATTTATTACTAAAATATTTTTCCTTTCCTACATTTCATTTCTGATTTACGTAGTTATCATTTATTAGGTAATACAGCTATTTCATTTTAAGATATTAATGGAACCTTTTTCGATCTTTGAGTGTTATGTCTTCATTTTTTTGCTTGTGGTTTACGATTGCGTTGCTTAACTTCTCTTGTACCTCTGGGTATTTGGCCAATAGGAATACCAGCCATCTTAATGTTACAGACATATTTTCTGTTCCACCCCCGAAAAGATCAATAATTGTGTGGCATAGGTTTTCCACTGAAAATAAATTTCTCTAATAAAACTTCTTTGTTCTAATGTGTAATACTAATAAGTAATCAAACAATCAATTGACCAACTTCCAGCCTTCTTAAAAAACGAGGATTCCGGGTCAGTTGTGCTTTGCATCTTATGCAAGTAGTGGTCAACAAAATCCCTTTCGACTCCCTCCTGATAAGTGGATAAATGAGTTTCCACAATTCCCTGAGCAAATCTGTACATTGGTATGACGTTCTTCATGAAATACTCATAGCCAGACAATTTAGGAAATAACTTGGATAAATATGGAAAAAATACTAGGACGGCTGCTGCCGCTGGTGATGATGTAATACTAAAAGAGAAACACATTTTACAGTACAGAAAATGTTAAGCATTAGTGAGCAAAATTTCAGTTTCATATTTCTGTGGATTGCTTAGAAGTATAGCACATTTTGATTACTAAATAGTAATTTTTGTACTTATCCATGTGATGTAATAATTTCAAATATTTTTCATCTTGAATGTTGTATCTCTCTCCAGCTGTAATAGTCCACATTGCATTGATGACAGAGATATTAAATATATTTGTGGTTGGAACTGGCTTTCCGCAAATAGATTTCAAACTCTCCATCAATTCGTTTGCTTCATTCCAAATTAATCTTTCCACTGGAACGCCATTACGGAAACCAGACTGAATGTAAGCGAAAGCAAATCGACGCTGTTCTATCCAAGTATTTTCAGAAGAAAATCCTATTCCTGTCATAAATTAAAATATTTTTAGTCATACTTCACTTCAGAGTATTTAATTTGTTTTCAGAGGTCATTTATCGCGAGTACTCTTCTTCATGGATTTGGTTCTGTCTTATTCCGGAATACTTAAGAGATTTAATGACATTATAAGCAATCATCTTTAAAGGTATTTTACTCTTGCAGATGCAAAACATTTTTGAGATTTACAATTACCTTGTAAGGACTTGTAGAGTCACTACGTTGGGAATTTACCAAAATTATATGTAAACTATACACCTGCAAATGGGATATTTCTTATAATTTAAAATTAATACCTCTGTAGTGTCCACTTTCTGAATTTGCGAAATGCGGCATTTGTGGTCTTCCAGAAAAGACCGGCATATTAAAGGCTTCTTTTAAAACTTTTATCTCGTTGATAAACACGGCTCTGAAAAGCAATATGTCGTAATTTTTTTCAGAATTTTTTTTAATAAGATACTGTGAAATAATACTTCATACCTTTGCATTCCCAAATCGATTCCAATTATATCTCCGTAGGTTTTTCTCAGAGACATTACAGTTTTATAAGGCTCCATTCCTACTTGTGCAAGGTTTCCCACAATTGGCCAACTAAATGGACCTTTAAAAAATGCAAATAACAGCATTACTATTTCTTTCTATAATTTTCTTTTTCGAAACTTATAAAAACAGCTGGTATCGATCAAAATTAAATTTCACAAAGTTTTGTGACTTCTATGATTTCAAAGTTGAAAAATGAGTAATAGTGAATTTTTTGAGAGAATCTTAAACATAAAGCCTACACCTCCAAAAATATTATGTTTAGGAGAGTAAGGGGCCAATTAAAGTACTCTATAGATTCACCATAATCGTCCAGAAATTTTTTAGCGGAGTCTTCAGCAACATTGGCTACTTTATGTATTATAAAATTTTGAACATTACAAATATCTGTACTACGTGACATGTCTCAACAAAGATGAATATAGCTATTTTTCTGTTTTAATTCTCGGAAATGATTGTTCGAATAAAATAATTAGAATAACGATAATTCCACGAATAACTATTCTATTTTCCATCACGGATACATTTTTGGTGTTATATATAGTTTGCTAGATATTTTGCTTTACCTGGTGGAAATCTTCGAGGTCTCTTCCGGGAAAACATGCAATAAAGCACAACCAGAAATATTATTCCTGTTTCCAAAATCATTTCTCAAACTTTGGTAGAATTAGTTGTAAAAAAACCGTAAAAATTTTCTCAGCTCTTAACATTCGCTGCTTCACCTAGAGTGTGAATAAAAGTAAAACATTGTTACTTCTATTGTACTATTTCAGTGAGAATTAGTATAAATTGGTTATTTACCCTTGACTAAAAGTCTTGGTCAGACAATTGAAATTAATTTACGTAAAAGCAAAACATCTTACAATATAAGTAGATAATTTTACTTTTATAAGTCTCAATTAATGTGTCTTCTAAATTAAGGAAATATCTTCTCGTTATTTCATGTCCTCGAAATAAAGGAAAGATATTAATAAAAAAGGATGGTTGAAAGCAAAAAAATTAACGTGTATTTCGAAATAAAGCAAATTAGATTAATTGTAGTACACATATTTTTATTTTGTTAACAAAACTCGATAAAATCAAATAAATTTTAGACAAAAAACCTGATGATATAATACTGTTTTGGAATCCAAATTTTATGAGATAAGTCGGCCATTCAGTTTGCAAGTGTATTTACCACAACCTTCTGTCGGAGAGCTATATATGGGAATGGGTAGTCGAAACTCAAAAAAAATAAACATGAACAGAATACATAAACAAGAGCAATACTGTACCGATTTCAATAATTCATGTAGACGAAAATAGCGCTCAGAACTTTTCAAGTAATAGGGATACTTGAAGAGCGGAATCCTAGAATTAGTATGAAAGCTTATAAATTTATCATCTAAATAACCGAAAAATTCAACCATATTCGATTCAGCGTATATCTAGAAGGTTAATGGTACCCAATGGCGATCAATACAGTGAAATTGCCATTTTGAAAAGAATAACTTCCGCATTACAAAATTCGTAATAAATCTGGAATTTTTATAGTAATTGTTGTGTGTTACCAAATGTGGGTAGTTAGAAATAATTATTTCAAGACCTATTTATAAGATGTCTTCTGTATTATGTATTCCCTTTTTGTGGTATGTACTATGCAGTAAAATAAAGATCAGAACAAGTTTGCCGTAAAACTAATTGATATTTAAATGAAGCAAGCTTCCTTTACCAGATAGAAGACTTTGACCCATTAAATCGAAAACACATTTCAAAAAAATAAAAACAGCGTACGAAAGACATTTCATCTTAAATCGAAGAAATTTTACTTTAATTCTAGGTCACATTAAAATTATAAATATTTTTTGTCCTTTTTTCGTATTTAATGGTTCTGAAATACCCATTTGTACTAATTATTGTTCTACGTGATTTTCCTTTAACCATTC
The DNA here is from genome assembly GCA_020352615.2 of Yoshiicerus persimilis. Classification (NCBI taxonomy): domain Eukaryota; kingdom Metazoa; phylum Arthropoda; class Collembola; order Entomobryomorpha; family Tomoceridae; genus Yoshiicerus; species Yoshiicerus persimilis. Next base: position 71,830,240 of record CM036940.2, on the reverse strand, counting down.
GAACAATTACTCAATGTATATTTCAGCTTGGGATACAATTTTTCTAAGAAATAATCTCCATTTAGTTCACTCAGCGTTTAATCTTCAACTACAAAGAAGAAGAAAACTATAAATGCTTTTGCTAATGTTCTACCTCCGTTGTACAGAATACATTTATATCGTTTGCGATAGTAAATATTATGCAATACACTATTCCACATTCTGCATGGACATGAGGCTAATAGTAATACAGAAGAGTATTTCAAAGCAATTAAAAAAAATTTTATTGCCAGTTAAATAAAATGTTTGTGAGTCTTTCTCATGTAAGTGAAATATTTTCTCGAGGATGTAAGAAATAATGGAATCAGTGTGTGTTACCTGTATATGCATTTTAAATATCGACACGATATTCGGCTTATTCCAGCATTTTAATTTCACTGGGAATGCTTACGCCGAATTATGTAATGCATTACAACAACTACTTAAAATTGCAATCTCTCTTCACTAATAGCTTTTAAAAGTTGCACTGAATTCAATTTGTTGTTTTGTATAATACAAAATTTTTTATTTGCTTAGATTATCTTCATATATAAAGCACAAAATATTTCTAACTTATTTTTCTACAAGTTTGTGTTACGAAATTGGAAACTACAATAATAGTTATTATTTATACTTAGAGACTAATATCCCAAATTAGTGACAGCATGTAACATAGTAAACACTATTTTACTCAGATATATATGCGTTGACATTTGCTGGTGCAAATATTTCTTTTAATTCCCTTGAGATTTTATGGATTTCGCTTCAATATTCGATGTTCTCATTTCAGGTTATGGTCTCTAATGCAACTATGGTATTATTTTAGCAATAATACTTTAAAAAATATCAAATCGAGAGTCATGTTAATACTCATCAAGAAACAAGAATTCTAGAGTAGGCGACTTTTAAATACAATTTTATGTTCAGGTGGCAGCAAAACTGTACCTAAGACGTGTTTCATAGGTGGAATAGGTTCATCTGGATTGAATTCAACAGTAAAACATTCGAACAATTTCACAGTGAAAATGAACAACTCATTTCTAGCCAAAGATTCTCCTGGACAAATACGTTTCCCAACTGAAAATGGAATGAGAGGTAGATGTCTTGTCACCTCAGTTCCATCGTCGGTTAGAAATCTTTCTGGTCGAAAATTTCCTGGATCACCCCACACTTCCGGATCATTGTGAATTCCGTATTGATTGGGAACAATCATAGTGCCTTTAGGTATTAAGTATCCATGGAATTCCACATCATCACAAGTTTCATGAAAAAATCCAAGTGGCGCAATGGACGATATACGCATTAGTTCCATAATTACAGCTTCAAAGTAAGGGAGCCTGGAAATAAAGTAAAATAAGATGTTGTATTGCTTGAATTAGCAACGTTGAGTTGAATAGACGTCAGCAGTTAGTCTCGTGTTTGTATTGTATTGTTTTGCTGGATATTGTAGACTCTTCAAATCCCAAAATCCACAAAATCAAGTCAAATCACAGTTTACAAAAGCAATTGAAATCGCCTGCTTTAATAAAAGTATTTTCGAAAAACTTATTAAGTTGTAGCGTTAGCAGTTAATTAACGTAATTCCACTTAGAAGTGTGTATAATAAGAACTGACCTCGTGCGATCTTTAAGCATTATGTTTCCATTTGTTTGCTTGTATTTTAAAAGCTCATTGCTTAATTTATCTTGCACTTCCGGGTACTTGGCCATAAGGAATACCAACCATCTTAAAGAAGTAGACACAGTTTCCGTTCCTGCCCCGAAAATATCACAAAGTGAGTGACGTAGATTTTCCACTGAAAATAAATAATTGATTTTGCAAACAAAAGTTCACTATACTAGTAAAATAATATTAAAAGGGACACTTAGCAATGAATTAACATACTTCCTGTTGTTTTAAAAAACGCCGATTCTGGGTCAGTCGTTTTTTGCATCTTCTGTAAGTAGCTATCCACAAAATCTCTTTGAATCCCTTCTTGAATTGTTGATTGGTGAGCATCTATTATATTCTGGGCAAATGCATAAAGCGATTTCGCATTAGACATGAAGTGTTCATAACCTGATAGTTTTGGTGCCAGTTTGGAAACAAATGGAAAAAACATAAGTAAACCAAAAGTAGCTGGAGATGATGTACATCTAGAGAAGAATTGCAAACAGTTATTGTCCATAGAGTCAATGTATACCTTTTCAGTGGGTGAATAGGAGAAATACAATGCTTGAATTGTGGATAACACGTAAGAATGATACGAGCCGAAAATACTACTGAAAGTGTTATGGAGTGCTTAAAAGCCACAATAAAAATAGATATCTTTAAAATTCAATCTTTTCAAGAAAAATATCTTACATACGTTTAAATGCTTTTAATGACAACAAGTACAAAAAATTGCCTTTTAAACTGTATTTGCTCCCGGTTTTCCCAAGCACATCAATTAGGGAATTACTAATGATTACAAAATAAATAATTTTACTCTTCCAGATGATGTATCATTTGTAAGTAATTTTCATCGTGAATATTGTATCTCTGTCCAGCTACAGTAGTCCACAAGGAATTTACAACAGAAATGTTAAACATTTTGTTGGTTGCGACTGGAGTTCCGGACAACAATTTTAATTCGTCCATTAATTCATTTGCCTCATTCTGAATTAATGTTTCCACAGGTACACCGTTTCGAAAACCAGATTCAATGTATAAAAAGGCAAATCGTCTAAGTTCCATCGAATGCTGTCTTGAATTAAGGACAATTCCTATCATTTCATTCAAAATGTGGTTTAGCAATGAGTTCTCAAGAGCTTAAAATTCACTGCGTAAATCACTTAAATGTACAGGTTTATAATTGAATTTCTTTTATAAGTGTGTTATGAGAACCTCTGCAGGACCCATTGTCTGGATTTGTCAGATGCTCAATATGCGGTCTCCCAGAAAAGATTGACATACTGAAAGCTTCCTTTACAAGTTTATTGTCATTGATGAACACAGCCCTATAATACACCATTTCTTTGTCTTTTTATTTTAATATTATAGAAATACGCAGTGAAATCAATTAAAATAAATTGCACACCATTTCATTCCCAAGTCGATCCCAATTATATTGCCATACGTCTTTTTCATACCCATCACAGTTTTGTGAGGCTCCATCCCTACTTGTAAAATGTTTCCCACAATTGGCCAACTGAAAGGACCTTTAAAAGTTTTAATAGTGGAATTAATATTCATTTTATGCATTATCTCTTTATCTTCATCAAGCATTGCGACCAGATCTACATTATCAATATTATATTTCCAACAGATCGTCAAATGCTCGATAACTTGTAATTTTTATAAAATAGAAAACAATGTCATGGTTGAATGAGGCTGGAAAACTGTAACCTGGTGGAAATCGTCGTGGTCGCTTCCGCCAATATATGAAGGCTAGGAAAACCAAAAATAGAGCACTAATTTCTGCTAGCATTACACTGTTGATTATAATAGCGATTACAGGTGAATTCAGTACTGATTTCGATTCTGGCTTTTCAATAGGACGTGCAGACGTGCATTGTCATTAAATTGTTCCTAGAATTCGAATATTGTTTACGTGCAAAAGTGATTGCATACAGTCACCTGATAATAGTAATAGCAATAGTTACAAATAAACCAGTGCAACACTGGACATTGTTAAGTATCGTCATACCGCAGAATAAAGAGGAATTTGTGAACTATGGATTTGTGAACTACAGTCAACCTTCGAACTTTGTCTTACACTGGACCTTTTATCATGATGTGTTTTAAGTTTAAACTCATTGTGTCAATCCGTTCGTAAGATATCGCTTTGATCGGATGGGCAGACAGACTAGTCTGAGCATTCACACAAAGTATCCGACGATACCTAATCATGGAGGGGAATTTCTCCGGCCGGCATAAAAGAGCACTCAAATACAATGCAAATTATTTTTGCATAGAAATAAAGGAAAGCTTCATAACAAAATGGAAATGAGATAATGTCAACGAGTAAAACTTAAGCAAAAGTCGACAAGTCAATTTAATGAAAGCCAATGAAATTCTCAATGACGATCAAAGGTGCCATTTCAAAATTCTTTAGGTCATTATTTTACTGTTTTAAATCACAAATTTTTTAATTGGAAAGCACTTTTTAAGTAATATCGGTGCACCTTGAAGACCGTTTCCATTATTTGAAAGCCACATTAAAATTAATCCCATACATTATCATAAGGACAACAAGGTTCTCACATATAGTAGATACAAACTGGTTTGTTTTATTAGAATTTCCATGCTGGTTATATACTCCAAACTTCAAAGCAATACTTTACATTACACACTATAAGTCATAATCCAAAGATAGTATACGATGTTCAATTCAAGGTCGCCCTGGTTAAAAAATTCTTTTCCAGACTTTAAGATGCTTGCAAACAACATCCTTTATGGCAATAAGGAAAAGATCACACTAAACTACACCAAAGGGCGTGCAACACCTGGCACAACAAATTTGAAGCCATTTCGTACTAGAGTTTACTCTAACTTTACGAAATGAATGCACTTCGTAGAATCTGACATAGACACTGAGCGATTTTTGTTTATCTTTGGTATAAAAGTACCCTCAAATACTGGAATTTCCATTTTTATTCAGTTTTCGAACTCCTCAGCACTTGATCGAGAATGATCATTTCCGTGTAAGTGGTTTTAGGTCATGCATCCGTTATCCCGACATATTTATATAATTTTCAAACTTCTAATCAATTCAAAAACTATTTTTGCTAATTTGCACAATACAAAACTTTTATATTTCATACTTTATATTTATATTTAAAGAAAACCAGAAATTGTAAAATAGAGTTTCGCAATATTGTGTAACGAAAAAAGGAATTCTTCATTCGAAACTACCTATACAGTATTGATTTATTAGTACCGACTTAAGAATTCATTAAGTAACAATGTACATCACGTCGTAAACGCATTATTTTCCACAAACATGGTTATGGCAATTTCAGAAATTGAAATATACTATTTGAAGTTTCTAAGGGTGTAACTATGCAAAGTTACATGTTATCAAAACGAGTAAATTATCTTAGCTGTAATAAAATACCCTTTTCTAACCGATAGAAATTAACATTCAACAAGGTAGTATAAAAGTCTTTAAATTTTAGAGTAGGCGACTTTTAAACACAACTTTATGTTCAGGTGTTTTCAAAATCGAACCGAGGATATATTTCATAGGTGGATCGGGTTCATTGGGATCGAATTCAACTGTAAAGCTTTCGAATAATTTCACAATGAAAATGAACAATTCATCTTTAGCCATAGGTTCTCCAGGACAAATACGTTTCCCAGCTGAAAATGGAATGAGTGGAAGATATCTTGTCACCTCAGTTCCATCGTCGGTTAGAAATCTTTCTGGTCTGAAATTTTCTGGATCACCCCACACTTCTGTATCATGGTGGATTCCGTATTGGTTGGAGAAAATCATAGTGCCTTTAGGAATTAAATATCCATGGAATTCAACATCCTCAGAGGTTTCATGAAAAAGTCCAAGTTGCGTAACGGATGACATGCGCATCACCTCCATAATTACAGCTTCAACATAAGGGAGTCTGTAAATTAAATTAAATTACTGTTAGGTTTGCCCTATACCTGTTGTCTGCATAGTTTATTGTGGACATAGTAAGCTTTCTAACATTTCTACAATTCTGCAATCGGTGATATGATTATCCAGATGCAAGGAATCTGGAGGTCATGATATTGGTTATATTTGTGCATTGGCCAACGACAGCTTATTTTGAAATGTTGTGATTCGTTTTATACTACCGTTTTGAAAACAGCTTGAAAGCTTATTGCAAAATACAACTTTTTGATACCGTGATTTATATTCAGGTAGAGTTCATGTAGAGTTTAAAGTTTTGCTTGCAACTCAAGTAACTCATATTATGCTCTGCAAAAACAATCATTCCACCTTAACTTTATTATTTATATATACTCACGTTGTGCGATCTCTAAGCATTATGTTTCCACTTATTTCCTTGTAGTTCAGAATCGCACGGCTTAATTTCTCCTGCACCTCCGGGTATTTTGCCATAAGGAATATAGTCCATCTTAGTGTTGTGGACACAGTATCAGTTCCTGCTGCAAAAATGTCAACAAGTGCGTGGCGTAGATTTTCAACTGAAAAAAAAACAATTGACCTCGTTTACAAATGTAGATTAGTAGTAAAATATCATTAAAGTAAATATTTAGCGAGGGATTCACGTACTTCCAACTGTTTTAAAGAAAGGTGATTTCGAGTCAGTTGTACTTTCTATCTTTCGCAAGAAGCTATCCACAAAATCTCTCTCGACACCCTCTTGGTAAGTGGATTGGTGTTTATCTATTATATTCTGGGCAAATACGTACAGCGGTTTGTTATGAGATAAGAAGTGTTCATAACCGGATAACTTAGGGGCCAGTTTGCACAAGAATGGAAGAAACACGAGTATGCCAAAGGTAGCTGGAGATGATGACATTCTAAAGAAAATTTTCAAATAGTTATTCTCATTGCTTAAACAGTCAGTGTATGCTCTTTTAATGGGTGAATTCTCTGCAATGGGGTGCCTGAGAGGCCACATTTAAGAAAAAATCAAATATCCTATAAATATAAATATCCTAAAATATATCAAATATTTACAAAAAATAATTATCTCACATAAGTTTAGGTTTCTTTAATGACAGCAAATGCAAAAAAATCTTTTCAACTGTAAAGTATTTGCTCTCTGTTCTACCACATTCTCTCCAATAACACCAATTACTGAATTACTAATGTTTGCAAAATATTGGTTTTACTCATCAAGATGATGCACCATTTCTAAGTAATTTTTATCATGAATACTGTATCTCTGTCCAGCAACAGTAGTCCACAAGGAATTTACAACAGAAATATTAAACAATTTGTTGGTTGAGACTGGAGTTCCGGACAACAATTGCAATTCGTCAATCAATTCGTTTGCTTCATTCTGAATTAATGTTTCCACTGGAACACCATTTCGAAAACCAGACTGAATGTATAAGAAAGTAAACCGTCTTAGTTCCATCGAATGCTGTCTTGAATTAAGGATTATTCCTGTACATCATTCAAAACATGATTTAGAAATCTTTATACATTAATAAAAGATATTTATGTAGATACTATATAGTACACTAACTATATAGAGACATGAAGTACAGAGTACAGGGATAATAAATATTAGTTCAAGATAAATGGATCTGTAATTTTTTCATGTACCCCTTGTTCCTAGTGCATACAAATTATTAATTTCTTTTATCAATACTTGTATAAGTTTTAATAACCTCTTTGGCATCCATTGTCGTGATTTACAATATGCTCTATATATGGTCTTCCACAAAACACCGGCATGTTGAAAGCTTCCTTTACAAGTTTATTGTCGTTGATAAACACAGTTCTAAATACATAAATTTTCCTTTTATTTTAAATATTATACTAGAAATATACGGTGAAATTATTGAGAATAAATTGTACACCTTCTCATTCCCATGTCAATTCCGATTATATCCCCATAAGTCTTTTTCATGGCCCACACAGCTTTATGAGGCTCCATCCCTACTTGTGGCATATTTCCAACAATTGGCCAGCTAAAAGGACCTTAAAAATTATATTTCAGAAAATTAATGTTCTTTTCAAATTATCTACTTATTTACACTGATATTATATCTAATAAAAACACTGGTAAGTCTTTCTTTACCTGGTGGAAATCTTCTTGGTCGTCTTCGCCAATATGAAGGCTATTAAAACGAAAAACAGCGCGCCGATTTCAGGGAACATTATTGATAAGTTTGCTATTAATGCACTAAGGGCTGAATTAAAGTTCTACTTCCGATTTTGATTTTCAGTACAGTGTTCACTGACATTTAATTGTTTCAAAATTTAAAATACTATTTGACCATAAATATACAATGTTCACTGAATCACCTGATAAACCACAATAACAACAAATAAGGAGAATACCACCGACATTTAGTAGTATTCACATGTGTTCCAATTAATTTGGCTTAAAAATAAAGAAATGCGTCCACATGGAAAGCTTATTATAAAACGAATTGAAGCTTGCTTAAAGAAAAGTGCTTTTAAGCAAAATCCATCAAATTGACGTTGAATGCAGACTGACTATGGCTACTTTTAACCAGGTAAAGACATATGGGGATAAAATTAAAATACAACATTATGTAATACAAAACTTTATAGAGAAAGAATTTTCTAACCAAAATGAAAAAATAAGTCAGTGAGTTAGATTCAACAAGTTAATACCATTAAAGCTAACGAAAAGATCAAATCAGTGTTTTGAACAGCATTATCAGTGTAATCGTAATCGTAAACCTTTTTAATTTCAATACAGTAAAATTGTTTTCAGACTTGAACTATTCATTTTGGCAATAAACGCAAATACAAGTATGCCTTTTAAGCGTGGCATAAAGTTTGAATAATATATTTGAATAAACTCTGCTTGGGAGAAATATTAAGAGGAGCCATTTAAAAATATGGTAATGCATATATTTTAAGAAATTGAGTTTTCAAATGACACTTTTGAAGCGAAATGCTACTTTTTTGGTACAAAGAGTGCAAATGTTGAAGACCGTCTCCTTTATTTGAAAGCCACATTAAATGAATCCAGCGTGATGTGATAACGACAACAAGGATCTCGTATAAAAACTGGTTTGCACGCGATTGCCGAGCTGTTGTATGTATTCCAATTGCCAAAGCCGTACTTATAATAATTACATTATGCTACTAGGCGTAATACAGAGATATACGACGCTCAAGGTTGTCCATGCTAAACATTCTATTCCAGTCTTTTACAACGTTGTGGATGACAGCTTTTATTGCAAAAGACATCATCACACTAAACCAGACCAGAGTACATGGAACACAACACATTGTGTGTCTCGTAATGGTTTGCCCAATATCAATGACAGCACACGTGTTCAGGAAAAAATTCAAGGGAATTGTGTACTGGAGCTTTTCGACGATGGCTATAGATAAAATCTTTCAGTTTTGTTTATATTGGTTGTCATAAAAGAATTACTATCTTTCATGATTATGACTAAAGGATGCTGATTTCATAAAAGGCTTGTTCTTTTTTCTCTTGTTTGTAAAACTAACTACAATATAAAATAGTTTTGCATCAAGAGATTCTAAATATTTATAGTTAATTAATTCATACAAGTTATAGTATTACTATTTTTGATACACAAATTGTAAATAAAAGAGTAGCATCGTCTTTGTTTGTAGTAAACTGTGTTAAACAATGCACTTAAATGCAAAATTTTACAAATTCAGACATTTTTGCTCTGAAATTAAAGTCGACCTATTTCCATGAAGAACTGAATAACTTGCCGTTGAGTTTACAAAAGGGTAACATAATTATGCACTAAATTAATTTTATTATCATAATTGCATTGAGCATGCATTGAAAAAATACTTTGTGCTTATTTGCCGTGTTCGTTTGTATGTGCCATGTCACAGTGACTGAGATGATACACGAGTTGACAGGTACACTTTTTATTTAAATGCACTTAACATTTTTATACATAGTACTAGATAGAGAAATTAAATATTTGGTACACAAATTCAAATTCATTAATACTTGGCATCTGTTAAAGGAAAATGTTATTCATTGTCAAAACGCTTAATAAAAGAGTTACATTGCTGCTTACAACTGGCGATTTTTAAAAACAACTTTATGTTCAGGTGGATGCAAAACTGAACCAAGGACGTGTTTCATTGGTGGATCGGGTTCACTGGGATCAAATTCAATAGTAAAACTTTCGAATAACTTCACAGTGAAAATGAACAATTCATCTCTAGCCAAAGATTCTCCTGGGCAAATACGTTTCCCAGCTGAAAAAGCAATGAGTGGTAGATGTCTTGTAACCTCAGTTTCATCATCGGTTAGAAATCTTTCTGGTCTGAAGTTTTCTGGGTCAGCCCACACATCTGGATCATGGTGAATTCCGAATTGGTTGGAAACGATCATAGTGCCTTTAGGTATTAAGTATCCGTGAAATTCAACGTCTTCACAAGTTTCATGAAAAAACCCCAGTGGCATAATGGACGATATGCGCAGCACCTCCAAAATTACAGCTTCGACATAAGGGAGTCTGTAAAAAATAAAATAAATATTAGGTTTGTGTATAACTTCGGACTCCTCAGTCCGATTATCGAAGATGATGTGACCAAATGTTAGTCCTAAGGCTCTTTCCGTATTCTATAGTCTTTAATGGATAACTGAGAAAGAATTAACCTACAGGGATCTATGAAAGAGTAAATTTGAAGAAGTCGATATCCTAGTCACAAATTCCTATCAGGTGCTAGGTGGTTCCGTAGTCGAAATACTTTGTACCGAAAATCCTTAAAAAATTAAATAGGTATGCATTCTTGTAAAAATACTTTGAAATGCTCATTTCAGCCACAACATTGTTTAAACATCTAGAAGTTTGAATTTCAAATTTGAAGCAACACATAATTGGCTGTGTGATTTAATTTAAAGTGTAGTATTTTTGATTTTCTTAAAATTTTTATTGCCCAGTTTCATCTATTCTCTGCTATGCCGTTAAAGCAATCATTCATCTTTACAACTTCACACAAAAAAGAACTCACGCTATGCGATCTTTAAGTATTATGTTTCCATTTATTTGCTTGTAGTTTACGATCACATGATTTAATTTATCTTGCACCTCTGGGTACTTGGCCATAAGGAACACCAGCCATCGCAATGTTGATGAAACCGTTTCCGTTCCCGTCCCGAAAAGATCACTAAGTGAGTGACGTAGATTTTCCACTGAAAATAAAGAATTGACCTTGTTTAGTGAAGCATTAATATAGTAAAATGGACATTAGTCATATTTAATAACTTTACGTACTTCCTGTTGTTTTAAAAAACGCCGATTCTGAGTCAGTCGTATTTTGCATTTTCTGTAAGTAGCTATCAACAAAATCTCTTGTCACCCCTTCTTGATAAGTGGACTGGTGATCATCTATTATTTTCTGGGCAAATTTATAAAGTGGTTTGATATTAGACATGAAGTAGTCATAACCGGATAGTTTAGGGGCCAGTTTTCCAATAATAGGGAAAAAGACAAGTAAACCTAATGAAGCTGGAGATGATGTCATTCTAGAGAATAATTACATATCGTTATTGTCCAAACACTGAAGCCGTATTAAAAATGTAATAACATCTTTCGTATTGTCATTGGGGCCAATTATTGATAAAATCAAATTACTGCATTATTAATGATTACATATAAAATTGGTTTTACTCTTCAAAATGATGCATTAATGTCAGGTATTTTTCATCTTGACTAGAGTATTTTTCTCCAGTTATAGTAGTCCACAAGGAATTTACGACAGCAATATTAAACATTTTGTTAGTTGGGACAGGACTACCGGAAAACAATTTCAATTCGTCCATTAATTCGTTTGCCTCATTCAGTATTAATTTTTCCACTGGTACACCATTTCGAAAACCAGACTGAATGTATAAGAAAGCGAACCGTCTTAGTTCCATCGAATGCTTTCTTGAATTAAGGCCTATTCCTGTCGTTTCAATCAAAATAAGATATATATTAGTTGTTTCTTATACCCTGGTACATAACAATTTAGTAGTCATAAAGGTAAATTGAGTTGTAATATTTTGCATAAGCTGACAATATGAAGTTCTTCCTACAACTTATGTATAAATGTTTTTATCAGTAATTTTTTATCAGAAAGAACCTCTTTGACACCCATTGTCAGGATTTGTCAAATGCTCAATACGTGGCCTTCCACTGAAGACTAACATGTTGAAAGCTTCCTTTACAAGTTTGTTGTCGTTGATAAACACAGTCCTAAATGGCATCATTTATTTAACTTCTAATTTTAAAAATTATAGAAATATACATTGAAACTATTGAAAATAAATTCAACACCTTTTCATTCCCAAGTCAATTCCGATTATATCGCCATAAGTCTTTTTCATGGCCCATACAGCTTTATGAGGCTCCATTCCTATTTGAGGCATATTTCCAACAATTGGCCAGCTAAAAGGACCTTAACATTTGTGATCGTTGTATAAAATACTTTGGGATACAATTGTCAAATTTTGAATAATTTACTAGGAAGAAAAAATAAAGGAAATACCCGAATATATAAGAATGAGTTTAGAAAAGGAATTTTAGAACTGTCTGCATAAAACAGTGATGATTTCTTTCTTTACCTGGTGGAAATCTTCGTGGTCGCTTACGCCAGTATATGAAAGCTAAAATAACCAAAACTAGTGCACCGATTTCTGGTAACATTATTACTACGTTATTAAGAGTAGCAACTTTAGGTTGGTTGACGTTCTACTTCCGATTATAAATTTTCAATGCGAAGTTCCGTATATATTATGTAATTCTTTCTATAATTTAAATATTCTTTACGGACAAACATAAATTGTACACAAAGTCACCTGATATACAAGGTAGTAAATAGAATCTCACTGGTCACTGGCAGTAATAGTATTGAAATGGCATGAAAATGAAGTTGACCTACTAATAAAGAAATATTTCTTCTAAGGAAAGATTCTATTCTTTGCATCCTAATAATATAAAGCATAATAATATCTAATACATGATTTGAAAAATTACTAATTTGTGTTATAAGAGTATACAAAATCTACATAAAAATTCATCTAAAGAATGTATTCTTCCTTTCAATTGCCCTCACTTTATTTACCACAGTTATTGTTGTGTCACCAACACAGCAGCAAAGACGAATTGAACTAATTTTCTAAAAAAAAGTATCATAAAAATGTATGAACAAGAAAATTTTCAAAGAGTAAAACTTAAATAAAGTTTTGTAAATTAACGTTGTAAAACAATATTTTTTGTTGTAAATCATCAGTGGAGGAATTTACTTTTTTATAAATTTCAGTTTTGAAATAATGGGCACATTTTAAAGCCAAAAATATTTTTTGGTGATATTGGAAAACTTTGAAGAACGTTTCCTTTATTTGAAAGCCACAGTAAGACGACAACAAGTAACAAGTTCTTATAGAACTAGTTTCCATGCATTTGCCATGATGTATTCCCAAGCACTACACGTATTGATAAAGTTACATATACGTATGACATTCAAGGTTGGCTATTTTAAAGAATTGCATTCCTGACTGGATACCATGCAGCCTTTATGCAACAGGAAAACTACCATCCTAAGCTACACCAAAGTTCATGGAAAACACTGTTGTTGTTTATCTTGATATGGTCAATGGTTTTACGATTATTCCTTCCCATTGTGCTGAATGCAAAGCCAAGTATTACTTGAATTGTGCTCTGAGGCTTTTCGACTGCGACACGTTGTTAACTTCATAATTATTCATGCTTTATTTCCTTGTGTGGCAACTTATTGATGATCTATTTTCCATTTACTTAAAAATAGTTTGACATCAAGAGATTTCACTCATGGATTTTTAATTAATTCACAAACGTATTATTATTACCTCCGGTACATGTATCACACATAGTAGAATCTCTTTGAGCTAGTCCTGCCAGTAAAACAATGTGCCAGTGAAAAAGGTACTAAAACAAGTTTATACACACTCGGACACTCGATCACGTAATAATGGTAATATTCTATCCTCTACAATATAACAGGTATAAACCCTTACTCAAACTACTCCACTTTAGCTATAATCGTCTTCTGTAAATACCAACAGCCTATTAGGCAAATAAGCTGGTCTACTCTGATGATACTTCAATTCTATTTAGTAAACATTTTTTTGATTTCAGAAAATTGGCAACTGTAGCCGAGTGGACCTAATTATATTATGTTCTATGTGTAGAATGCAAAAACAGACATACCACAATTTTTCATTATTTTTCAAACTGCCGAAAGAAAGGATTGATTAGAAATTTTTAATTTCAAGTCTAATTTGAAAATTTATTATCAATGAATTAAGAATTTATCCATTTCCACTTCCTCTGGATGTAATTGACAAATGCATCGATTGAAAGCCATTTATCAGTATCGGAGATACTTCGGGGAACGCAGTGTCATTCTGCCCGTCTGTGGTCAACATTTTGTCAGTGGTATAACCGTAGAATGCATTTACAAAAATACTCCAATTTTTTTAAAACATCAGTCATTGAACTATCCTGCTCCCCGTTAAAGATGAGAACTCCGGGCTTTTAGTTTTCCCAAATCTTCGAAAAATGCAATTTTCCCATCTGTTTACAGCAAAAGCAAGGCACTTTTGAAAAGAACGCAGAGGCAGAATTATTCAAATGTAGTACACATTCGGCGCAATTTCGATGCTCTACGCCGGTTATTGGTTTTTGTGAAAAAATTGTACATAAAAACAACAAAAGTTGCACGACAATCTTTCATTTTGTCTTCTATGCTGATTTTCAATAAAACCAATTCACTGTTAAACCGTTTATTTAAGTAGTTCCAATAAATTTTACAGTAGGCGATTTGTAAACACAAGTTTATGTTCAGGTGGATGCAAAGAGGTACCAAGGACGTGTTTTATAGGTGGACTAGGTTCATTGGGATCGAATTCAACTGCAAAACTTTCGAATAATTTCACAGTGAAAATGAACAATTCATCTCTAGCCAAAGATTCTCCTGGACAAATACGTTTCCCAGCTGAAAACGCAATAAGTGGTAGATGTCTTGTCACTTCAGTTCCATCATCGGTTAGAAATCTTTCTGGTCTGAAACTTTCTGGGTCACCCCACACTTCCGGATCATGGTGAATTCCGAATTGATTGGCCATAACTATAGTGCCTTTAGGAATTAAGTATCCATGGAATTCAACGTCATCGCAAGTTTCATGAAAAACTCCCAGCGGCATAATGGACGATAAGCGCATCACTTCTAAAATTACAGCTTCAACATAAGGGAGTCTGTAAATAAAATAAATATTAAGATAACGATGGATTCTTATTCAATCCGATTAGTGAACTTGAGGTGAACATGTAGATATCTCATCTTATTGGTGTTGGTGGACATAATATACTCTGCAATATCCTTCTCTGAAGTAAGGTTGCAACTCCTTCATATGCTCATTATTTTTGAGTACAGAATATACCGATCATGTCGGAAAATGACAATAAGGAGAACTCAGATGGAAAAAATTGCAGTTCAGAGTTATTTAGACGTAGGTTGAATATGCACAACATCATTGGACGCGATTAGTTATTAAGTAGATGTAGGCATATTTGGAAATTCTTATGGAGTTTGTCAATAGATTTGCCGTGTTCTTAAGAGAGTAAAATTTTTTCTTATGCCAAAGTTTCTGGTTCGTAAGACTGACCATTAAAGGCTGGTATTAGTGATGGTTAAACTGAGAAACTATTCCAAAAACAGTTTACTTAACCTTTTTGAAGATAATACTATTTTATGTCAGCCTTAATTAAAATATCGGTGTAGACTTTACTACTAATGCTAATCTAAAATTGATCAAAATTTTCAAAATACTTCAAGTTTCTCCACATTACTATTTGCTATTCCGAGTAGTAAAAGTAAAACTAAAACATGACGTAACAGAAGCTAGCCAGAGTATAAAATTAACTGTTTGAATTTTAATTTGATATTCTTAAATTTAACATTTTGTCACAGCAATAGAAAATTTAATTGTTCATTGAAACTCGAAAATCCTAAATTGTCCCATGGTAACTGAAAGCTGCAAGTAAAAACAACTAAAAATCATTTTCGCACTTCCCACCAGTAGAAACATCCGAAAAGTTAGTTTACCGCTTCATATAAAAGGAACCCACCACCCAAAAAATAAGATTACCGCGTCACATTAATGGGAAACGCCCAAAAAATAAGATTACCGCGTCATATTAATGGGAAACACCCAAAAAGCTAGCTTACCGCTTCATAATTTAGTAATAATAGAAGATATCCAAAAAGTGGATGTCTTCTATTATTATGAATCGTTATATACCACTTCCGAAAAGTGGACACACCCAAAAGGGATCCGCGTCAAGTCCCCAAAATTTTCTCACCAAACGCAGTCACCAAAAGCAACTCACCGAAAAAGCAACCCACCGAAAGAACATCTCGCCGAAAACATGTCACCAAAAACAGTTTACCGAAAACAGGCCACCGAAAACAACTCACCGAAAACACCCCACCGAAAACATTTCATCGAAAACAACCAACAAAAAACGTGAGTAGTTTTCGGTATGATGTTTTCGGTGAGTTGTTTTCGATGAAATGTTTTCGGTGGGGTGTTTTCGGTGGGGTGTTTTCGGTGAAACTCTTTTGGTGGGGTGTTTTCGGTGAAATGTTTTCGCTGGGGTGTTTTCGGTGAAATGTTTTCGGTGGAGTGTTTTCGGTGAAATGTTTTCGGTGGGGTGTTTTCGGTGAAATGCTTTCGGTGGGGTGTTTTCGGTGAAATGTTTTCGGTGGGGTGTTTTTGGTGAGTTGTTTACCATGACATGTTTTCGGTGGGGTGTTTTCGGTGAGTTGTTTTCGGTGAGATGTCTTTCGGTGGTTGGACGTGATACAACCCAAAAGTCAAGATGAGTCCAATCCGAGGTTTTATCCAAATCGGTCAATGCATTCGAGAGTTATCGTGTGTACGGACAGACAACACAGTTTCACAAGTGAGCCTCTGGCTCGCTAGAAATTGACTACCTCTGATCTGATTTCAATGGCTAGATTGCAATTTAGGAGTATGTTTACTTTTATACGAAGCCATTCTTATGATTTTCAAAATTTTGATTTTCTACTTACTTATCTATTTTATGCTATGTCGTTAAAACAGTCACTATACTTGAAAATTTCGTGCAGCATTTAAGACTCAACAATGAGCTTCAGAAGCATTTAGTATTGAAAAAGTTCACGACTCTTTCTGTCAAGGTAGGTAGATTTAAATCGTCATGGTTACAGCGATGTAGACAGGTAATGTCAACGTCAAAATAACATGTTAACTGCAGCCACTTAGGGGGATTAATACATGTGTTTCAAACAGCCATTGAGTATTCGATGTCTTCATTTAACCCTTTCAATTTCCAGTTAAGTTGTTATTCCGAGCACTACATTACCTGTTAAATACGCTGTAACCATGACGATTTAAATCTACCTACCTTGCTTTCTGTTATTAGTTCAAAGCTAGCCGAGTTGTACTATGCGTTAAACCATTAAATCGTTTTCTCGAAGGTCTCATGTTCGAGAAGCTAACATTGGTATAGTACACGGCGTTTTCGTACGCATATTAGTACAATAATTACAAATTTGTAACGGTTTTCCATGCGCCTCAATTGCCAGAATTTCTATTATCTTAACATTTATATCTATCTTTGCCTTCCCTAATCCCTCAATTTCCTTAATCCGTCATTTGTTATTTAGATATGTAGCGTAACTTAAGACACTCACATCCACCAATGCTAAAACGCGTAGAAAAGCCCAAGTATAATAAGAATAATAACTCAAAAGCTAAAAGTATTTTCCGCCGTTTAAAAAAGCTGCTGTAATCTGAACCTTAAGGAACTCACGTTGTGCGATCTTTAAGAGATATATTTCCATTCCTTTCTTTGTAGATCGAGATAGTTTGGTTTAATTTATCTTGCACCTCTGGGTACTTTGCCAAAAGGAATACCAGCCATCTCAGCGTTGTTGACACCGTTTCTGTTCCAGCAGCGAAAAGGTCAAACAAAGCGTGACGCAGATTTTCCACTAAAAATAAGTAATTATTTTCCTTGCAAACACAAACTCTGTATTAGTAATAATAGTAAGATGAACATTTAAAAATCAATTTACTTACTTCCAGTTGTTTCAAAAAACGCCGATTCTGAGTCAGTCATGCTTTGCATCTTCTGTAGGTAGCTATCCACAAAATCTCTTTGGACCCCAATTTGGTAAGTGGATTGGTGAGCATCTATTATTTTCTGGGCAAATGCATAAATCGGTTTGCTATGTAACATGTAGTGCTCATAACCGGATAGTTTAGGGGCCAGTTTCGCAATAATAGGGAAAAAGACAAGTATACCTAGCGCAGCTGGAGATGATGTAATTCTAGATAAGAATTATAAATCGTTATTGCCAAACAGGGAAAAAGTATTCAAAATAGATAAAGAGCTTCAGTAATAAGATTAACTAATAATTATGAACAAAAATAGGTGCCTACTCTTCCAAATGATGCATTAAATTTAGGTAGCTTTCATCCCGAGCGTGGTATCTCTCTCCTGTAATTGTGGTCCATAGTGAATTTACAACAGAAATATTAAACATTTTGGTAGTTTCGACAGGGCTTCCGGACAACAATGTCAATTCGTCCAACAAATCACTTGCCTCATTCAGTATTAATTTTTCCACTGGTACACCATTTCGAAAACTGGACTGAATGTATAAGAAAGCGAACCGTCTTAGTTCCATCGAATGTTTTGTTGAATTAACGATTATTCCTATCGTTTCATTCAAAATTAGATTTATCAGTCATTTCTAAAGGGCTTAGCAGTTTCATAGTCGAAAATCTAGTTGACTTTAACTGAGTTGTAATTTTTGCGTTCAATGATTCAAAAATGCAATAAAATCATTTATTTGTAAATTGAGAACCTCTTAGGCATCCACTTTCGGGATTTGTAGCATGCTGCATGTATGGTCTTCCACAAAACACCGGCATGCTGAAAGCTTCTTTTACAAGTTTATGGTCGTTAATAATTACAGCCCTACGACACATTATTTTCATTTCATTTTTAATTTCATGTAAATAAGTCTTGAACACGAAGAACAATGCAGTATTATAAGGTAATATTTTACCTTCTCATTCCCATGTCAATACCGATGATATCACCATAAGTCTTTTTCATGGCCCATATATTTTTATGAGGCTCCATCCCAACTTGTGGCATATTTCCAACGATTGGCCAGCTAAAAGGACCTTAGAATTTGTAATCGTTTTGTAAAATACTTGGGATACAAATGTCAAATTTTGAATAATTATTAGGATTTAAATAGAATAACAAACAATTGTCAACAAACACAACTCAACATAAATCTGAATTGATTTCCAAAAATCGATTTAAAAATAAAAGAAATACCCGTATGTATACTAAGAATGAATTCAGAAAGAAATTTTAGAACTGCTAAAAGGAAACAGTGACGAACTTTTTCTTTACCTGGTGGAAATCGTCGTGGTCGCTTACGCCAGTATATAAAAGCTAAAATAACCAAAACTAGTGCACTAATTTCTGGTAACATTATTACTGCGTTACTAACCGTAACTTAAAGCTGACAGACGTTCTTCCAGTTATAAATGTTCAATGCGAAGTTCCCTAAATAATATACAATTCTTTCTAGAATTCAAACTTAGGACAAACGTAAATTGTACAAACACAGTCACCTGATATACAAGGTAATAAATAGAATCCCACATCCCACAGGCAATAATAATATGGAAATGGGATGCAGATGAAATTGGCCTACTAATAAAGAAATATTACTTCTAAGGGAAGCCTTTATTCTTTAAAAAATTAAATTCAAAGATGTATCTGTAATATTTTCCTTAAACCAAAATACAGAAAAGAAATATTGGATTACAAAGTACAATAATATCTACTACATGACATGGAAAAAACTAAATTGTGTTATACAAAATATACAAAATTCACATAAGAAATTCATCTTCAGAATTTATTCTTCATTTCAATTGCCCTCAATGTATCTACCAGTCATTATTGTGCCATCCAAAAAAGCAGTGAAAACGAATTGAACTAATTTTATAAATATGAAGAATAAGGAATAAGAAAATTAAGTAAGACTTAAATAAAATTTGGCAATCTAACATTGTATAAACAATGTAAAGCCCAGGCAATACTCACTCAAGACGATTGATCACTACATTATCAGTCCTAGTTTTTATTGTTTTAATAGTAATGCTTTGAGCATGTTTCAGATTTCATTATAATATTCCTAAATTTAAAAAGCGTGTGCTACTCAAGCGTGGAATTGTGCAGTACGTTTGAATAAAAAATGTTATGTATTTTTGTTTTAGGGGTAAATCATCAGGGAGTAATTTACTGTTTTAAAAATTTCAATCTTTTAAAGCCAAAAATGCTTTCCGGTAATATTGGTGAAATTTGAAGAACGTTTCTTTGAAGAGCGTTTCCTCCGTTGAAGAACGAACGAAGCCACATTAAGATACCATCAAGAAGGTCTTGGTGGTATTTTAATATAAGACCTTGCAAGGTCTTATAAAAACTAGTTTCCATTCAATTGCACCATACGTATTAATTAAATTATATATACCTATACGCATGACATTCAAGGTTGGCTATGTTAAAGAATTGCATTCCAGACAATTAGAAGGGTATAGATATCAGCTTTCATGCATTAAATTATTATACTAAACTACACCAAAGTTCATGGACAGCACTGTTGTTGTTTATCTCGATATGGTCAATGGTTTTACGATTATACCTTCTTATTCTGCTGAATACAGTAATATCACTGGAACTGTGCTCTGAGACTTTTCGACTGATGCTAATGTCATAACTTTTCATGCTCTTTCTCCTTGTGTGGAAATTTCTTGATGATGTATTTTTCATTTATTTAAAAATAGTTTGACATCAAGAGATTTTACTCATGGATTGTTAATTAATTCACAAACGTTTTATTATTGTCTCCGCGGATCACGCATAATAAAATCTCTAAGTTTTGTGCTAGTAAAACAATGTGCCAGAGAAAAAGGTACTAAAACAAGTTTATACCATGATCACATAATAATGAACTTCTGTCCTCTAAAATTAATTCAAGAGGTACTCACAGCTCTTATGGAGCGTAATTTCACATCTCTGATATTCAGGGTGTTCGAGGTTAGAATTGTGTACGCACCAATTGCAGTCCGATTGTCAAGGGATGCAGCAGTCAACAGTATTCGTGCAATTGCAAAAGGATTCACTAAATTACTTTACAGTAGCTATAATCGAAATATAAGCGTCGTAGCCCCGAGGCTAATGTCCAGCCCCGTTTTCCTTATTAGCTCAGCGTCGAAAATATATTTAACTATTTCTAAGGGACATTAAAACTAAGTTGTATGAATATAACTAAAAAGTCTTTTAATGGTTATGGATCTCTAGTATTTAGTAATATTTTTGTTTTCAAAGAATTGGCAACTAGCCAGTAGACCTGATTGTGATTATATTTATATTCTATCATTAGAATGTTCAACAATAAGCGCAGCTGAGACTTTTTCAAGTTTTTCATTACTTTTTAAACCGAAAGAAAGCTTGTCATCAGCGTTTTTTTATTTGTCATTCAATTAGATTAGAAAATTTCTTTCAGTGAATTAGGAATTTATCCATTTCCACTTCCTCACATTGATATTGACATAAGCACCTAACATTTATTTTGGATTACTTTATGCGAAAAAAAGTGCACATAAAAACAACAAAAGTTTGGTCAAAATTGTGTCTTTAATACCGATTTTCAATAATACCAATCAGTACCAACGCCTTTATTTAACTAGTTACAATAAAGCTTACAGTAGGCGATTTGTAAACACAACTTTATGTTCAGGTGGATGCACAACCATACCAAGGACGTGTTTCATAGGTGGAGTAGGTTCATTGGGATCGAATTCAACAGTAACACTTTCGAATAATTTCACAACTAAAAAAAAGGAACAACTCATCCCTGGCCAAAGATTCTCCCGGACAAATACGCTTCCCAGTTGAAAATGGAATGAGTGGCAGATGTCTTGTCACTTCAGTTCCACCATAGGTTAGTAATCTTTCTGGTCGGAAATTTTCTGGGTCACCCCACACATCCGGATCATGGTGAATTCCGAATTCATTAGCAATAACCATTGTGCCTTTAGGTATTAAATATCCATGGAATTCAACGTCATCACAAGTTTCATGGAAAACTCCCAGTGGGGTGATGGATGACATGCGCAGCACTTCTAGAATTACAGCTTCAACATAAGGGAGTCTGTAAATAAAATGAATATTAAATTTATTTATAACTGTGGACTCTTCAATCCGATTAATGAAATTGAGGTGAACATGTAGATATATCTCATTGTATTGGTGTTGCTGGACATAAAAGTACACTGACCAATATTATTATCTCTCCCTGAAGTAAATCTGCACCGCCATATACCACTATATGTTCATCGGTGTGTGTATAAATCATGTCTCTTAAATAAATCACGTAACGGTCAATCGTCTTTTTGCAAAAGCACCTACTTGTTTTGCATTTGAAAATAAATGCTAACATGTAAGAAGTAACAGATCGCAATGCCGTAATGTGCTTAACAGTGGTTATTGGCCAAGTTGAGATGTCAATTTTGGCATAATAAGTTTTGACTCGTGCAACATATTTTCTATTACCCCAGCGGAACATTGCAACTGAACGTTGCCATTTTCAGAAGGGGCAAAAACTTTGCAAGCTAAATTATGTGGGCATGCACTGGATCTGGTCTAATTTAAACATTCTTGATGAAATCGCATCGCCAATCGTAACATTGGATTTACGGGTTTTTTGTTGTATTTATCTCCTTGTTTCTTCCGATCCTTTAAATAGGGCAAAAATTGACTCTTCAACTTTACCAACAACTACTGTTAAGTACATTACAGCATTGCGATCTGTTACGCAAGCCATTTTGCAAAACAAATAGATGCATTTGCAAAAAGAACAATATATCTTACCGAACTAAGTGTCACAGTGGACATCCTTGCGAAATTCAACAAAAAGATGATTGACCGTTTGTTTAATTTAAGTGATTATTTGAAGGCTAGACGCTAGACATGGATGACCAAGCATATAGTATTTATATCAAGTAATTAATGTAATAATTAAAAAACAATTATCTGAATGCAGTAGTTTGCTTTAATATATTTAACCGTTTTGCCATAGGTTTGGCTATAGGCTAAAATCCAACCTTTTGGATGATTATTGAGCATAACTTAAGAGATAACAGCTATAAGCTTTCATGTCATGCACATTACTTATAAGCAATGCTTCGATAAGTAGTATGTGCAAGTTATAAGGAATTTCCTAATTAATACACTAACTCACATCCACTGATCCACCAAAGCTAAACCACGTAGAAAAGCCCAAATTTAACCCAAAAGTTATTTGCGTATTTGTGTAGTATATGTATTTGCGCTGTTTCCAGAAGCTACTACTGTAATCTGAAACCTGAAACTTAAAGAACTCACGTTGTGCGATCTTTAAGAGTTATATTTCCATTTATTTGCTTGTAGTTTGCGATCACATGGCATAATCTTTCCTGTACCTCTGGGTACTTGGCCATAAGGAATACCAGCCACCGCAATGTTGTTGACACCGTTTCCGTTCCTGCCCCGAAAATATCACTAAGTGAGTGACGTAGATTTTCCACTGAAAACAAACAATTGACCTTGCAAACACAAACTCTGTACTAGTAATAATACTAATAGTAAGATGGACATTTAACAATTAATTTACGTACTTCCAGTTGTTTCAAAAAACGCAGATTCTGAGTCAGTCGTACCTTTCATCTTCTGTAAATAGCTATCCACAAAATCTCTTTGGACCCCTTCTTCATAAGTGGATTGGCGAGCATCTATTATTTTCTGAGCAAATATATAGCGTGGTATGATTTTAGTCACGAAGTGGTCATAACCGGATAGTTTAGGGGCCAGTTTTCCAATAATAGGGAAAAATACAAGTAAACCTAATGCAGCTGGAGACGATGCGAATCTGAAGAAAAATTACAAATTGTTATTGCCCAAAGAGTGGAAAAGTATTAAAAATAGAAAATCTAAAAGCTTCAGTAATTTATTTAATTGTTACAGTGAGGACCAGTTAGGCTAATAATTTGCTAGACTCGTTTCTGGAAATCTCATATTTGCATGGTTTAAGTGCTAGATTTAAGTCTGAACACTTCCTTGGGGGTGGCCGCTTTGGTCTTAACAAACCAAATTACTGATTAACTAACAATTATATACAAAAGTAGGTGCTTACTCTTCCATATGATGCATTAAACTTAGGTAATTTTCATCCTGAGCATTGTATCTCTCTCCAGTTATTGTGGTCCATAAGGAATTTACAACAGAGATATTAAATATTTTGTTGGTTGAAACGGGACTTCCGGACAACAATTTCAATTCTTCCATTAATTCGTTTACCTCATTCAGTATTAATTTTTCGACTGGTACACCATTTCGAAAACCAGACTGAATGTATGAGAAAGCAAACCGTCTTAGTTCCATCAAATGCTCTCTTGAATTAAAGACAATTCCTATCGTTTTATTCAGAATATGGTTTATCAGTCACTTCTAAGGTGCTTAGCATTTTCATAGTCGAGTATTATTAGTTCACTTTAAACTAAGTTTATTTTTGCGCTTACTCGCGCGTCCAAAAATTAGCACAAAATCATTTTTTTTTAAATTGAGAACCTCTTTGACATCCATTGTCAGGATTAGCAAAATGCTGTATGTATGGTCTCCCAGAAAACACTGGCATGTTGAAAGCTTCTTTTACAAGTTTATAGTCGTTAATAATTACAGCCCTAGGATACATTATTTTCATTTCATTTTTAATTTCATGCACATAAGCCAGGAAGGTAAAGAACAATATAGTATTTTACCTTCTCATTCCTAAGTCAATACCGATGATATCGCCATAAGTCTTTTTCATGGCCCATACAGCTTTATGAGGCTCCGTCCCAACTTGTGGCATATTTCCAACGATTGGCCAGCTAAAAGGACCTTAGAATTTTTAATCGTTTTGAAAATACTTTGAGATACGAATATCAAATTTTGAATAATTTACTACGATTGAAAAATATAAGAAATACCCTTATATATAGAAATGAGTTCAGAATAGAAATTTTGGAGGTTCCAAAAGGAAACAGTTATAATTTTTTCCTTACCTGGTGGAAATCTTCGTGGTCGCTTACGCCAGTATATGAAAGCTAAAATAACCAAAACTAGTGCACTAATTTCTGGTAACATTATTACTGCGTTACTAACAGTAACGTAAAGCTGGTAGACGGTCTACTGTTAGTTATAAATTTTCAAAGCGAAGTTTCCTAAATAATATACAATTCTTTGTAGAATTCAAATATTCCTTACGGAAAAGACAAACGTGAATTGTACAACAATACACCCTGTCACCTGATATACAAGGTAATACATAGAAATCATAGAATCCCACTGACAATAATAATATTGAAATGGGATGCAGATGAAGTTGCCCTAATAGTAATAAAGAAGTATTTCTTCTAAGGAAAGCTTCTATTTAAAAAAAATTAAATTCAAAATTGTATCAGGAATATTTTCCTTAAGGCAAAACACAAAATAAATATTAGATTATAAAGTACAATAATATCTACTACTATATTATTTGGAAAAAAACTAAATTGGTTATACAAAATATACAAAATTCACGTAAAATATTCATCTACAGAATGTATTCTTCATTTCAATTGCCCTCAATTTATTTACCACAGTCATTATTGTGTCATCCAAAGAGGCATTGAAGATGAATTGAATTATTTTTATAAATAAGAAAGAAAAAGCTTTTCAATATTGTAAAACTTGGATAAAATTTGGGAAATTAACGTTGTAAAAAGAATGTAAAGCCCAGGCAATAGGCATTCAAGACGATTGTCACATTATCAGTCTAAGTCTTCCCTGTTTCATTGCAATACATTAAGCTTGCTCCGGATTTTCTTATGTTCATAAATATGGAAAATGTTTAATACTCAAGAGTGGGTAAATGTCCAGCGGTGTAATTTTTAAAAATTTTAAATAAAAAACTTTAAATAAAGGACCCCATTGAAAGCCAAAAATACTTTTCGATAATATTGGCCAAATTTGAAGAAAATTTCCTTTATTTGAAAGCCACATTAAGATGACGACAAGTTCTTATAATACTGGTTTCCATGCTATTGCATGATGTATTCCCAAACACTATACATAATAATGAAATATACTTATACGTATGACATTCAAGGTTTGCGAAGTTAGAGAATTACATTCCACACCCTTAGGAGGTTTGGGACGTGGATACCAGCCTTTATGCAACGGGAAAACTATCATCCTAAAGTACACCAAAGTTCATGGAAAACACTGTTGTTGTTTACCTCGATATGGTCAATAGTTTTACTATTATTCCTTCCAATTCTGCTAAATCCAGTCTTTATTACAAATCTATCATGCTCGATATACTGTGCATTGTCTGCATTACTTAACTCACAATATTCTAAACAATATTATCCTAAGAGCTATGTAGGATATAAAACACCATGATTCATGACATAATAATAATTTTTATGTTTCACTTTTATGTGGTGCTTATTCAACCCACTTTGGAAAAACAGAAACGTCAGCTTTTAGCTATAAAGTTAGTAAATATTTTAGTAGTTTATACGTTTAGACGAACATTCCACCTTAGGAACAAGCGACAAACAACTCGGATAGTTTAGGGGACAGTTTCGCAATAATAGGGAGAAAGACAAGTAGCAGGAGACGATGCGAATCTGGAGAAAAATTACAAATTGTTATTGCCCAAACATTGGAAAAGTATTCAAAATACAAAAACTAAAAGCTTCAGTAATTCAATTATTTGTTATACAGTTAGGACCAGTTGGGAGTATCCATGGCACTTACAGTGTACGGGGTGTAAATATAGTAAGGTGGCCCCCTGTACCGAAACTGTACAGTTTACACCACTCGAAAGCTAATACTTATTTGCGGGTCGTACTAAAACGCACCCCCCCAAAATGGATTTCGCACCCCCAAAATAAACGGCACCCCCCCATTAAGGTACCATATTTACGCGCATTTACCTAACCTAACCTAATAAAAAGAGACAAACTTCAATGTAGATATATTTTTTATAGTGTTGCGTTATAAATATGATCAACTTTATGGGGGTTGTCTTTTATTTTAGGTGCGAAATCCATTTTGAGGGGTGCCTTTTATTTTGGGGGGGCCTTTTAGTAGATCCGACATATCTGCATTGAAATTCTTAGTTTGGTCAAAATCAGTTGAAAGTAAGTGGGCCAAATAATTCGGTGAATAGAAAAAATGCAAAAATGTGACCGGTTTTCGGCAATTCCAAGATTTTTTAAAGTAATATTTTCCCAGCTGCAATCCATGTTATATGAGTGACTATTCCTGAATTTTCAAAATAATCGGACAAGGTTGAATTTTCAACTTTTCTGGAATTTTCCCTCAGATCCCAAGAAATTCCAGAAAAGTTAAAAATTCAACGATATTCGATTATTTTATGAAAAATTCAGGAAAAGTCATTCATATACCATAGATTGCAGCTGGAAAAATATTGTTTAAAAAAGATATTTTTCGGTCGGGAAAAATCCTAATCCTCCAAAGTTTCTACTTTTACTTAGCTCACCAAATTATTTGACCCCTTTACCTTCAACCGATTGTGATCAAACTAGGGATTTTAATGTAGCTTTGTATTGGCTTTCAAGTGGTGGTATACAGTTTTGCTGTACTATGTTCGATTTTTCCGGTGTAGGGGGCCACCTAAGTATATTTACACACCGAACGCATAAGGAAATATCATGGTAATTTCAATTTCCTTAAGCGTACGTATTAATTTTAATTTCCCGCGTCAAGTCAAAAGCGCCTAATTTAAATACAAATGTACTTCACTATACACTGTTAACGCTATGGATACTACCTACTGGTCCTAACTATATATATTATATACTCCTAAGCAATACGTATTACTTAAATTTATACAGCGTAATGTAAAGATAAACTTTTGTCAAGGTTGGACGCGTTAAATAATCCACTCCAGATTTTTAGATGGTTGCAGATTTTAGCCTTTATTAAATTGAGGAAAACATTCTACTAAACCAAGCAAAGATGGAGAGAACACACATTGTTTATCTAAAAATGGCCAGTTACTAATAACCGATATTCAATCAATCCTCTCATGGTTCAGGCGAAATTTTTGACGGTGTGACTATACAGCTATATCATCTTTCAATTTACTAATGTCTTTATCATGACAAAGGCAATATTCATTATATAGCAATGTTTATCATCATTATTAATCTGCAAAGTAATTAAGATACTATAATTAATATAATTGACATATTAATTTATTAATTATTATAAGCATCCCTTAATATAATTAAATACTTACCATAAATAATCACTAATTCTTTAATATAATTAATTTATACATTGCTCATCATCATTAATCCTTATGACTCCAAGATGCTACCTTCATAAGGAAAGTATTCGTGCTGCTTTGTTGTATAAAAACTTGTTGATGCGCATCTACTAGTTACATCAACAAATATAGGTAATAAAAATGTAGAATCTCGTCTTTGTGTTAGTAATACCAACGAAAAGAAAGTACCTAAAAACAAGTTTTTACACCTTATGCTGAGTAATCCGAGACTCATGGTATTTCGTGTGCTCTAGGTTAGGAATTACTTGGGAATTGCAGCCTAGACTTTCAGTTTTGTGGGGCACATGGGCACAACAACCTTCACAGAACTTGTAATGCGATTACAATAAACGGGTTCACTATAATCAAACATCAACTCCATAATCTAAATAAATAACAACTGATGTAAGCAAATAAACGGAACATCTACAGCGTATGAGTATAGCGTTGAATAACTTGTATTAAAAATTTTATTATTTAAAATAATTATGAATAAATTAATTTTACAGATATACTTAATTATTTGACACTGCTGGAAATCTTTTCCCGTGTTCTTTTGTATATTTTCTGTATTACTAGTATACCGCCATTCATGGGTTAGTGGAGTCATTTATCACACCGTGCTTGTAGTAGTGCTCATATATTATATGCAGTAGTACTCTGCTTTTTCCCTTTTCATTTTTGTTTGTCTTTGATTGTGTACTTTTGAATGTGTTCAATTAATGCCTATTTACATGCATTAAAACACATACTTCTGCTTTAAAAAACCAATAGAAAGCCATTTACTATTTCGTATTACTTTGTGTTCAAAAATTGTACATAAAAACAACAATAGTTTCATAACAGTCTTTCAAAATTTTGTCTAATGATTTTCAGTAAAACTAATTCAGTATCAAAGCCTTTATTTAACTAGTTCCAATAAAGTTTACTGTAGGCGCTTTCTAAACACAATTTTATGTTCAGGTGGATGAAAAACCATACCAAGGACGTGTTTCATAGGTGGAGTAGGTTCATTGGGATCGAATTCAACTGCAAAACTATCGAATAATTTCACAGTGAAAATGAATAGTTCATCCCTGGCCAGAGATTCTCCTGGACAAATACGTTTCCCAGTTGAAAATGGAATGAGTGGTAAATGTCTTGTCACCTCAGTTCCATCATCGGTTAGAAATCTTTCTGGTCTGAAACTTTCTGGGTCACCCCACACATCCGGATCATGATGAATTCCGAATTGATTGGCAATAACCATTGTGCCTTTAGGTATTAAATATCCATGGAATTCAACGTCATCACAAGTTTCATGAAAGAATCCCAGTGGCGTAATGGACGATAAGCGCAACACTTCTAGAATTACAGCTTCAACATAAGGGAGTCTGCAAATAAAATGAATATTAAATTTATTTATAACTGTGGACTCTTCAATCCGATTAGTGGAATTGAATTAAACATGTAGATATCTTATCGTATTGGTGTTGCTGGACATAATAAACTCAACAATAGTATTATTATCTCTCCCTGAAGTAAAGCTGCACCGCCATATACTACTATATGTTCATCGTTATCGCTGTGTGTATAAATCACGTGTCTTAATAAAATAAATCACGTAACGGTCAACCGTCTTTTTGTTGATTTTTCCAAGGATTCCTTTTGCAAATATACACTTTATTGTTGCGTAAAATGACTTGCATTTGGAAATAAATGCCGACCTATAAGAAGTAACAGATCTCAATGCCGTAATGTGCTTAACAGTAGTTATTGGCCAAGTTGAGATGTCAATTTTGGCATCATAAGTTTTGACTCGTGCAACACATTTTCTATTACCCCAGCGGAACATTGCAACTGAACGTTGCCATTTTCAGAGCGGGCAAATACTTTGCAAGCTAGTACTAGTACTGGATCTGGTCTAATTTAAATACTCCTGGTGAAATCGCATCGCCAATCGTAAAAAATCGATTTACGAGTTTTTTGTTGTATTTATCTCCTTCTTTCTTCCGATCCTTTAAATAGGGCAAAAATTGACTCTTCAACTTGACCAACAACTACTGTTAAGTACATTACAGCATTGCGATCTGTTACGCAAGACATTTCGCAAAACAATAGAAGCATTTGAAGCATTTGCAAAAAGAACAATATACCTGACCGAACTAAGTGTCACAGTAGACATCCTTGCGAAATTCAACAAAAAGATGATTGACCGTTTGTTTGTTTCCTTTAAGTGATTATTTTAAGGCTAGACATGGATGACCAAGCATATAGTACTTATATTTTATGTTTTACAATTCGTTTTAGCATTTCCTTTTATATAACTCTTGACAACACAAAAAGTAATTAATGTAATAATTAAAAAACAATAATCTGAATGCAGTAGTTTGCTTAATATATTTAACCGTTTTGCAATAGGTTTGGTAGCAACCACGTAGGAAAGCCCAAATTTAACCCAAAAGTTAATTGCGTATTTGTGTAGTATATGTATTTGCGCTGTTTCCAGAAGCTACTACTGTAATCTGAAACCTGAAACTTAAAGAACTCACGTTGTGCGATCTTTAAGAGTTATATTTCCATTTATTTGCTTGTAGTTTGCGATCACATGGCATAATCTTTCCTGTACCTCTGGGTACTTGGCCATAAGGAATACCAGCCACCGCAATGTTGTTGACACCGTTTCCGTTCCTGCCCCGAAAATATCACTAAGTGAGTGACGTAGATTTTCCACTGAAAACAAACAATTGACCTTGCAAACACAAACTCTGTACTAGTAATAATACTAATAGTAAGATGGACATTTAACAATTAATTTACGTACTTCCAGTTGTTTCAAAAAACGCAGATTCTGAGTCAGTCGTACCTTTCATCTTCTGTAAATAGCTATCCACAAAATCTCTTTGGACCCCTTCTTCATAAGTGGATTGGCGAGCATCTATTATTTTCTGAGCAAATATATAGCGTGGTATGATTTTAGTCACGAAGTGGTCATAACCGGATAGTTTAGGGGCCAGTTTTCCAATAATAGGGAAAAATACAAGTAAACCTAATGCAGCTGGAGACGATGCGAATCTGAAGAAAAATTACAAATTGTTATTGCCCAAAGAGTGGAAAAGTATTAAAAATAGAAAATCTAAAAGCTTCAGTAATTTATTTAATTGTTACAGTGAGGACCAGTTAGGCTAATAATTTGCTAGACTCGTTTCTGGAAATCTCATATTTGCATGGTTTAAGTGCTAGATTTAAGTCTGAACACTTCCTTGGGGGTGGCCGCTTTGGTCTTAACAAACCAAATTACTGATTAACTAACAATTATATACAAAAGTAGGTGCTTACTCTTCCATATGATGCATTAAACTTAGGTAATTTTCATCCTGAGCATTGTATCTCTCTCCAGTTATTGTGGTCCATAAGGAATTTACAACAGAGATATTAAATATTTTGTTGGTTGAAACGGGACTTCCGGACAACAATTTCAATTCTTCCATTAATTCGTTTACCTCATTCAGTATTAATTTTTCGACTGGTACACCATTTCGAAAACCAGACTGAATGTATGAGAAAGCAAACCGTCTTAGTTCCATCAAATGCTCTCTTGAATTAAAGACAATTCCTATCGTTTTATTCAGAATATGGTTTATCAGTCACTTCTAAGGTGCTTAGCATTTTCATAGTCGAGTATTATTAGTTCACTTTAAACTAAGTTTATTTTTGCGCTTACTCGCGCGTCCAAAAATTAGCACAAAATCATTTTTTTTTAAAT
The DNA here is from genome assembly GCA_020352615.2 of Yoshiicerus persimilis. Taxonomy (NCBI): domain Eukaryota; kingdom Metazoa; phylum Arthropoda; class Collembola; order Entomobryomorpha; family Tomoceridae; genus Yoshiicerus; species Yoshiicerus persimilis. The sequence continues at coordinate 71,798,333 of CM036940.2, read as the reverse complement.
TGAGAACCTCTTTGACATCCATTGTCAGGATTAGCAAAATGCTGTATGTATGGTCTCCCAGAAAACACTGGCATGTTGAAAGCTTCTTTTACAAGTTTATAGTCGTTAATAATTACAGCCCTAGGATACATTATTTTCATTTCATTTTTAATTTCATGCACATAAGCCAGGAAGGTAAAGAACAATATAGTATTTTACCTTCTCATTCCTAAGTCAATACCGATGATATCGCCATAAGTCTTTTTCATGGCCCATACAGCTTTATGAGGCTCCGTCCCAACTTGTGGCATATTTCCAACGATTGGCCAGCTAAAAGGACCTTAGAATTTTTAATCGTTTTGAAAATACTTTGAGATACGAATATCAAATTTTGAATAATTTACTACGATTGAAAAATATAAGAAATACCCTTATATATAGAAATGAGTTCAGAATAGAAATTTTGGAGGTTCCCAAATGAGCAGTTTTATTTAAGACCTGTAAATGAAAATAAATGTGGTCTCAAAACAATTTTATAAGTGCCTTAAAATTTTCCTAACACTAAATAGAAAATACATGTTTTCTGAAAAAAAAATTTTTATGACCCCGTGTGGGGAGAAACGAGATTTCAAGGTCATCAAAGTTGCAATCTTGTAACATTCATAGAAGGCAAACCACAGGTCCAAAAAATATGATCTTTTTTTTAAACATCATCTAACTTCATGGCCGAGATAGATCTTTTTCAGAATTTGAAAATTTGACCTGCATCACGTGTTAAAATTTTTCAAATAAGCTAAAATAACCAAAACTAGTGCAATAATTTCTGGTAACATTATTACTGCGTTACTAACACGTGCTAACAGTACCGTAAAGCTGGTAGACGTTCTACTGTCAGTTATAAATTTTCAAAGCGAAGTTTCCTAAATAATATACAATTCTTTCTAGAATTCAAATATTCCTTACGGAAAGGACAAACGTGAATTGTACACCCAGTCACCTGATATACAAGGTAATCCACAGAATCCCACTGGCAATAATTACTCTTTACTAACAGGAGTAATCTGTCGTCCGTGTCGCCGTATGACGTCATCACATCATGTTGTAATGATTCGCATGAGGTGTAGTACTTCCCAGCACCCAGCCCCCACCTGCCTGGCCCCAAACTCCAAAAAAGTACTTCCCAGTCCCCCTCCTGGCCCTCAACCCCCAAAAAGTACTTCCCAGCCCCCACCTTCCTGGCCCACAGCCCCCAAAAAGTACGTCCCAGCCCCTGGCCCCCACATAGTAATTCCCGGCCCCCAGCCCCCACATAGTAATTCACAACCCCCAACCCGAGGTGTAGTACTTCCCAGCACCCAGCCCCCACCTTCCTGGCCCACAGCCCCAAAAAAGTACTTCCCAGCCCCTGGCCCCCACATAGTAATTCCCAGCCCTCAGCCCTAACATAGTAATTCCCAGCCCCCAACCCGAGGTGTAATACTTCCCAGCACCCGGCGCCCACCTTCTTGGCCCCAAACCCCAAAAAAGTACTTCCCAGCCCCCAGTTTCCACATAGTAATTCCCAGACCTTGGCCCCCACATAGTAATTCCCAGTCCCCAGCCCCCACGTAGTACTTCCCTGCACCCAACCCCCACAGTAAGTACAATATGGGAGCTGTGAAGTACTGTGGTGGCTGGGAATTACAATGTGGGGGCTGGGGGCCGGGAATTACTATGTAGGGGCTGCGAATTACTATGTGGGGGCTGGGAATTATTATGTGGGGGCTGGGGGCCGGGAAATACTATGTGGGGGCTGGAGGCCGGGAATTACTATGTGGGGGCTGGGAAGTACTGTGGGGGCTAGGATTTACTATGTGGGGGCTGGGAATTACTATGTGGGGGCTGAGGGCCGGGAATTACTATGTGGGGGCTGAGGGCCGGGAATTACTATGTGGGGCCTGGGGGCTGGGGCCGGGAATTACTATGTGGGGCCTGGGGACTGGGAATTACTATGTGGGGGCTGGGAATTACTATGTGGGGGATGGAAATTGCTATGTGGGGGCTAGGGGCAGGGAATTACTATGTGGCGGCTGGGAGTTACTAAATGGGGGCTGGGAATTACTATGTGGGGGATGGAAATTGCTATGTGGGGGCTAGGGGCAGGGAATTACTGTGGCGGCTGGGAGTTACTAAATGGGGGCTGGGAATTACTATGTGGGGGCTGGGGGCTGAGAATTACTATGTGGGGGCAGGGGTCTGGGAATTACTATGTGGGGGACGGGAATTACTATGTGGGGGACTGGGAATTACTATGTGGGGGACGGGAATTACTATGTGGGGGACGGGAATTACTATGTGGGGGACGGGAATTACTATGTGGGGGACGGGAATTACTATGTGGGGGACGGGAATTACTATGTGGGGGACGGGAATTACTATGTGGGGGACGGGAATTACTATGTGGGGGACGGGAATTACTATGTGGGGGACGGGAATTACTATGTGGGGGCTGGGGGCTGGAAACTACTTTTTGGGGGTTGGGACCCAGGAAGGTGGGGGTAGGGGGCTGGAAAGTTTATTTTGGGGGGTTGGGGGTTGGCGGGCCAGGAAGGTTGAGGCTGGGGGCTGGGAAGTACTGCACTCACATGAGAGGATTGATGGCTCATATATTAATGGAATTCAGTTTTGATAGATGGCCCATTTAATGAAATACAGTTTATTGTTGAAATTCACTTGGTTTTGGGTGCTATTTAACTGCATAAATATATAAAATTAGCGGCATCAAATATAAACTGATAGCTTTAAATTTTATTTAACTTTAAACTTTTGTCGTAGAAAGGAACAATCTATTATTTTTAATACAGAATCAAAAATATTGAACATGGTCAAATAATATTTGTAATGGAAACTGAAAAATATTAATTTAGCCACGTCAACAAAAAGTTAAGGTTAAAACACCTTTAAAGCTTTGCGCCTCCCGCAAGTGTAATGACCAAAAACGTTAGCTTAGAGCTCCACATTATGGGAAATACCCAAAAATTTGATTACCCATTTGATTACCCATTGGAAGACAGTTCCCTTTGCAGACTTTTCACTTTACCGGCTGTTTCCATTACGACTATGCCAATCGCGACTTTTCCTGGCACATACTTTTCCTATTACGACTTTTTCTATCTAACAGACTTTTCCCATTACGACTTTTCCGATCTAACACTTATTCCATGGGACTGTTTCCATCACAAATCGAGGACTTTTCCCATACTGAGTTTTTCGTCGCGACTGTTCACACCACAATGCTATGTTTCACAGACTACCACTGTACAGAGTTTGCATTTAATATTTACCCAAGACGAGTTGGATAGGTTAGGTTACGTAAGGTGGATTGTCGTGGAAACTTCAGAAACTTGCAAATGATTGTATAAAATCACCCTCAGAGGAAAGCTATTTTTGATGAATGCGAATGGGCCAATGTGGTAACTTCAAGATGACGAAAATCAACCCAATCAGAAAATACTTACATATTACCTTAAGACATTTCTTTGGTCATAACCCGTGGTTTCGCCAAATACAAACTCATACTATAATACTCTGTACAGTAGTAATTAGTAGTGATGGGAAAAGTCGCTATTGGAAAAGTCGAAATGGGAGGAGTCGGTAATGGGAAAAGTCTCCAATGGGAACTGTCTTCCAATGGGGATAGTCTCCACTGACCAGGTTGAGATGAGTTCAAATATTTCCATATGTGAACCCCTGGCTCGCTAAAAACAGTGTTAGTATTATGAGTTTGTGAGTTTGTATTATGAGTAATTTATGAGTATGTATTTAATATCCATATTTAATACCAAGAAGAGTGTCAAGAATCATTTGTCAAGTTTCTGAAATTTCCACGATCATTATCTTGAATTCCAAATAATAGGAGTCACATCCACATAAATTCATATACTACTTATTCATATAATTCGTATGTAAATGTAGAGCGTGCTACCATTCTCTCCTGTTTTACTGCTGTATTTCCCAATCTTCTTGGGTAAATATTACACGCAAACTCATACTACTATACTCTGTACAGTGGTAGATTATGAAACATAGCATTGTGATGAGAACAGTCGCAGCGGGAAAAGTCGATAATGGGATAAGTCCTCGATTTGTGATGGAAACAGTCCCAATTGGATATGTCTTAAATACGAAAAGTCGTAATGGAAAATGTCTGTGATAGGAACAGTCGTTGGAAAAGTCGGAATGGGAACCATCGGTAATGGGAAAAGTCTGCAATGGGAACTTTCTTCCAATGGGAAAAATCATGTAATCGTATGGCTCGCTAAAAATTGAAATTTGCTAGATTGATTTTTGCAAATCTCAGATTTGCTTTGCGTACTGGATTTGAGTGAACGCAACATTTGAGTTAACGCTTGATTTGGGTGAATGCTTGATTTGGGTGAATGCTTAATTTGGGTGAACGCCTAGTAATATTAAAATGGGATGCAGATGAAGTTGATCTAATAATAAAGAAATATTTCTTCTAAGGAAAGCTTCTATTCTTTAAAAAAATTAAATTCAAAATTGTGTTCGGAATATTTTCCGTAAGGCACAACACAGAAAATAAATATTAGACTATAAAGTACAATAATATTTACTACTACGTTATTTGGAAAAAAACTAAATTGGTTATACAAAATATACAAAATTAACATAAAAAATTCATCTACAGAATGTATTCTTCATCTCAATTGCCCTCAATTTATTTACCACAGTCATTATTGTGTCATCCAAAAAGGCATTGAAGAATTGAAGATGAATCGAATGACTTTTATAAATGAGAAAGAAAAAGCTTTTCAATAAGTAAAACTTAGATAAAATTTGGCAAATTAACGTTGTAAAAAGAATGTAAAGCCCAGGCAATAGGCATTCAAGACGATTATCACATTATCAGTCTAAGTCTTCCCTGTTTCAATGCAATGCATTGAGCATGCTCCGGATTTCCTTATATTCATAAATATGGAAAACGTTTAATACTCAAGAGTGGAATTGTATGGTACGCTTGAATAAAAATTGCTATGTATTTTTTGTCAGGGTAAATCTTCAGTGGTGTAATTTTTAAAAATTTCAATCTTTAAATAAAGGGCACCGTTTAAAGCCAAAAATACTTTTCGATAATATTGGCGAAATTTGAAGAACGTTTCCTTTATTTGAAAGCCACATTAAGATGACGACAAGTTCTTACAAAACTGGTTTCCATGTTATTGCATGGTGTATTCCCAAGCACTATACATAATAATTAAATATACTTATACGTATGACATTCAAGGTTGGCGAAGTTAGAGAATTGCATTCCAGACTCTTAGGAGGTTGTGTATGTGGATACCAGTGACAAGTGACATGTTCCTATTAATTAGCACAAGCAATAACTTTGACCGAATAAAAGACGAGTTCTTGAAGAAATTGGATAAATGGGGATCGATGCTCCCGTTTATTTTGTTGTAATAAATTCTGCGCACGATATTGATGTACTAACAGTGTCTTTGTTTACCAAAGTATTTCCAAGTATTGATTTCACAACGCCCGTGTTTTGTCAGAAAGGGTTGCATAGAAGTCTTCATGGACAACGGATAGTTTATGTTCAGTGTACGCCAACGTGCGCACGAAATTGTTTTCATGCACCCACCTGCACAAAATGCACGAAATGCACGAAATGCATGAAATGCACATAATGCACGAATAGGGTACAGTATAGAGATATTGGTATATTTGTACTGGACGAATATAGACTTTGCTATAAAATCTGTTTCTTTTAACCTTTAAATTGATAATTCCGTACATGGAAAACACTTCCGTATAAAATTTGACACCAAATCGCCATATATATCTAATATCTGCCAATAGCTAACTACATTCGTTTATTTTCCATAGTGTGGGTACAATAATAAGCTGCTATATTGTCATTTGTGTGCTAAGCATAATAATCTCATCTCATAGTTTTCTATTTTATGAATTTAGGATTTACTGCTTTGGGTGTTTTTTGCAAAAACGGAAATCAAAAAAGGAAGAGTGTAAAGGCATTCAAATTACACTTTGTGTGGTGTTCACCCAATTGTCAAAATTTTTGCCATTTGCAAAGCAAAACGTTTGTATTTGTTGTGAATTGATTATGACTGATTGTAATTAGTAAAAATTTGCCAGAAAATTGTATTATTAAATAGTTTAGGAAGTGATAAAAAGGAATGTTTTAATTTCATGCATTTCGTGCATTTTGTGCAATGCACACGAGCCTTTTTATGCATGCACTATGCATTTCATGCAGTGCACGTAATGCATGCATGCACTGCATGGGAGTACCCTGTTTATGTTATTGTCCAGTACCAGGGTACTCCCATGCAGTGCATGCATGCATTACGTGCACTGCATGAAATGCATAGTGCATGCATAAAAAGGGTCGTGTGCAGTGCACAAAATGCACGAAATGCATGAAATTAAAACATTCCTTTTTATCACTTTCTGAACTATTTAATAATACAATTTTCTGGCATATTTTTACTAATTACAATCAGTAATAATCAATTCACAACAAATACAAACGTTTTGCTTTGAAAATTGCAAAAATATTGGCAATTGGGTGAACACCACACAAAGTGTAATTTGAATGCCTTTACACTCTTCCTTTTATGATTTCCGTTTTTGCAAAAAAACAATTTCTTACCAGTACACTATTTTACCCAAAACAGTAAATCCTAAATTCATAAAATAGAAAACTATGAGATGAGAATATTATGCTTAGCTTATACAAATGACAATATAGCGGCTAATTATTATACCCACACTATGGAAAATAAACGAATGTAGTTAGCTATTGGCAGATAGATATTGGATATATATGGGGATTTGGTGTCAAATATTGTACGGAAGTGTTTTCGATGTACGGAATTATCAGTTGAGTGGTTAAAAGAAACAGATTTTATAGCAAAGTTTACATTCGTCCATTACAAATATACCAATATCTCTATACTGTACCCTATTCGTGCATTATGTGCACTTCATGCATTTCGTGCATTTTGTGCATTTTGTGCAGGTGGGTGCATGAAAACAATTTCGTGCGCACGTTGGCGTACACTGTCCAGTACTGTGAAATTACTGCTAAAATGCCGTATTTTAGGAAGACTGGAAGGGGCCTGCTTATTAAAGATATACACATTTTTGATTGTTCACACTGTAAAACGAGTCAATGCTATTATTATTCAGTACTGCTTCCCTTAGTAAATAAAAGTCAATAAATATATTTAAGTCTTTCTTAGGTACATTAAAACTTAGTTGTATAACTAACTAAAATACTTTTGATGGTTAATTGTTAGTGAATTTCTAATGTTTAGTAAACTTTTTTGCTTAATTATATTGTTTTATCTGTAGAATGTTCAACAATAAGCACAACCAAAGGCTATTAAAGTTTTTCATTATTTTTTAAACCCAAAGAAGGGATTGTGATTTGTGATTAGTATTTTTTTACTTGAAATCCAATTGGAAAATTTGTTATCGGTGAATGAAGAATGTCTCCATTTCGACTTCCTTTTATTGTATAGGTATTGACAAATGTACTAATTGAAAGCCGTTTACTATTTCCTATTAATTTATTTGCAAAAATTGTGCATACAAACAACAAAAGTTGCATAACAATCGTTCAAAATTGTGTCTTTAATATTGATTTTCAATAAAACCAATTCAGTATCAAAGCGTTTATTTAACTAGTTCCAATAAAGTTTACAGTAGGCGATTTGTAAACACAACTTTATGTTCAGGTGGATGCAAAGCCATACCAAGGACGTGTTTCATAGGTGGACTAGGTTCATTGGGATCGAATTTAATTGCGAAACTTTCGAACAATTTCACAGTAAAAATGAACAACTCATCTCTAGCCAAAGATTCTCCTGGACAAATGCGCTTCCCAGTTGAAAATGGAATGAGAGGTAGATTTCTTGTCACCTCAGTTCCATCATCGTTTAGAAATCTTTCTGGTCTGAAACTTTCTGGGTCACCCCACACATCCGGATCATGATGAATTCCGAATTGATTGGCAATCACCATTGTGCCTTTAGGTATTAAATATCTATGGAATTCAACGTCATCACAAGTTTCATGAAAAACTCCCAGTGCCATAATTGATGACATGCGCAGCACTTCTAGAATTACTGCTTCAACATAAGGGAGTCTGTAAGTAAAATAAATATTAAGGCTACTTATAACTGTGAACGCTTCAGTCCGATTAGCAGAATTGAAATGAACATGTGGTTATCTTATTATATTGACGTTACTCGGTATAATAAACTCAACAATATTATTATCTCTCCCTGAAGTAAAGCTGCACCCCCATTTGAAGTTCATTGCTGTGTTCAAATATGACACAATATGGAAATTGATATTAAAGCAAAATAAAATGCAAAAACTTTACATCAAATAGATGCAGGTACTATAATTGGGAATTCATGTGGAGTTTGTCAATAGAAGTGCTGTATTGTCAAGAGACTAAATTATTGAAAACATCTTTTCTTAGGCCCAAAGTTTCTGGTTAGTAAAGCTAACTAGCCTGGGTCTCGAATCCTTGTTAAGTAGATCTTTTAATGACAGGGATCCTAAAATATAAAAATTTTGCACGATGGCAAAATAACTGAGAAAACAACCCAATTTCAAACATTTTTGACTTAACTTTTTTGAACTCTATTTTGAAATCAGCATCCATTAAAATGTCGTTGTAGACTTTATCACTAATGATAATTTAAACTTGATCAAAATGCTTGACGTTTCTCCAATTTAGTAAAATCTGCTATTCCTATTAGTAAAAATTGACTACCTCCAATTGTGGTGGGTGTATTATAAGTTAGTTTTACTTTCATACGAAGAAGTTCTTTTTATAATTTTCAATTTTGGATTTTCTAGTTACTTATGTATTCTCTGTTAAGTTGTTAAAGTTATTCCACTTTAAAAATTCATAGAACATTTTAAGGTTCAGCAATGAGTTCATGAGAGGCCATTCAACATTCAAAAAGTTCATGAGTTAAAACTGTTGTAACTTACGTTGTTCGATCTTTAAGAGTTATATCTCCATTTACTTGCTTGGAGTTTGCAATCATATGGCATAATTTCTCTTGTACCTCCGGGTACTTGGCCATAAGGAATACCAGCCATCGCAATGTTGTTGACACCGTTTCCGTTCCTGCGGTGAAAATATCACTAAGTGACTGACGCAGATTTTCCACTGAAAATAAACAATTGTCCTTGCAAACAAAATCTAAGTACTAATTAAATATTATTAAAATAGACATTTGCAATTAATTTACATACTTCCTATTGTTTTAAAAAACGCCGATTCCGAGTCAGTCGTACTTTGCATCTTCTGTAGGTAGCTATCAACAAAATCTCTTTGGACCCCTTCTTGATAAGTGGATTGGTGGGCATCTATTATTTTCTGGGCGAATTTATAAAGTGGTTTGATATTAGTCACGAAATGGTCATAACCGGATAGTTTAGGGGCCAGTTTTCCAATAATCGGGAAAAATGCAAGTAAACCTAATGCAGTTGGAGACGATGTGAATCTGGAAAAAAGTTACAATTTGTTATTGTCCAAACAGTGGAAAAGCTTTCCAAACAAAAAACTAAAAGCTTCAGTAATTCAATAAATTGTTATATAGTGAGGACCAGTTGGGAGTATCCATGGCACTTACAGTTTACGGGTTGTAAGTATACTAAGGTCACCCCTATACCAGAAAAACCGGAAGTAGTACAGTTTACACCACTTGACAACGGTATTCAGTACATGGTATAAAATACCTAATGTACCGGCCCGCTGTACTGGAAGAACCTGAAGTAGCACAACAAAACTGTTTACACGTACTAATCGAAAACCAGTACAAACTTACATCGAAATCCTTAGTTTGGCCTAAATCGGTTGAAAGTAAGAGAGCCAAATAATTCGGCGAAAAGAAAAGGTATAAAAATGTGCCACGTTTTCGCCTTTTCGGGGATTCAGATTTTTCCCGTCGAAATAAAAGATTTTTGAAATAATATTTTTCCAGGCTGCAATCCATAATATATGAATGATTTTTCCTGAATTTTTAATAATAATCGAACAAGGTTGAATTTTCAACTTTTCTGGAATTGTCTCTCAAATCTCAGGAAATTCCAGAAAAATTGAAATTTCAAGTGAAAAATTCAGGAAATGTAGAGTAAGGAATAATTCGTTCAATACAAAATGTTTTTCTCATCAAGCTCTACTTCATTGGTTCAATCTTCCTTTACAGATCAGAACCTCTACGTCATGCGGTCATGCGTCACTTCCCGATTTTTAAAAAAAACATAAAGTGTCTTTTCCTATTACAACAAGAATTGGATTGCGCTTCTGTGAATCATTTAATGAACCTGATTCTGAATAAAATGTTGAAAATTTGATTTTCAATTTGATTTGAAACATTGATAAAGCTTGAAATTCGCTAGAATCGTTTCTGCAAATCTTAGATTTGCTTTGCGGCCTAGATTTAAGTGAACGCTCATTGCGTTCGCGCTCATCGCAGTGACCGCCTTGGTCTTAATAACCCAAATTATTGGATAACTAATAATTATATACAAAAATAAGTAATAGGTGCTTACTCCTCGATATGATGCATTAAACTTAGGTAGTTTTCATCCTGAGCATTGTATCTGTCTTCAGTTATTGTGGTCCATAAGGAATTTACAACAGAGATATTAAATATTTTGTTGGTTGCGACGGGACTTCCGGACAACAATTTCAATTCGTCCACTAATCCGTTTGCTTCATTTAGTATTAATTTTTCCACTGGTATACCATTTCGAAAACCAGACTGAATGTATAAGAAAGCAAAACGTCTTAGCTCCATAGAATGCCTCCTTGAATTAAAGGTCACTCCTATCATTTCATTCAAAATATGATCTATCAGTCATTTCCAAGGTCCATAGCAGTTTCATAGTCGCAAATACTAGTTCACTTTATACTGAGTTATAATTTGTGCTTTTACTCGTCCAAAAATGAACAAAAAATTACTTATTTGTAAATTTCGAACCTCTTTGGCATCCATTGTCTGGATTTGCAATATGCTGTAAGTATGGTCTTCCACAAAACACCGGCATGTTGAAAGCTTCTTTTACAAGTTTATGGTCGTTAATAATTACAGCCCTACGACACATTATTTTCATTTCATTTTAAATTTCACAATGCAAATAAGCCCTGAACGTTGAGAATAATACATTATATACCTTCTCATTCCCAAGTCAATTCCAATTACATCCCCATAAGTTTTTTTCATTGCCAGAACAGTTTTATAAGGCTCCGTCCCAATTTGTGGCAAATTTCCAACGATTGGCCAGCTAAAAGGACCTTAGAATTTGTAATACATTTTAAAATACAAATTCAGGATACAAACACCATATTTATCACTTTACCATTTGTATTGAATAATTTATAATGATCGTTTAAAAAGCTGTCTATATATTGGAATGAGTTTTCAAAATGAATTTTAGAACTACACAACTACCTATCTTCATTGCTATGCATTTTGGTTAACATACTATATACGAATTTCGTATTACAAAAGAGTTAAGAATTTTTGACTTTACCTGGTGGAAATCGTCGTGGTCGTTTACGCCAGTATATGAAAGCCAGAAAAAACAAACATAGTGCACCGATTTCTTGTAACATTATTACTAGTAGGCCATTAACAATATAGCACTTGAGATTGAATTCAGTTCTACTTTAGATTACAATTTTTTAACTACAGTGTTAACTGATTTAGTTTTTTCTAGCATTCAAATATTCCTTACGTTCAAAAGTAATTGTTGCACACAGCCACCTGATATACGTACACATCACATTGACAACAAATAGAATACCTAGGAGAACCTCACCATTCAATAGTACTTCATAAAGAAAGTATTTGTGCTTTTTTAAACTTGTTGATGCGAATTAATTAGTTACATCAACAAACGTAGGTAATAAAAGAGTAGAATCTCGGTTTTGTGTTAGTAAGAAAATGTGCAACGAAAACAAAGTACCTAAAAACAAGTTTTTACGCCTTATACTGTGTAATCCAAGACTCATTGTATTCTGTATTCTAGGTTAGGGATTACTTGGAAATTGCAGCCTAGACTTTCTTGCGGGGCACACGGGCACAGCAACTTTTACAGAAGTTGTAATGCTATTGCAGTAAACGAGTTCACTATAATCATACGTCAACTCAGTAAATCAAAATAACAACTGATTTAAACAAATAATAAGCGTACCTCTATAATGAGTATAAGGTTGGACAACTTGAGATAAAAGTTTATAATAAATAAGTATGGAATAAATGAATTTTATAGACATATACATATCTAATTAGGTGTATGTGTCCTACGTAGAAAATTTCTTTTTTGTCGCGTACTGTTAATAATGTCATTTCGTTTACTTCATGTGTTACAACACTTACATTTACAATAGCCGCGGCATTAGAACCAAAGATAATTCTAAGTTACACTGTAGTCTATTCTGAGTGTTTTCAATCTTTTTTACTTTTAAACTTATTTTCGCTTCAAAAAATTGACATCTAGACATATTGACACATTGTGCTTTCTATATGAACTCTACTTCAGCTATAGTACTAGAATTTATTCAAAGTTTTATTTATATTTTAAACTGTCAATGGAAAGTTTTAGATGCTTATAGTGAGCTTTTATTTCATGTCATTAGAGAGAATGAGAACCGATCAATCATTCAATAATTTTCTTTTCATTTACATTTTACTAAAACCTTATACTAATGGAAACCGTTTGTCTAATATTATTACACAAATTATATAAATAACGTAAGCATAATATCTACGAAGGTTACAATAAAATCCTTCCAAAATAGTCACTAAATAATGCGTGACGATAAGTCAATTTACCAAAAACTACTAACTGTCAAAATGTTCACAGTAGACGAGTTTTAAACTTAATATTATTTTCAGCTGAGAGCAAAATCGTACCAAGGACATGTTTCATAGGTGAAGTTAGTTCGCTGGGATCAAATTCAACAGTAAAATATTCAAATCCTCTGGATCAGGAATTCCATAAGGATTAGCAATAAACATCGTGCCTTTAATTTCTAAGGGGCATTAACACTAAGCTGTATAACTATTAGGGCTGGGATCGAATTGAATAAGTCGATTTGAAGTCGAAGTCGAATCGATATCGATTCGATTCGATTCGACTTTTTTACCATACCCGACCAATTCGATTCGACTTCGACTTGGGAAATATGGAAATTATCGATTCGATTCGACTTCGACTTGGGATATATAGCTGTAGTAAGACTTAAAATTGAGTTGGCCATCATAAAAAAGTGCAATAATATGGCGCAACTTTTGAAAAGGTGAGAATATTTGCTAAATTATCGAATCGATTCGACTTCGACTTGGGTCTGCCATGAAAATTATCGATTCGATTCGACTTGCGATTTGATTGTAAAAATATCGATTCAAATCGACTCGATTTGGCTTCGTAAAATTATCGATTCGAATCGATTCGAAGCGTGAAAAAAGTAAGTCGATCCCAGCTCTAATAACTATAACTAAAAAGATTTTTGATGGTTGTGGATTTTCAATATTTAGTAAACATTTTTTTGCTTTTAAAACATTTGTAATCATACTGTGTACTATATGAAGAATATTCAATAATAAGCACAACCAAAACTTATTCAAGTTTTTCATTTTTAAAACTGCCAAAAGAAAGGATTGCGACTAGTTTTACTTATTTATTATCATTCAGAATTTCTGCATTTCCACTTCCTCTGGATGTAATTGACGAAAGCACTAATTGAAAGCCATTTACTATTTGGTATTACTTTATGTGCAAAAATTGTACATAAAAACAAAAAAAGTTGCATAACAATCGTTTAACATTTTGTATTTATTACCGATTTTCAATAAAACCAATTCACTATCAAAGCGTTTATTTAACTAGTTCCAATAGTAACCCCAGTGAAGTTTACAGTAGGCGATTTGTAAACAAAACTTTATGTTCAGGTGGATGCAAAACCGTACCAAGGACGTGTTTCATAGGTGGACTAGGTTCATTGGGATCGAATTCAACTGCAAAACTATCGAATAATTTTACAGTAAAAATAAATAGTTCATCCCTGGCCAAAGATTCTCCTGGACAAATACGCTTCCCAGTTGAAAACGCAATGAGCGGTAGATGTCTTGTCACCTCAGTTCCATCACCGGTTAGAAATCTTTCTGGTCGGAAGTTTTCTGGGTCACCCCACACTTCCGGATCATGATGAATTCCGAATTGATTGGCAATAACCATAGTGCCTTTAGGTATTAAGTATTCATGGAATTCAACGTCATCGCAAGTTTCATGAAAAACTCCCAGCGGCGTAATGGACGATAAGCGCATCACTTCTAGAATTACAGCTTCAACATAAGGGAGTCTGTAAATAAAAGAAAGATTAAGTTTACTTTGGACTCCTTAATCCGATTAATTGAATTGGGGTCAACACGTAGTAAATATCTTTTGTATTGCCGTTGCCGGACATACTAAACTCAACAATATTATTAATTCTCCCTGAAGTAAAGCTGGACACCCATTATAAGTTTCTTTTTGTGTGTAAATATCCTAGAATGCGGAAAATGACAATTGAGGAAAACCAAAGGCAAAGAATCTACAATTAAGATCTTTGGACGCTATGAGCAATCTTAAGCATTTATCAACAGTTGCATTATGCTAGGAGACTAAATTATTGAAAACATTTTTTCTGATGCCCAAAGTTTCTGGTTCGTAAGGCTAACTATCAAAGGCTTCGTAACGCAGCCTGACGAAGCCTTATTGAGTAAATCATTATCTTTTATGGGGGATCTAGAAATATAAAATATTTACGCGATGGTAAAATAACAGAAAACATCACAAAAAGCGTTTACTTAACTTTTTTGTAATCTACCTATATTTGACATCATCCTCAATTAAAATGCCGTTTTAGACTATCACTAATGCTAATAAAAAATTGATCAAAATGCTTGAATAGTTTCTCCAAATACTAAAGTAAAATTTCTAATAAGAAAGCCATTCCTAATATCAAAAATTGACTACCTCCGGTTTTGGATGGCTGTATTATAATTTAGTTTTGCTCTCATACGAAGATATTTTGATCAATATAAAAAATTTGAGTTTTATGCTTATGGATTCTCTGCTAGGGCCGTTAAAGTTATTCTACTTTAAAAACTCATACAACATTTAAGGTTCGGCAATGAGTTTCATAATGCCTATTTGCATTTAACATTGAAAAGTTTCACGAGTTAATTAAATAAATAAATGCAAATGTAATAATTTAGAAAAAATCTCCAGTCGGTTCGGATTCCATATGTTAAAAGTTTTGATTTGTAGCTAAATAAATAACAGTAGTGACGATAAAGCAACTGTTGTATTTTTAAAGTTACTTTTTAGTCAAAATATAGTCAATAAATCAAAACTTTTAACACATGGAATCTGAGACACTGAAGTAGAGATTCTAAATGTTTTACAATTGCATTTATTTAGCTGATGGGAAATTAAGAATAGGTTTACGTAATTAATACACTAACTCACATCCACCTAAGCTGAAACGCATAGGAAACCCTAAATTTAACCCAAATGTTAAGTATTTGCCGCCGTTTCCAGAAACAGATGTAACCTGAATATTAAGGAACTCACGTTGTGCGATCTTTAAAAGTTATATTTTCATTTATTTGCTTGTAGTTTACGATCACATGGCATAATTTCTCTTGCACCATTGGGTACTTAGCCATAAGGAATACCAGCCACCGCAATGTTGTTGAAACCGTTTCCGTTCCTGCCCCGAAAATATCACTAAGAGAACGAAGTAGATTTTCCACTGCAAATAAATAATTGACATTGCAAACCAAAGCTCAGTACTAGCAAAATAATATTCAATAGATTTCAAAGAATTTGTCTACCTACTTCCAGTTGTTTCAAAAAACGCCGATTCCGAGTCAGTCGTACTTTGCATCTTTTTTAAGTAGCTATCCACAAAATCTCTTTGGACCCCTTCTTGATAAGTGGATTCGTGAGCATCTATTATTTTCTGGGCAAATTTATAAAATGGTTTGGCATTAGCCATGAAGTGGTCATAACCGGATAGTTTGGGGGCCACTTTAGCAATAATAGGGAAAAAGACAAGTAAACCTAATGTAGCTGGAGACGATGTGAATCTGGAGAAAAATTACAAATCGTTATTCGCCAAACAGTGCAACGGTGTTCAAAATATAAAAACTAAAAGCTTCAGTAATCCAATTAATTGTTTTGAAATATTAATATGCCAAATTAATGATTAACTAATAATTATATGCAAAATTTGATGTTTACTCTTCCATGTGATGCATTAAATTTAAATAGTTGTCATCATGAATGTTGTATCTCTCTCCAGTCATTGTTGTCCATAAGGAATTTACAACAGAGATATTAAATATTTTGTTGGTTGAGACGGGACTTCCGGACAACAATTTCAATTCGTCCATTAATTCGTTTGCCTCATTCAGTATTAATTTTTCCGCTGGTACACCATTTCGAAAACCAGATTGAATGTATAAGAAGGCAAAACGTCTTAGTTCCATCGAATGCTTCCTTGAATTAAAGATAATTCCTATCGTTTCATTCAAAATACGATTTATCAGTCATTTCTAAGTTCCGTAGAAGTTTCATAGTCCCAAAACTAGTTCACTTTAAACTGAGTTGTAATTTTTGCCTTCACTCGTCCTAAAATGAACATGAAACTATTTATTTGTACCTCTTTGGCACCCATTGTCAGGATTTGCAATATGCTCTGCTATGTATGGTCTTCCACAAAACACCGGCATGTTGAAAGCTTCTTTTACAAGTTTGTAGTCGTTAATAATTACAGCCCTGCGACACATTATTTTTATTTCATTTTAAATTTTAAGCAAATAAACCCTGAAGGCAAAGAACAATATATTGTACCTTTTCATTCCCAAGTCAATACCAATTACATCCCCATAAGTTTTTTTCATTGCCAGAACAGTTTTATAAGGTTCAGTCCCAACTTGTGGCATATTTCCAACGATTGGCCAGCTAAAAGGACCTTAGAATTTATAATACATTTGTAAAATACAAGCTTAGGACGCAAATACCACATTTAATAATTTACTATTTGTATTGAATAATTTATTATGATTGAAATTTAAAAAGCTGTCTATAATATAGGAATGAGTCTACAAAATGAATTTTAGAACTACATGTCTTCATTGCTATCCATTTTGGTATACAATACATGAGAAACATTTAAGAATTTTTACTTTACTTGGTGGAAATCGTCGTGGTCGTTTACGCCAGTATATGAAAGCCAGAAAGCACAAACAAAGTGCACCGATTTCTGGTAACATTATTAGTAGGCTATTAATAATAATAACACTTGAAATTGAATTCAGTTCTACTTTCGGTTACAATTTCTTAACTACAATGTTCACTGACTTATTTTTTTCTAATTCAAATATTTTTTACGTACAAAAGCAGTGTACGCCAACGTGCGCACGAAATTGTTTTCATGCACCCACCTGCACAAAATGCACAAAATGCACGAAATGCATGAAGTGCACATAATGCACGAATAGGGTACAGTATAGAGATATTGGTATATTTGTAATGGACGAATGTAAACTTTGCTATAAAATCTGTTTCTTTTAACCACTCAACTGATAATTCCGTACATCGAAAACACTTCCGTACAATATTTGACACCAAATCCCCATATATATCCAATATCTATCTGCCAATAGCTAACTACATTCGTTTATTTTCCATAGTGTGGGTATAATAATTAGCCGCTATATTGTCATTTGTATAAGCTAAGCATAATATTCTCATCTCATAGTTTTCTATTTTATGAATTTAGGATTTACTGTTTTGGGTAAAATAGTGTACTGGTAAGAAATTGTTTTTTTGCAAAAACGGAAATCATAAAAGGAAGAGTGTAAAGGCATTCAAATTACACTTTGTGTGGTGTTCACCCAATTGCCAATATTTTTGCAATTTTCAAAGCAAAACGTTTGTATTTGTTGTGAATTGATTATTACTGATTGTAATTAGTAAAAATATGCCAGAAAATTGTATTATTAAATAGTTCAGAAAGTGATAAAAAGGAATGTTTTAATTTCATGCATTTCGTGCATTTTGTGCACTGCACACGACCCTTTTTATGCATGCACTATGCATTTCATGCAGTGCACGTAATGCATGCATGCACTGCATGGGAGTACCCTGTACAAAAGTATTACGGCCCTATTTCACGATTGTGAACACTACGGCGCGCAGGGAATGGAGCAGGCTTCCGAGGAAGGAGCTCAAAGTCTGACACCGTACTATTGGTGACGGACGACGAGTCTCTCCTCCTCCGGCCCAAGAGAGCGAAGTGCGAAGCCGACTCAACAGAAAATATTTCGTTCTACCTTTCCATCTATTTTACTACTCACTTGACCATTGGCATTTCTCGAGTCAACTCCTACATTGGCATTCAGAGAGTCCAAACCTAAATTGTAAACTGTCTACTCTCTCTTCCTCTTCTCTCATAATTTTTGATATTATTTTGAAAGTGATTTTGATTTTGTGAACTTGTATTTTGAAACATACATTGAGCTTTCCGTTTTATTAAATCTAAGTTTGTTACTTAATTCGAATCCCTTGATTCACTGGCAGTCATTACTTGTAAGGCGAGAACCAACCCGAGAAACAGATACTAACAATTCATCATATTTTACTTCTTACAATCTATATTTCATAAAATACTTCTCACAGTATACTAAGGAGCATTCCAGTTCTGTAACAATTGGAGCCCAACAAGAAATTACAAATAATACAGCTGACAGTGAAGTCAAAAGTTCGAAACAATATTTTCAATACCAAAGTGGCACCCGACTAATAACTACAATTCTTTCAACGTCCAATGGCGATTCTACAATTATTTCAAGATTCTGGTCCGGAAATCCGTATTGTTGGATTCCCATTGACCAAAACCAGGACATTTGCTTCCAAGGACCACCACCGGTTTCCAAAATACATCTATCGTATGGTAATATGTATCGTAAAAATATTTCTAATCTATTTCTATAATTCAATTACTAAATAATTACATCTATATATTTTTGGTTTACTAAAAGTATTACCTAAAAAATTACCTATGACTTACATTGAATGTCTAATTTCTAAAACCATGTATACGTACAATAATCGTTCCATTTTTACAAAACTTAAGCGATTCTAATGTACTTTTTTAATTATTCCATAAACGATTACCTATTTTGTGGAATTTAAATTATCCTAACTAGTGCATTGCATTAAACTCCTTGCTGAAAATACTAAATATCTAAATACTATAGTAAAAGCTAACACTAAATACATTCATCTTTCATTCCTAGTAAAATTTTCTCAAATTGGAAAGGAGTACCGTAATGCTGGTACACCTTTCCTCGTCCGCCATCATTAAAAATTTTGTCGATGCATGTCGTCTGCACCAAGGACACACTCACCTTCAAGGGAAAGACGTCTTATCTCTAATTCTGGACAGTCGCTTACCTGTACGACGCCAGCTCAGTCTTCTTCAGGATTACTTTCGTCTTATCATTTCTTCTTTCATGCAATTAAATTATGGTATGTATACTCGTACATATTCTTATCGTATTATACATTTACCATTACCAATTGATATATGTGAGTTATTTGGGGATGCCTACCTTCCTATTATCATTTCTAAATACCTACCATTCAAATAAGCCTAATCTACCTACCTATAAAGTCCTACAATATTTTTAGTAACTTGCCTTATTTAGTTTATTGTATGGATAAGATAGTAGGATAGGCAATTCAATCTATTTAGGGAGAGAGAGAAGTACAAAACTAATTAACATTTACAAATCCTAGCATTTGATAATATTCCTAATTTTGTTCATTTACCTAAAAATTCAATAGATATCCAAACTATCTTTTACTCTGATTCAATAATTAGATATTCAGACTCCAATGCCGAGTCATTTCAAACATTTTGTCCTTGCACTTTACCAATTCATTTAAAAAGGCTCATTACTTGCCTAATTTACCTAACGATTTATCTGTGAGTACTACAATTTTGTCTGGTATTCAGGAAATTAACTAATTTACATTATCTTCATTCTATTTGCCTCTCAATCTTTGCAGTCTTCAACTGCTATAATAGCTCAAACGCTATTATGTACACAGTCGTACGTACTGTATTTTCGAATAAAATCATGTAGCAGATTATTTCTCTCACAGGTAGTGCAGCGATAAAGAATCGCTCGTACAGTCTAACAATAATAAAAATTCCTGTAGCAGTTTCTTCTCTCACAGGTAGTGCAGATGATTGGAAATCACTCGCACATATACAGTTAAGTCCTATATCGGATGGTTCCCTCATAGGCAGTGCAGCTGGTCTAATACCTCTCGCACAAATAGGGATAGGAATTAATTTCTGACCTCCCAATATAATAGTTAATGTGAATTTAGCTGTTCAACTGACATATTATAAACACTGATGTTTATAAATATGTACAGTCATGCATTATAAGTTATTTCAAATATAATCATTCTGAATCTTTATTTCTTATCATTAATAATTGAACTATCTAATTAAATCAAATTTTCTTTACAGTAATATCTACGTAAGTAAATTGTATGCACATTCTATGCAATTAAATATGTCGTAGTTAGTTAAAATAATAAAATGTAACAAACTAATTGTAAATTTCTGCTACCCAACAGCACAAATACTGCAAATCAAGCTCACTATACCAAATTCTACTACCGATTTCAAACATTTTGCAAAGAAAATTTCATGGCCTAAGAAAATTCAACAATCTTTATTTTTATCACTTCGTCAATCCTACCCGGATTGACTTCGTTCGGTGAGGGAGGATATTACGGCCCTATTTCACGATTGTGAACACTACGGCGCGCAGGGAATGGAGCAGGCTTCCGAGGAAGGAGCTCAAAGTCTGACACCGTACTATTGGTGACGGACGACGAGTCTCTCCTCCTCCGGCCCAAGAGAGCGAAGTGCGAAGCCGACTCAACAGAAAATATTTCGTTCTACCTTTCCATCTATTTTACTACTCACTTGACCATTGGCATTTCTCGAGTCAACTCCTACATTGGCATTCAGAGAGTCCAAACCTAAATTGTAAACTGTCTACTCTCTCTTCCTCTTCTCTCATAATTTTTGATATTATTTTGAAAGTGATTTTGATTTTGTGAACTTGTATTTTGAAACATACATTGAGCTTTCCGTTTTATTAAATCTAAGTTTGTTACTACAATTCGAATCCTTGTTCACTGGCAGTCATTACTTGTAAGGCGAGAACCAACCCGAGAAATAGATACTAACAGTTCATCATATTTTATTTAAAATAAGTATATTTTCATACAAATATACACACAGTATAGTAAGGAGCATTCCAGTTCTGTAACAAAAGTAATTGGTGCACACAGTCACCTGATACACATCACATTGACAACAAACAGTATAGGAGAATTTCAGCATTTAATATTATTGAAGTGAGCTGCTTAATTAATTTGGTTTACTAATAAAGAAATATTTCTTCTGGGAAATATTTCATTGTAAAGGAAGACATATAAAATGGCTAAGAGAAATGGCAATCAAAATAATAAGTCATAATATTATACACTTTATGGTATGGAAAATAACTAAATTATCGATTTGAAAGCATGCACAGAAGCATAACTAAATTACTTTATTTTTAAACTTAAACAGAAGTTACTCTTTAATTCAATCGTTTTCAGTTTAGTTACCGTAATCAGAGATGTCCAATTCAAGTCTCAATCTCCGGTATAATTTAATGAAATGAATCTACTAAGCTAGGGAAAATAACTCATAATTCAATGAATTAATATTTTAAAAGCAATAAAAAGTTCAATAGAATACTATGTACTGAATCCGTCTATAGTGTTTACCTTGAGATTATTTTGATGCCTTAAAATGTTTCCCAGATTATACTATATTTGTAATATTTCGATCGATGGGAAACACAAATTTGTAATTTAAACGTGGAATGGTTCATGCTAGTCGAGAAGCTGGTTAACCCTACAGTAACCTGTCCCGAGGAGTTGGCAATGAGCCCGATCTAGTGGCCTGAGCCCTGGACACTTTCTTCTTATAGAATGTTGTTCACCTCTTATAACAGAACAGAACAGAATGGTTCATAAAGTTTGAATTAAAGTGTATAAGTTTTTTATTGCTTTAGGGAAATCATTAGATATGCCACTATAAAATTCTGCAGGTTATTATTTCATAACTTAATATCTTTAATTAGACGATATTAAGCGAAAATAAGCTACTCTTTTCAGTACTGGTGCAATATTTTGAAGACGGTTTCTCTTATTTGAAAGCCACATTTACTCAGTATACTACAATGTGATAACAAAAGCAAAGGTCTGCCACAAAAACCAGTTTCCACCCAATTTCCATAGGTAGCTCATATTATACTCCTAAGGAATACGTATTACTTAAGTTACATTATAAATATAAAGCTTAATACATAATGTAAAAAACTTCTGTCAAGGTTGCACGTGGTAAATATTCCAACCCAGATGGTTACAGATTTCAACCTTTATTGCAACGAGGAAAAGATTCTACAAAACCAAGCAATGATGCATGGAACGCATTATTTACTGAAAACGGGTCGGTCATTTATAACCTCTAAACTATTTGACTTGTGGCCATAATATAGCGATATCATCTTTCAGTTTTCAAATGTCCTTGTCATGGCAAAGTAAATATTCATTATATATCAGAAAGTAATATCATCATTATTAATCTGCAAATTAATTAATATGCTATAATTAATATTGTTATATTAATTAATTAAACAATGACTTAATATAATTAAATACTTAATATAAATGATCACTAATTCTTTAATATAATTAAATAATATGTATTGCTCATCATCATTAATTTTTATGATTCAAAGATTACTTCATAAGGAAATTAATTTATGATGAATTTCTCATTTTTCTTACATAACAACTTGTTATGCCCCTCAACTAGTTACATCGACATATCTAGGTAATAAAAGAGCAGAATCTCGTTTTGTGTTAGTAGTAAAATGTGCCAACGAAAACAAAGTGCCTAAAAACAAGTTTTTACATCTCATGCTGTGTAATCCAAGACTCATGATATTCCATGTGTTCTAGGTTAGGATTTACTTAGGATATGCACTGTAGACATTCAGTGCTGTGTGGGTCACATGGGAACTGCAAGAGCAACGAGCAACCTTCACAGAAGTATCAGAAGTTGCATTGCGATTGCATTAAAATAATTATGGAATAAATTAATTTTGCAACCATATCTAATTATTTAGTAATTATTAGAAGCCTTTTGTCGCTTTTTATATTCAGTACTACTGTATTGCCATTCATGGGTTAGGGGAGGCAATATATATCACAAAGTGCATACAAACTGTATAGGTATACAGTAAGTCGGATTTTGCTTTGTCGCCCATTTCTTTTTGCTTGTCTTTGAGAACTTTCGATTTTGTGCAATTAATGTTTATTTAGATACCTTAAAACCCACTTTTGATTTTTTTAAACTGACAAATACAGCGTTGACCTAAAGTCACGTACCATAGGAAAATAGCATGTTTTGGCCACAAGTCACGCACCATTGGAAAAGTATGTAATGTTTGAAATTATCTCTCAAACCGTTTGAGAGGTATTTTCAAATATCGTACCTAATGCTATTTCCCTATGGTGCGTGACTTATGGCCAAAGCTACAGACGTGTACTCAGGGTTAGGTTTACGTTTGGCTCATGTAGTTTGCTGTGTTGTCTTTCCACTCTCTTTAGCTATAAAGCTTAAAAACCAAATGTTTCCCAAATGTAGATGGAAGGTATTAGTTGCTTGGCAAATGTTTAATTTTTATCCACATACAATAAAAATTGCAAACCAATCATTTAAAGACTTTTATTTTTCATTTCCATTTTTCCATTATCTAGTAGACAAACTCGCCGGGTGACAAATATTTGACTAATTACACTATATACTGAATGTTGAAAGGTTATATATAGAATCCAAAAAGGCTGTAGAGCAATTTTAAAAATGATGTCCCTTAACCCAATCTTTACTTCTGCTTTTCAAAGTTTTCAATAAAATAATTGACAAAAAAATTTGTCAAAATGTTTACAAAACAGTTTCACTTATGATTTCAGTTGGCGATTTTTAAATACAATTTTGTGCTCAAATGGTCAAAACAAGTTTTCACAAATACAGGCATCATTCATTGACCTCTAAACTCGTGTTCTCCAAATGCATTCATGCGTAAGACAAAAATTTATATTTACACAATAAAGGAAACCATCAATGGAAGCCGTTTATTTCGTATTACTGCAGAAAGGAAACAGGTTGAAATACAAATATTTTTAAAATTGTCACTTAATATGATCAGCAACAAGACAATTGACCAAGTACTATAACTGTCAAAATGTTCCCTGTTGGCGATTTTTAAACACAATTTTATGTTCAGGTGGAAGCAAAACTGTACCCAGAACATGCTTCATTGGTGGAGTTGGTTGGCTGGGATCGAATGCTACTGTAAAAGTTTCGAATAACTTCACAGTGAAAATGAACAATTCATTTCTAGCCAAAGATTCTCCTGGACAAACGCGTTTCCCAACCGAAAATGGAATGAATGGAAGATGTCTTGTCACCTCAGTTCCATCGTCGGTTAGAAATCTTTCTGGTCTGAAACTTTCTGGGTCACCCCACACTTCCGGATCATTGTGAATTCCGTATTGATTGGGAGCAACCATAGTGCCTTTAGGTATTAAGTATCCGTGGAATTCAATATCTTCAGAAGTTTCATGAAACAAACCAAGTGCTAAAATGGATGATATGCGCATCACTTCCATAATTACAGCTTCGATATAAGGGAGTCTGTAAATTATATGAAATTGTTAGGAGACATTTTTATTGATTAGATTCATAAACCTAGCGGTTGAATAATGCATCACCAAATGAGCTTACTAATATGAATTAACAGCAGTAACAGACATCAACTGAAAAAAAGATACCAGAAGTAATAACTGGTTAGTAATAGCTGGGGTAATAAATGATTAGCAATAAATGGGTGGTAATAACTCCTTAGAAATAACTGGGGTAATACCTGAGGTAATAACTGATTAATGGTAATAATAAATAATTACCGTTAAGAAAATAATTGATTAGAAATCACTGAGATAGTTACTGATTAAAAATAACAGATTGTAACTGTTTAAACTGGAGATAATAACTGAGTAAATAAAGGTGTCCTAAATACCGAAGAAAAGTTTTTTATCAAAGGCCTCAAAAATCTTTTTTGCAGTCTTAGGATAAAAACAAAAATTTAAAAATTTATATGATAAGAAACTATTAAGAACGTGTAAACTTATTGTATAGCAAAAAATAAAAAAGCATAGCATTCCACTTTTGAAAACTCACTTTTTCTCATCTTTGAGCGTAATGTTTCCACTACTGTGCTTGTAATTCTGGATTGCATTGCTTAATTTCTCTTGCACCTCGGGGTATTTGGCCATAAGGAATACCACCCACCTCAGTGTTGTGGACACCGTTTCTGTTCCAGCTGCGAAAAGATCGGTAAGAGCCTGACACAGATTTTCCACTGAAAATAAATAATTTGCCCTGTTTACAAGTGTTTCATTATCGAAATACTATTGAAGTGCGTCTATCTGTTAAACACCAACAAGACATACTTCCCGTTGTCTGAAAAAACGATGACTCGGAGTCAGTTGTATTTTGTATCTTCTTTAGGAAGCTATCCACGAAATCTCTGTCTACTCCCTCTTGGTAAGTGGCTTTGTGAGCATCTATTATTTTGTGGGAAAATGCGTACATTGGTTTGACGTTTTTTATGTAGAACTCGTAGCCCGACAGTTTAGGTACCCATTTGGCAAGCGTTGGAAAAAACGCAAGCAAACCAAGAGTTGCTGGACTTGATGATAGTCTACATAAAATTTAATATTGTCCAATCAGAATTATGGAGAAAAAAATGGTAAAATAATCTTCAGTAATTTAATTGAAAGTAATATATTTTCATACGAAATAAGAATATCAGTTTACTACATTAATTTTAAGTACTAATAAAAATTAGTTTTACGCGTCTAAGTGATGAACTACTTTTGAATAATTTTCATCTTGAATACAGTATCTCTCTCCAGCTATTGTGCTCCATAAGACATTTATAACAGAAATATGAAACAGTGTTGTGGTTGAGACGGGAGTTTCGGACAACAATTTTAAGTCTTTTATTAATTCATTTGCCTCCTTCTGTATAAATATTTCCACTGGTACACCATTTCGAAAGCCAGACTGAATATAAGTGAAAGCAAATTGTCTTTGTTCCTTCCAGGTCCTCTGGCTGCTAAATAATAGTCCTATCATTTCATAAAAACTGGATTTAGCATTCAGAAGTTGTTTCTTTTCCATAAACATTCGTTCACAATGCAGCGATAGCTTCCAAGGTTCCAACTTTAAATTTTTTATTAGATTTCTCTGTCAATAATAATAAAGGCATAAACCTCCGATGCGTCCGTGTTCAGGATTTGCAAAATGTGGCAAATGTGGTCTTCCAGAAATGGCTTTCATATTGAAAGCTTCCTTTACAAGCTTATAGTCGTTGATGAACACAGCTCTAAAAGGCATAATTTATCATTTTATTTCAATGTTTTCCAAAGGTACACCGAAGCCAATCAAAATAAATTATTTTATACCTTTGCTCTCCTAAGTCGATACCGATTATATCGCCATAAGTATTTTTCATTGCCAGCACCGTTTTATAAGGCTCCATCCCAACTTGTGGAATATTGCCAACAATTGGCCAGCTAAAAGGACCTTGAAAATTTTAGTTCGGGAAAATTATTCATTTCAAAATTAACCCTCCTGGTCAACATTTTTAGCTATTTATAAGAATGAAAAAGCATTCATCTTTCAGTCGAGCTTACCTCGATTATTGTCATCAGACAATTAAGTTTCTACTACTATATTCTGGCCAAATTAGATATTATTTTGATAACTATATTTGTTATGAAATAATATCTAAAATTCTTGACTCAGTAAAATGCGCAGTATTTTTCAATGAAATACAAAATTCACATCTCAAAAATATGTTAATATGACGGTTTTCATTTACTACTGCTTGAATTTGGTATTTTGGTTTACTTCATCCACAAATACAATAACCATTTATTAACAATGAAAGATCTAAATGAATGTCATTTTGAAAGAGGTAGACAATTGCACTGCAAAATCATGAATAAAAATAGACAT
Organism: Yoshiicerus persimilis; assembly: GCA_020352615.2. Taxonomy (NCBI): domain Eukaryota; kingdom Metazoa; phylum Arthropoda; class Collembola; order Entomobryomorpha; family Tomoceridae; genus Yoshiicerus; species Yoshiicerus persimilis. The sequence continues at coordinate 71,771,008 of CM036940.2, read as the reverse complement.
CACTAAAGAGAAACAAGATTTTTTATTTTAATTACATTCTACAATTTTTGACAAAAATCGGAAATGCATATAAAAATATTATAAAAATATCTTTACCTGGTGGAAACAGGTGAGGTCTTTTTCTCCAATATATGAAGGATAGTAAAATTAAAAGTAGCAAAAAAATTTCTAGCAACATTACTATATAGTGGCACTTAAAACTTAATTTTTTGCTTCCTCAGATTATGTTCACTGTCTGTTTTGAATAGTACTTATTTCTACATTCAAATATTGCTGGGACTGGAACACATTGCATACACAGCGATCTCATAAATAGTATTCAAATGAAAAAGGAAAATCTTACTGCCATGTGGTAGTTCCCAAGTAGAATACAAATTAATTTATCTTTCAAACAAATAAAAGTTTCCTCTGGTCAATCTCTTAAAGATTGGAAGACAAAATTGTATGGTAGAGAATTTTTTGAAATCAAACGTTGATGTTTCATTACATTATTACTTGTAAGATATAATTATGGAAGCAAGCAAAAGCTTATGGCAAGTAAAATGAATATAAAGTATAATATTGTAGTGGTAAATGTGCCGTTACATTTGAATTGGTCGCAGTGTATGACATTACAATTTACACAAGAATAAATAAATTCTCTAAATAAAATAAAATTAAACGTCGATTAGCAAACATCGAAAAGAAAAGCAAAAATATGCCACTATCAAAATAGTAATTAAAAAAGTTCTATACTCAAGCACTACAATAAACCATATTATTATCGTTCTGTCTGATTTGAAGCGCTTGGCAATATTTCCAGATTTTATTTATAGCATTCAAAATGCTTGGAAACGTAAGGTTGACAATGGATATTTATTTTGAATTCATACCACAATAAAAATTTCTTTGCTTTGAGGAATTATATAGAGAAGATATTCAATATGCGGTATGCAATTACTGTATAGCATTACAATTGCAATTATTATTACATTAAATATTAAGATATTTGAATCTCTTATTTGTAAATGGCATAATAGAACCACTTTTTGCACTATATTTTTGAAGACTCCTTCATTAATTTAGAAGCCACATTTAAATTAAGCCATTATAATATACCAATGTGCAAGTTCTCACAGACAAACGTGCTTGTAAAAAACTGCATGATACATTATATACTCCAATGTAATATTGGGGGTCCTCCTTTTTGTTAAGTTTTAAGTCCGGAACCGTGGAAACTCCGGAAACTCCGTAACTTTGCGCACTTTGCGGACAATCTCGTAAAATCCGTAAAAGTTGCTATGGAAAGAGATCGGAGAATAAGTTACGAAGTCACTTACGAAGTTGCGCATCGAAATCGTAGCGGTAGGTTCGTAAAATCTTACAAGCCACACAAGGCAGCTTGAAACGATAACAACCATGCCAACCATGGTGCCTTGACGCCACAATTGTACAGTTTTATGCAGTTACGAATTTGCAAAGAAAAAGGGGTCTCCATATTTATGTTTTTTAAAGTTCCGGAGTTAAGAGTTTCCAAAGTTACGGACTTAAGAAAAAATATGGATTCCCCCCATTATAATACTCATTCATTACACCAAATGTAATCCATGCAAAGTTATACGACGGTCAAGGTCTCCCAGGCTGTAATTTATTATTCAGGTCTTCAGAGCTCTGTGGATAACTGCGTTTACTAAAACTGCACACGATTGTTTTCATCGCAACGGTCAATGGTTTATATAGTATTGCTTGTGTTGTGATACAACATTCTACTCTCAATCGCCTTAAACTAATAAAATGCAACTTTGCTGTTTAAAAACAATTTTTAAAGCATTGTTGCATAAGTCATACTAAGATTCTTCTTTAAATGAGATAAGCTTATCAATTGGAGCATTTATCACACAATATGCATTAAAATAATAATGGTAATAATATCACCAATAAAATTGTTTATTCATAGCTCAATTAGAGATAGTGTTGAATTGACGCATTGAAGTATGAATGAAATATATATATAGTTTTTCCTTACTGAAAAACTAACGGAGCTAACAATATTCCAAAAATCACAAAACATTAGACTATTCTGCAAAAGTAATAACCTTTGAGATGACCAAATTAAAAATATTTGTAGTTACATTGTTGCGACACTTAACGAATTATTGCAAACGACGGCGAAATATTATTTTATGTTCTACAGGCATTAAGACTGAACCGATAACATAATTCAAGGGTGGGATGGGTGAACTGGGATCGAATTCCACTTTGAAAGATTCTATTAAACTCACAGTAAAAATGAATAACTCGTCCCTTGCTAAGGATTCTCCAGGACAAATACGCTTTCCAGTTGAAAATGGGACGAGAGCAGGGTGTTTTATCACTTCAGTTCCATCGCCAGTTAAAAATCTTTCAGGTCGAAAGTTTTCTGGGTCACCCCAAACCTCTGGGTCATGGTGGATTCCATATTGATTGGCAATTACCATAGTACCCTTCGGAATTAAGTATCCATGAAATTCAACGTCGTCTATGGCCTCGTGTATGGCACCCAATGGTGATATGGAAGAAAATCGCAATGTTTCCCAAATCACGGCTTCAACATACGGTAACCTAAAATTATAATTTCGAACTTTTATTAGATAACCTCGAAAAGCAAATTGAAAAGCAGAAAAGCTAACCGAACCTAACCCCCTTAAGGTTTCTAGGCCAAACTACAAGAGTAGTGAGCCAAATATTTAGAGTGAATTTCTTTTTGTTTTCAAAATGATTTACCTCGATCGATCTTTTAATGATATTTTCTGTGGTTTGGATTTGTGAAATTGCACTAAAGAATTGATTAGTTTCTCTTGAACATCTTTGTGGTGAGCCAAAAGGAATACCACCCATCTAAGAGTTGTAGAAACAGTTTCACTCCCAGTTATGAATAGATTAAACAGTGATTGGCAGAGGTTTTCGTCTGAAAAAATATAATATTATGCATTTGCTTCAAAACAATACCATTTTAGAGTTAGCATACCACTAAATCATTATTACATCCTTTATCCTTAAAAAACGACGAATCAGGATCAGCAGTGCTTTTAATTTTTCGTAAGTAGCAGTCAACAAAATCTCTTTCCACGTCTTCGAGATAAGATTGTTTATGATCATCGACTACTTCCTGACAGAATTTATAAACGGGTTTCACATGAGTCATCAATCTTTCATAACCTGATAGCCTGGGCATTAGTTTGCCTAAAAAAGGAAGAAACACAAGGACACCTTGAGTAGCGACATCTCCCATTATTCTGAAAAATATATTTACAATAATTACGAACACAAGTTAGAATTCGGGTCATTTTCCGTTTCAGGAATAGATTTACATGAAATCATAAATACTTGAATTCAAATTTAAAATATTTTAATAGTAAGATTCTCACTCCTCAACATGATGAGTCAACTTCAAATATTTTTCATCAGTACTGCAGTATCTCTCACCGGCGATGGTATTCCACAGTGAGTTTACAACAGAAATGCAAAACACGTTTGACGTTGAGGTTGGGCTTTCTCCGTAATTATGTAAATGGTCGATTAATTCTTCTGCTTCATTTTCTATTAATGTTTCGACAGGTACTCCATTACGTAGACTAGACTGGGTGTATAAAAAAGCAAAACGTCGTTGTTCCATCCAGGTTTTCCCACTTGTAATAACTATTCCTTCATATCATAGTTCCTTCATTAGCAATACAATACTTGCTAAGGCTTCATAATCATTAAATCCAATCAGATAGAAACAATAAAATAAAATAAAAAAACCAACCTCCTTTTTTTCCATTAAACGGATTTTCAAGATGTTTTATTTCAGGTCTTCCGCAAAAAGCAGGCATATTAAAAACCTCTTTCAACACTTTGTAGTCGTTAATAAAAATTGTTCTGCAATGTAAAAATGTAATGTATTGAATTATCAGTTACATGGATGATTTTCTTGAAGACTTTCTTGTGAATATATAAACTAAAATGGCACACCTTTTAATTCCTAAATCGATGCCGATTATATTGCCGTATTTTCTTCTCAATTTCATTACACTTTTGTAAGGCTCCATACCAACTTGTGCAAAGTTTCCCACAATAGGCCAACTAAATGGACCTTCAACAAACAACACAATTCAATTAAGTTCTTAATTATATATGATTTGCGTGAACTACAGCTTTATAAAAGTATATATATAAATAAGAATTCAAAAGAATATACCTGGAGGGAATCGCCGTGGTCTTTTTCTCCAGAATATGAAGACAAAGAAAAGTATAAAAACCAAGAACCCATTTAACAGCATTGCAGAATGTAGAATGCTTGACAGTTTGGTGAGAATTGAATAATATTCACAATTCACCCAAAAGGATTCGTCAAGTAGTCAAAAAAATTGCAATGAGAAAAGAATACTATTGTATTCTTTTTATTATTCGTCTAAAACTAAAATTGTTGTTAACTTTATAACTAATAATAATTAGTAAATTTTAGATTTATGTAGTATTTAATATTAGATGCAGGTTCCAAATGTGTATATAGTTTGCCTAGCTGTTAAAAATTGTACTTACCTAAATACATGTGTTGCGTAACTATACGTACCACAAATGTAGTACATATATAAATGATGTGGAGTCCGAGTTTCTATTATATTATTGCTAACACTATATTATGAAATGAAAATTTTGTATCACTACCAAAAGTATACATTGAGCTTGTACTTCAATGATGTTCACATGTGCTACTAAAAGGCTTCTAGAGAAGTATAAATCAGGAGATTATCCATGAAGCGATACTATATGTTTGCGAAAAATATACGTGCACAGTAAGGTAAATATTTGCATGACTGTATGAAGGTCAACTGGTACTGTTTCAGAATACATTCATTGATTCCAACGATTACAAACACCATTCGGAACTAGATAATTATAGTGTACATGTGTTTTTATGTATGCCCATCAGCAGGTACAAATCCCATTTAATAGTGCACATACAACTTATATAATTTAATATAATTTGATATTTTCGCTTAATGATTTAAAATTATCAAGAGATACCTACACAAATTTTTCTCATTTAGTGGTGCTGTTTTGTTGAACACAAAATATAGTATAGTCAGTGAGAATTATAATAGTACTCATAAAAGGGAGTAATAATTTGCATTTTACTTGTTATCTCAACTGTTTTTATGCAAATACCCTTATTGAAAATGAAATAATTTCATTTCGAATCTAAATAATAACACAAATGTATTACTTTCCTTTTCCTTTTTATAATAGAATTCAACTTTAAAGAATGCAAATAATGTAAGAGAAAACATTATTATTCTTCACTGACTAATGCACACATGTCTACTACATCTGCATCTTGAAAAAGAAATGAGTCAAGAATGTCTTATTGTTTCAATTTCGTCAGCAAGCATGCAATAACTTGACCTCTTCCTTTATAGGTATATATTTCTGAAATTTTATATGAAATTTAACCAAATTTACTGTAAACGCAATTTCAGTTCCACCTAATAAAGCTCATTCAGTATTCAATTGAAAAGACATTAATGATACTGTTATCTATAAAAATTAATGGATTCCACGTTTATTCGAGAAACGAATAACGGCTGTGCATTAAACCCGTAAATTTATCGTTTGCATAAATTGCAAATATGTCCCCAAGTACTAGTAACTTAGTTTTCACCAGCTTTGTAAAACTCCAGACCCAAGTGTGCAATTCTTTCCAAAACAGGTCAACTAAAAGTAAGATCGACAACATTTGATGCAAAGTCCGTTGTCGATTTTAGCGTTCGTATATATGACGATTTACCGTTACCACTTTATGAACATGGCTTTAGGAATTCAAAATTATTCACCGCATGGGAATCGCTGCCTGCTTTAAATGCATACCATACATGATCGGTTTCGGCCGCAGTTTAAATGAAAATATTCCCTATAAAAATAATTTATAGGTTATATAATTATATAATTAATTTTATTTATAGTCACAATCTTATAATTATTTTTGAAATGTAATTAAAATGCAGTGTTTTCTAGAACGGAATACTAAGGTATTATTATTCTGTTCAATATTAGCAGAAAACGTAAGACTAAGAAAAACTGCATTTTATAAAAGAAATAACTTTGTGTTACTTAAATTAAAGATACATTGCATTTCAGTTACATTACAGTTGCACTGTAGTCTGTATCTTCCCTTTAAGCATTAAGACCAACGGTTGTGGAAAATTATTTTATGTTCTACAGGCATTAATGATGAACCGATAATGTAATCCAATGGTGGAATTGGTGAACTGGGATCGAATTCCACTTTGAAAGATTTTACAAGATTAACAGTAAAAATAAACAATTCATCCCTGGCTAAGGATTCTCCAGGACAAATACGCTTTCCAGTTGAAAATGGAACAAGAGCGGGGTGTTTAATTACTTCATTGCTTTCACTTAAAAATCTTTCAGGTCGAAAATTTTCTGGGTCTCCCCAAACATCTGGGTCATGGTGGATTCCATATTGGTTGGCAACTACCATAGTACCCTTCGGAATTAAGTATCCGTGAAATTCAACGTCGTCAGTGACTTCATGTAGGACACCCAATGGTACTATGGATGAAAACCGCATTGTCTCCAAAATCACGGCTTCAACGTACGGCAGCCTAAGGTTACAATTTTGAACTCTTAAAAACTTTCGGAGCCGAATATATAATTGACAGCATTAAAGCTACTTGAACGTAACCATATAAAGTTATTTTTTGTTAGAAATGCCTAGCAAGAAAGCATAATTCAGTTCATTTTGATTTAGAAAATGACTAACAGTGGTCGATCTTTTATTAATATTTTCCTCCGTCCGGATTTGTGAACTTCTTTGAGAGAGTTGTTTATATTCTGTTGAACATTTTGATGATGGGCTAATAGAAATACGACCCATCTCAGAGTTAAAGAAACCGTTTCAGATCCACCAAGGAATAGATGGAACAGTGATTGACGTAGATTTTCGTCTGCAAATAAATAATAACGTTCACATACCATAAAACAGCGTCATTCTACTACAATTGACATTGTTTTATATTTGCAGTACATCCTGTCTCCTTAAAAAACGATGATTCAGGATCAGTAGTCCTTTGAATTTTTTGTAAATAAGAATCAACATAATCTCTGTTTAGATTTTCCTTAAAAGATTGTTTATGAACGTCGATTATATTCTGGCAGAATATGAAAAGCGGTTTTAGATGAGTCATCAGTCTTTCGTAGCCGGATAGTCTTGGCATTAGTTTTCCTAAAAATGGGAAAAACACAAGGAAGCCTTGGCTCGCCACATCTGACACAAATCTGAAAAATATTGAAACAATTACAAGCACTATTAGGACCATTTTCCATTTTAAGATTGTAATTATAAAGTCCTAAAATACCTAAAGATTAAGTCAAAGTAGAAATATCTGAATATATCTAACTTTTTAGCGTGATGAGCTAACTGTACATATTCTTCATCAGTGCAGCAATATATTTCTCCAGCAATGATACTCCACAATGAATTGATAGCAGAAATATTAAACGTGTTTTCAGTTGAGATTGGGCGCTTTCCGAACTTCTTTAAACTAGCGACCAATTCTTTTGCTTCGTTTTGCACTAGTATTTCAAAAGGTATTCCATTACGAAGACTAGACTGGATGTATAAGAAAGCAAAACGTCGTTGTTCCATCCAAGATTTCCCATTTGTAGTAATTATTCCTGCATATCCGTTGTCAGACACAATTTTACATTACAGAATACAATCAGAAAATTCTTTCCGATATGGGTGTACAGTGCGATTCCAAAGTCACGCAACGTAGACACGTGGTGCTAAAGTTTGCGACGTGCGTCTAATGCATGTGTATGAGCGGGTAAACACTTAAAGTGTTTAATAAGCTGGTCGCAAACGTTAGCACCACGTGACTATGTTGCGTGACTTTAGAATCTTACTGTACACAGTAATAATATAATAATGTAACAAACACCTCCGTTTTTTCCATTGAATGGATTCATGAAGTGATCTACAACAGGTCTCCCACAAAAAGCAGGGTTATTGAATGCCTCTTTCAGCAGTTTGTAGTCATTAATAAAAACTGACCTACAATTACATTACATCAAAATTCCCGTTATTTGGCTGACTTTTTGTGTTGGGATTTGCATCAATAAATAGTTTACCTTTTAATGCCTAAATGGATACCAATTATATTTCCGTGCTTCTCTTTTAATTTCATTACACTTTTGTAAGGCTCCATTCCAACCTGTGCAAAGTTTCCCACTATAGGCCAACTGAAGGGACCTTGCAATATGTACCACAATTTAATTAAGTGCTTATCAGCAGGTTGTGGAACACCTACTCATACAATTCTACATAAGAATGCGAAAGAATTTACCTGGTGGAAATCGCATTGGCCTCTGATTTCTCCATAATACAAAGGAGAAGAGCAATATGAAAACAAGTAACACATTTAGAAACATTTTAAATGGTGGAATACTTGACAGTTTGTTATGAATTGACTATATAATATTTAGACAAAATATTATTTTTTGTAAAGTAGTCAAACTGATTACAGTAGTAAACAGGTAATATCTCTTTCAAATTTAGTTTAACTATAATTGTTGCTTATATGTGATATGTGATGCTAGTAATACACAGAAAGTGGCAGAATTATGCAATAACAGTAATAGCTAAAGTTTCTGAATGTGCTTGGATATACCATACAGTTATACTCACGTGTACGTGCTCGTAACTGAAGAAATAATAATAATTGCCTGAATTGTAACTATAAAGTCGATCTACCTACCGCTACGTGTTTTCGAACTGGAAACGAGAACCATGTGACTTAAATTGTATAATATTTCCAACACTGTAGGAAAAGCTGTTATTGACCTCCAAAGCACTGGAGGAATATCTATTACCACGCATGCTACCAAAAACTCCTTGAGATGTGCAAATCTGCAGATTCTCTATGAAGAGATGCTATATTGCTGGAAAATCATTGCATGATTGTGTGAAGGTCAATTGGTGCTCAATGATATTGAATGGTCAGACTTTCTGTATACCTATCAGGTAGATATCATGATTCATTGAAAACTCCAGTTGTATTGTAACACAATTATATAAGCTGTGTAGTCTACGTACTATTATTCATATAAACTCGTTTAAAGTATAAAAACGCTTTCATGTACAAATCAAGATCTTATTTTCTCTAATTTTCTATTCACTTCTGGGAGTCTTTCTCAGTTTACTGGATCGAGACCGAAATACACTTTTTTCTTCTTTGAAAGTTTCCTCCCATGTAGCGATATAAAGGTAGTCAAGTCTGGTGTACTAAAAGTCAATATCCATGGCATATGTGTGTAAACATTGTCTGACCAGAAATACATAAAAGTTGGATAAAGCGCAGATAACATGATTTTCCAAACGCCTCATTTTTGATACAGTAAAATGAACGCTTATTCTTAAAGCTTTTCATTTGAACCGGTAATCAAATAGATTAAAATAATAATCATATAATTATAATCAGCAATAAAAACTTTTATTCGTATCTCAATTAAAGATATTTTTGAAATGAAATGAGGCAATGAAGTATTAATGCAGTTAACAAATTTCTTCCTTGAATACAAAACTAACGCAGCGAATAATATTCCAACAAAAACATAAAACATTAGAATGATAAGAAAAACTGCGTCTTACAAAAAGTAATAACCCTTGAGATGGATAAATTAAAGGCATTTGAAGTTACACTTAGCTCCACTTAAAAAATTAAGACAAACGATTGTGAAATATTATTTTATGTTTTACAGGTGCTAAGGCCGTACCGATAATGTAACCCAATGGTGGGATGGGTGAACTGGGATCGAATTCCACTTTGAAAGATTCTACTAAACTCACAGTAAAAATGAATAATTCATCCCTGGCTAAAGATTCTCCAGGACAAATTCGCCTTCCAGTTGAAAATGGAACGAGAGCAGGGTGTCTTATCACTTCAGTTTCGTCTTCACTTAAAAATCTTTCAGGTCGGAAATTTTCTGAGTCACCCCACACCTCTGGGTCATGGTGGATTCCATATTGGTTAGCAACTACCATAGTGCCCTTTGGAATTAAGTATCCGTGAAATTCAACGTCGTCTATGACCTCGCGTACGCCTCCCAAAGGTGTTATGGAAGAAAATCGCAAGGTTTCCAAAATCACAGCTTCAACATACGGTAACCTTAGATTTTAGATTGTAAATTTGGGAGTTTAGATACCTTCGGAAAACATACTCAAAATTAAACACAACAATACTACATATAATAATGCGCTTAAAATGACATTCCCAAAGAAGTCAAACAAGAGCGGTGTGCCAAATTTAATATGGGTATCCGTTCTTCCAGGTCAAAATCAAAATTTATTAGTAGGACCTTACAGGTCAAAAAAGAAGGCAATTCCGGTCAATTTTAGTAACCAGAAATCACAATTCAAATAGGACATAAAACCAGAACAGTATGTATTTTTGGTAACTGTATTGTTGTAAGATATAACGCAACGGTAATTCATAGTTGCGTTGCTTTTTCATATATATAATGCTTTTGTTGTCATAGTTTTGACGAGCTAAAGGCTTAACTACTTATGGAACCGTGTTGTCTGTCTGTATGCACTACAACTGTATCTGTGTGTACTACTGTACATACCAATTTTCATATTTCCATTGCAAAAATTCGTTGATTTTGGTGTTTCGTTGACAAAATTAAGTGATTTTGCGTTTCCATGCCAAAGTTAAATAATTTTGCGTTTCCACGACAAAATTCATTTTTTGGAATTCCATGATCGATAGATAATTACAAAAATGAATTCATACTAATATTCACACATTCTCAATAATAAATAAAGTATCTACGATACCGTTCTAGATGACAAAATTTGAAAATGTTTGAATGAAAAGAAAACGTACAAAATACGTGTATCTATCTAAATAAGTATATTCATTATAGCAAACAAATACATCATGTTTCTGCACCATAGTGTCAGATATCAAAATCAGAAAATGTTTCACGACGAAAATGTGCAAAATGCCTTCTTCTCATGTTAACCCATAAAATTCACAAAATTCGTCAAATCTTTGCGCAATAGTTCGAGAAAGCATATTCTCAAAATCTTTTACGACCAAATTGTGTAAAATAAATATATCAAAGCATGCACTAATTTCATTATGTTAATTAAATATATGCTTTTTCTGCGCCATGGTTCCTAGAGTTTGCGCTTCCAATTGTTGAAAACGTAAATTTTATATGTCCTACAATACATCCGAATTTTAATTTAAATCTTTGACTACTTTGCTTTATCGAACCCGATACTCTTCTGTTAGGGATTGCTGTTAGTTTTTTGACCGAAATTGCCTTGATCTGGAAGACAGGCAATTTAAGACATAGAAATGCAACCTAGAAAGTGACTTACTGATCTTTCAACGATATTTTTTGGGATTTGGATTCCACAAATCGTCTTACAGAATTGTTTAGTTTCTCTTGAACATCTTTATGGTGAGCCAAAAGGAATACCACCCATCTAAGAGTTGTAGAAACAGTTTCAGTTCCAGCTACGAATAGATGAAACAGTGATTGACAGAGGTTTTCGTCTGAAAAAGTATAATATTATGCATTTGCTTCAAAACAATACCATTTTAGAGTTAGCAATAGTTAGCATATCACTAAATCGTTATTACATCCTTTATCCTTAAAAAACGACGATTCAGGATCAGCAGTGCTTTTAATTTTTCGTAAGTAGCTGTCAACAAAATCTCTTTCCACGTCTTCCAGATAAGATTGTTCATGATCATCGACTATTTCCTGACAGAATTTATAAACCGGTTTCAGATGGGTCATCAATCTTTCATAACCTGATAGCCTGGGCATTAGTTTGCCTAAGAAAGGAAAAAACACAAGGACACCTTGGGTAGCGGCATCTCCCACTATTCTGAAAAATACATTTACAATAATTACGAACACAAGTTAGAATTCGGGTCATTTTCCGTTTCAGGAATAGATTTACAAGAAATCGTAAATAATTGAATTCACTTTTAAAATTAATAGTAAGATTCTCACTCCTCAACATGATGAGTCAACTTTAAATATTTTTCATCAGTACTGCAGTATCTCGCACCGGCAATGGTATTCCAGAGTGAGTTTACAACAGAAATGCTAAACACGTTTGAGGTTGAGGTTGGGCTTTCTCCGTAATTATTTAAATTGTCGATTAATTCTTTTGCTTCATTTTCTATTAATGTTTCGACAGGTACTCCATTACGTAGACTAGACTGGATGTATAAAAAAGCAAAACGTCTTTGTTCCATCCAAGTCTTTCCAGAAGTCAACGTTATTCCTTCATATCATATAGTTCCTTCATTAGCAATACAATACTTGCTGAGGTTTCATAATCATTAAATCCAATCAGATAGAAACAATAAAATAAAATAAAAAAACCAACCTCCTTTTTTTCCACTAAACGGATTTTCAAAGTGTTTTACTTCAGGTCTTCCGCAAAAAGCAGACATATTAAAAGCCTCTTTCAACAGTTTGTAGTCGTTAATAAAAATTGTTCTGCAATGTAATGTATTGAATTATCAGTTACAGGGATGATTTTCTGAAAGATTTTTTTGTGGATGTGTAAACTAAAATGGCATACCTTCTAAGCCCTAAATCGATGCCGATTATATTGCCGTATTTTCTTCTCAATTTCATTACACTTTTGTAGGGCTCCATACCAACTTGTGCAAAATTTCCCACAATAGGCCAACTAAATGGACCTTCAACAAACAACACAATTCAATTAAGTTCTTAATCATGTAAGATTTGCGTGAACTACAGATTTATAAAAGTATATATAAGAATTCAAAAGAATTTACCTGGAGGGAATCGCCGTGGTCTTTTTCTCCACAATATGAAGGCGAAGAAAAATATAAAAACCAAGAGAACATTTAATAGCATTGCAGAATGTAGAATGTTTGACAGTTTGGTCCGAATTGAATAACATTCACCCAAAAGGATTCGTCAAGTTGTCAAAAAAATTGCAATGAGAAAAGAATACTATTGTATTCTTTCTATTATTGGTCTAAAACTAAAATTGTTGTTAACTGTATAACTAATAATAATTTGTAAATTTTAGATTTATGTAGTATTTAATATTAGTACAGATGCAGGTTCCGAATGTGTATATAGTTTGCCTACCTGTTAAAAATTGTACTTACCTAATGCATGTGTTGTGTAACAGTACGTACCACAAATGTAGTACATATATAAATGAAGTGAAGTCCGAGTTTCTATTATATTATTGCTAACATTATATTGTGAAATGAAAACTTTGGATAACTACCAAAAGTATACATTGAGCATGTACTTCAATGATGTTCACATGTGCTACTAAAAGGCTTCTAGAGAAGTATAAATCAGGAGATTATCCATGAAGCGATACTATATGTTTGTGAAAAATATACGCTTGCACAGCAACTTAACAATTTGCTTGACTGTATGAAGGTCAACTGGTACTGTTTCAGTATACTTTCATTGATTACTACTATTACAAGCACCACTAGCAAAACAACTAGATAATTATAGTGTACATGTGTTTTTATGTACCCATCATCAGGTACAAATCCCACCTTATATGTGCGAACAAAACCTATATTATTTACTTACTAATTTAAAATTATCAAGAAATGTCTACACAAACTTTTCTCATTTAGTGGTTTTGTTTTGTTGAACACAAAATAAAGCACAGTCAGTGAAAATATAATAGTTTTTATGAAAAGGAGTAACTAATTTTCATTTTATTTTTTATGTCAACTGTTTTTGCAAATACCCTTATTGCGAAAGAAATAATATCATCTCGAATGTAAATAATAGCCAAATGCATTACTTTCTATAAATATGATATAATATAAAATGTTAGATTATATGTTATAACATAAATCATTTTCTTTCATTGATAGAAAGCAGGCATCTCAGGTTCCATTTTAAAAAGTCGATGAATGCAAGAAATAGTTTCGCAGATACAGTCATCAAAATATACATCGTACATTCCACATTTACTGGAAAAACAAATGACGACAGTCTATTAAACTCGCAAATTTATCATTTTCATAAATTGCAAATATGTCCCCATGTAGTAACTTCGTTTTCATCAGTTTTTTAAGGCTCCACTCTCAAATGGGTAATCCTTTCTCAAACAGGCCAAGTATGACCACATATGATACAAAGTCCAATGTCGATTTTGCGTTCATGTATGTGATGATTGACCGTTACCACTTTATGAACTTGGTTTTAGGAATTCTTGTTGCCTTACTTGTTGTATGTGATGCTGATAATACACAGCAAGTGTTAGAATTATGTAATAACAAGAATAGTTAAAGTTTCTGAATGAGTTGTGATATACGATATTGTTATACGCACGCGTATGTAGTATGTGCTCGTAACTAAAGTAATACTATAATGCCTGAATTGTAACTATAAAGTCGATCTACCTAACACTACCTGTTTTCTAACTAGATACGAGGAGCATGTGACTGAGTTTGTATAATATTTCCAATACTGTGTGAAAAACTGTCATTGACATCCAAAGCAGTGGAGGAATATCTATAACCATGTATGCTACCAAAAAGCTCCGTGAGATGTGTCAATCAGAAGATTCTCTATGAAATGAAGGGATACTATATTGCTGGAAAATTATTCCATGATGGTGTGAAGGTCAACTGGTGCTCAATGATATTGAATGGTAAGACTTTCTGTATACCTATCAGGTAGATATCATGATTCATTGAAAACTCCAGTTGCATTGTAACACAATTATATAAGCTGTGTAAAGTACGTACTATTATTCCTATAAACCCGTTTAAAGTATATAAACGCTTTCATGTACAAATCAAGATCTTATTTTCTCTAATTTTCTATTCACTTCTGGGAGTCTTTCTCAGTTTACTGAGTAGAGACTGAAAAACAACTTTGCGCTGCTTTGAAATTTCTTCCCATGTAGCGATATAATTGTAGTAAAGTCTGGTGTACCATAAGTCAATATCCATGGCATATCTGTGTAAACATTGTCTGACCAGAAATATATAAATGTTGGATAAAGCGCAGATAACATGATTTTCTAAACACCTCATTTTTGATACAGTAAAATGAACGCTTATTCTCAAAGCTTTTCATTTGAACCGGTAATCAAATAGATTAAAATAATAATCATATAATTATAATCAGCAATAAAACCTTTTATTCGTATCTCAATTAAAGATATTTTTGAAATGAAATGAGGCAATGAAGTATCAATGCAGTTAACAAATTTCTTCCTTGAATACAAAACTAACGCAGCGAATAATATTCCAAAAAACATAAAACATTAGAATGATAAGAAAAACTGCGTCTTACAAAAGTAATAACCCTTGAGATGGATAAATTAAAGACATTTGAAGTTTCACTTAGCTCCACTTAAAAATTAAGACAAACGATTGTGAAATATTATTTTATGTTCTACAGGTAGTAAGGTCGTACCGATAACGTAATCCAAGGGTGGGATAGGTGAATTGGGATCGAATTCTACTTTGAAAGATTCACATATGTTAACAGTAAAAATAAATAATTCATCCCTAGCCAAAGATTCTCCAGGACAAACACGCTTTCCAGTTAAAAATGGAATGAGAGCAGGATGTCTTACTACTTCAGTTTCGTCTTCACTTAAAAATCTTTCAGGTCGGAAGTTTTCTGGGTCACCCCATACGTCTGGGTCATGGTGGATTCCATATAGGTTGGCAAAAACCATTATGCCCTTTGGAATTAAGTATCCATGAAATTCAACGTCGTCAGCGGTTTCGTGTGCGCCACCCAATGGTAAGATGGATGAAAATCGCAAGGTTTCCAAAATCACAGCTTCAATGTACGGCAACCTAACGATATAATTTCGGATTTTTAGATAAGCTAGGAAGGCATAGACAGGAACATTAAAACTATTTGAATGTAACCATATAAAGTTATTAGTTCTTAGAAATGTCAAGCAAAAGTGCAAATTTCTAAAGGTCCATAAATTTTTATTTAGAAAAAAACTAACAGTGGTCGATCTTTTAAGAATATTTTCTCTCGTCCGGATCTGTGAAATTGTTTTAGAAAGTAATTTATTTTTTCTTGAACATTTTGATGGTGGGCTAACAGAAATACCACCCATCTCAAAGTTGTAGACACAGTTTCAGTTCCAGCTCCGAATAGATGAAACAGTGATTGACGTAGATTTTCGTCTGCAAATAAATAATGATATTCAATTTCCACAAAATAGAATCATTCTACTAAAATTGGCATAACATTTATAATTATAGTACATCCTTTCTCCTTAAAAAACGACGATTCAGGATCTGTCGTGCTCTTCATTTTGCGTAAATAACAGTCAACAAAATCTCTCTCCACATCGTCCATAAAAGATTGTTCATGACTATCAATTACCTCTTGACAAAATATAAAAAGGGGTTTTAGATGAGTCATCAGTCTTTCATAGCCTGATAACCTTGGCATTAGTTTTCCTAAAAACGGAAAAAACATAAGAGTGCCTTGGATAGCCGCATCTGACAGAGATCTGAAAAGTTTATTTATTCAAACAATTGCAAGCCCAAATTATTATTGGAACCATTTTTCATTTCGGATATTAGCTGTAATGTCCTAAAGTGTTGTACACTTAATTTAAATTAGAAGTATTTGAAGATAAAGTCTCTTACTTTGCAGCATGATGTGTCAGTTGCATAAATTTTTCATCAGTGCAACAATATCTCTCACCAGCAATGATACTCCACAAGGAATTTACAGCAGATACAGTAAACGTGCTTTCAGTTGAGATTGGGGTTTCGCCGTAATTCTTTAAGCTGGCGACTAATTCTTTTGCTTCATGTTGTACCAGGTTTTCAAAAGGCATTCCATTACGAAAACTAGACTGGATGTATAAGAAAGCAAAACGTCGTTGTTCCATCCAAGTTTTCCCATTTGTAATAATTATTCCTTTATATCAGTTGTCAAGAAGCGACTTTAGATTACCATCAGAAAAACCTTCTGTTAAGGGTATATGTATATACTAAGTAGATAATGAAACAATCACCTCCATATTCTCCATTGAAGGGATTCGCTAAATGATCTACAGCAGGTCTCTCGCAAAAAACAGGACTGTTAAATGCCTCTTTCAACAGTTTGTAGTCATTAATAAAAACTGATCTACATAATACTTCAAAAATCCAGTTATTTTGCTTACTTTTTGTGCTTTGTTGTGGGTTAGTAAATAGCATACCTTTTAATTCCTAAATCGATGCCGATTATTTTGCCATATGTTCTTTTCAATTTCATTACACTTTTGTAAGGCTCCATTCCAACCTGTGGAAGGTTTCCCACCAAAGGCCAACTAAATGGACCTTCAAAACAATATTCAACACGAGCTTAATTATAGCAGATCTCAGGGGATTTCTTTTTAAAAGGAGATATAAGAATTCAAAAGAATTTACCTGGAGGAAATCTCCGTGGCCTTTTTCTCCAGTATATGAATGAGAAGAGAAATATAAATATGAAGAACACATTTAAGAGCATTGAAAAAGGTAGAATGTTTGACAGTTAGTGCCGAACTAAATAATATTCACTCAAAAAGATTCGCCAAGTAGTCTAACTGACTGACTGCATATGATAAACGAATACTATTGTAATCTTTCTATAATTCGTCAAAAACTAAAATTACTGTTTTTAGCTGGTTGTGAAGCTGATAGTAATGTGTAAATTTTGAATTTCTGTAAATAATATTATATTAAGGTTCTGAATGTGAAATTTGTTTATTTGTTAATAGACAGGCTATATACTACATGTGTAACTATCTATGTACCATCAACGTAGTACATATATAAGAGGAGGACTCCGAGTTTCTATTATACAACACTATATATGAAAAGCTTTCAGTCACAACCAAAGGAACACATTGAGCATCTACTTCAATGATGTCCATGTGTGCTACTAAAAGGCTTCTACAGATGCATACATCCAAAGATTATCCTGAAGCAATACTTGTTTATGGAAAATATACGCTTTGCACAGCAAGATAAATATTTGTGTGACTGTGTGAAGGTCAAATGGTATAGTTTCAGAATGCATTCATTGATTATATAGTAAACTTCATTCGTGAAACAACAACCTGTTTAGTGTGTATCTGTTTTTGTACCCATCTAGGTAGAATATAACAATCATGTAATATGTATGTACAAACAAAGAAAACTTGTACTATTGATTATATTTTGCATGTTTTGTACGGATTTAAAATTATCAGGTAAACTCATTTTCAGTTCCATCTAATCATTCAGGATTTCAAAATTGTCTTTTTCAAGTGAAAAAATATTATATAATGCTAGTATAATAATCTACAAAAATTAATACATTTATTGGGCAGCGACATATAGCATTAAATTCGAAACCAACTTAGCGTTTGCATAAATTGCAAGTCTCCATATCTATAGTAACTTCGTTTTCACCAGTTTTACGGCTCCAGATCCAAATGGGCAATGCTTCCCAAAACAAACAAACTGAAAGTATCTCATAAAATTTCATGCAAAATCGATTGTCGTATTGTCGATTTTGGCGTTTATATGTAAGGATTTACCTTTGCCACTTTTTGCAATCAGTTTTAAGAATTCAAAATTATTCACCTCATGGGAATCCATACTTAAATTTATGATAATGATCGGCAACGGCCGTTGTTTGGAATAAAATATCGCCAATAAAAGTAATTTTTCATTTAATGTCTACAATAATTATTTTAAAATACATTGTAGTTTGAATACCGTCCATCCTTACCTTGAACGGAATATTAATGCATTACGATTACAATACTGCAATATTAACAGAAAACATACGATTAAGAAAAACTGCATCTTAGAACAAACTTTTGTGTTTTCCAAATTAAATACACTTGTAATTACACATAGCTCCCTTTAAAGAATTAAGACAAACGATTATGAAATACTATTTTATGATTTACAGGTGCTAAGGCCGTACCGATAATGTAATCCAAGGGTGAGATTGGTGAATTGGGATCGAATTCCACTTTGAAAGATTCTACAAGATTCACAGTAAAAATGAATAGTTCATCCTTGGCTAGAGATTCTCCAGGACAAATTCGCCTTCCAGTTGATAATGGAACAACAGCAGGATGTTTTATCACTTCAGTTTCGTCTTCACTTAAAAATCTTTCAGGTCGGAAATTCTCTGGGTCACCCCAAACCTCTGGGTCATGGTGAATTCCATTTTGGTTGGCAAACTACCATAGTTCCCTTTGGAATTAAGTATCCGTGAAATTCAACGTCGTCTATGGCTTCGTGTACGGCTCCCAATGGTGTTATGGAAGAAAATCGCAAGGTCTCCAAAATCACGGCTTCAACATACGGTAACCTTAGTTTTCAGATTGTAATTTTAAAAGTTTAGATAGCTTCAGAAAACATACTCAAAATTGAACGCAACAATATATGTATTATATAATAGGCAATTTACGACCTAAAAATACGACCTAGAAAATGACTTACTTTGGCCGATCTTTCAATGATATTTTTTGTGAGTTGGATTCCAGAAATTGGTTTACAGAATGGTATAGTTTCTCTTGTACATCTGTATTGTGGGCCAATAGGAAGACAAACCATCGAAGAGTTGTGGAAACCGTGTCACATCCAGCTATGAATAGTTGCAGCAATGCGTGGCAGAGGTTTCCGTCTGCAAAAATATGATGATGTTTCATTGGCAACCAAGTATTATTCTATAATTAAGATATCTGTAAATGCTTACATCCTTTCTCCTTAAAAAACGACGATTCAGGATCAGTAGTGCTTTGAATTTTTCGTAAATAACAATCAACAAAATCTCTTTCCACATCTTCCTGTAAAGATTGCTTATGATCGTCGATTATATTTTGGCAGAATATAAAAATTGGTTTTAGATGACTTATCAATCTTTCATAGCCTGATAGTCTTGGCATTAGTTTTCCTAAAAATGGAAAAAACACAAGGATGCCTTGGCCAGCCACGTCCGACATTACTCTGAAAAAGTGTATTATATTACCAATAATTCTAAACATAGATTATAATTTTAAGACAATATTCTAGAAATACAATACTAAAATATTTCTCACTGTTTTGCATGATGTGTCAACTGAAAATATATGTTCATCATTGCAGGAATATCTCTGACCCGCGATGGTATTCCATAATGAGTTTACAACAGAAATGGTAAAAGTGTTTTCAGTTGAGGTTGGGTTTTTTCCATAGCTCCTTAAATTTTCGATTAATTCTTTCGCTTCATTTCCTACCAATGTTTCAACAGGTACTCCATTGCGAAGACTAGATTGAATGTACAAGAAAGCGAAACGTCGTTGTTCCATCCAAGCTTTTCCAGAACTCATCGTTATTCCTTCATATTCATATCGTAGTCGACATTTCTTCATTAGTAAAATATTTCTGGCTTTAGTTTACGAGATACTAAGAAAAAGATTGTGAAATGCAAAAATTAACCTCCAAGTTTTCCAGTAAACGGATTTTCAAAGTGCTTTAGTTCAGGTCTACCGCAGAAAACAGACATATTGAATGCCTCTTTCAACAGTTTGTAGTCGCTAATAAAAATTGTTCTGCAATATAATATATTGAATTTTCAGATACTGTGATGATTTTCTGAAAGACATTCTTGTGGATGTATACTAAACTAAAAACGCATACCTTCTAAGCCCTAAATCGATGGCGATTACATTGCCGTATTTTCTTCTCAATTTCATTACACTTTTGTAAGGCTCCATACCAACTTGTGCAAAGTTTCCGACAATAGGCCAACTAAATGGACCTTCAACAAACAACACAATTCAATTAAGTTCTTAATTATATAAGATTTGCGTGAACTACAGCTTTATAAAAGTATATATATAAATATGAATTCTAAAGAATATACCTGGAGGGAATCGCTGTGGCCTTTTTCTCCAGTATATGAAGGAGAAGAGAAATATAAAAACTACGAAGACATTTAACAGCATTGAAGAATGTAGAATGTTTTACAGTTTGTTCTGAATTGAATACTAATATTCACTCAAAAGAATTCGTCAAAAGTCAAAAGGTCTAACCGACTGCAGTGAGAAACGAATATTATTATATTCTTTCTATAATTCGTCTAAAACTAAAATTACTGTTATCTGTGTGTCAAACTGATAATAATGTGGAAATCTTATTGGATGTGTGGATTCATGGAGTATTTAATATTAAATGCAGGTTCTGAATGTTTAGTTTGTCTATCTGTTAAAAACTGTCGTACCTAAATACATGTGTTGTGTTACTATACGTACCATAAATGTAGTACATTTATAAATAAGGTGGAGTCCGAGTTTCTATTCTATTGCTAACACTACATATTATAAAACGGAAGATTTATATTGAGCATCTACATACTTCAATGATGTCCATGTGTGCTACTACTAAAGGTTTCTAGAGATGTATAATCAGAACATTATCCATGAAGCGATACTATATGTTTGAGAAAAATATACGCTTTGCACAGCAAGGTAACTATTTGCATGACTGTATGAAGGTCAACTGGTACTGTTTCAGAATACATTCATTGATTACTACGATTACAAACACCATTCAGAACTAGATAATTATAGTGTACATATGTTTTTATGTATACCCATCATCAGGTACAAATCCCATCTAATATGTGCACATACAATTTATATAATTTACTATAATTTGATATTTTCGCTTACTGATTTAAAATTTTATATGAAAAACCAAATTTACTGTAAACGCAATTTCAGTTCCACCTAATAAAGTTCATTCAGTATTCAATTGAAAAGACATTAATGATACTGTTACCTATAAAAATTAGTGGATTCCACATTTATTGGAGAAACTAATAACTCCTGTGTATTAAACCTGTAAATTTATCGTTTGCATAAATTGCAAATATGTCCCCATGTAGTAACTTAGTTTTCACCAGCTTTGTAAGACTCCAGACCTAGTGGGCAATCCTTTCCAAAACAGGTCAACTAAAAGTAAGTAAGACAACATTTGATGCAAAGTCAGTTGCCGCAGTTTAAATGAAAATATTCTCTATAAAAGTAATTTATAGTTTACATAATTATATAATTATTTAATTTATAGTCACAATCTTATAATTATTTTTGAAATGCCATGTAGTTAAAATGCAGTGCTTCCTTGAACGGAATACTAATGCCTTACAATATTGCAACGTTAGCAGAAAACATAAGACTAAGAAAAACTGCATTTTATTAAAGAAATAACTTTGTGTTACCTAAATTAAAGATACATTGCATTTCAGTTAGATTGCAGTTGCACTGTAGTCTGTGTCTTCTCTTAAGGCATTAAGACAAACGATTGTGAAATATTATTTTATGTTCTACAGGCATTAAGGTTGAACCGATAATGTAATCCAAGGGTGGGATGGGTGAACAGAGATCGAATTCCACTTTGAAAGATTCACATATGTTAACAGTAAAAATAAATAATTCATCCCTGGCTAAGGATTCTCCAGGACAAATACGCTTTCCAATTGAGAATGGAACGAGAGCAGGATGTTTTTTTATTTCAGTTTCGTCTTCATTTAAAAATCTTTCAGGTCGGAAATTTTCTGGGTCTCCCCAAACGTCTGGGTCATGGTGGATTCCATAAAGGTTGCCAAATAACATTGTGCCCTTTGGAATTAAGTATCCATGAAATTCAGTATCGTCAGTGGACACGTGTGCGCCACCCAATGGTACGATGGATGAAAATCGCAAGGTCTCCAAAATCACAGCTTCTAAGTACGGCAACCTAAGATTATACAAATAATTACCGATTTTTAGAAAGTCTAGGAAAACATAGACAGGAATAAAACTACTTGAATGTAACCATATAAAGTTATTAGTTCTTAGAAATGTCAAGCAAGAGTGCCAAATATCTAAAAGTCCATAAATTTCTATTTAGAAAATAACTAACAGTGGTCGATCTTTTATTAATATTTTCTTCCGTCCGGATATGTGAAATTGTTTTAGACAGTAATTTATTTTTTCTTGAACATTTTGATGGTGGGCTAATAGAAATACCACCCATCTCAGAGTTGTAGACACCGTTTCAGTTCCAGCTGCGAATAGATGAAACAGTGACTGACGTAGATTTTCGTCTGAAAATAAAAAATGATATTCAATTTCCACAAAATACAATCATTCTTCTAAAATTAACATAACTTTTATAACTGTAGTACATCCTTTCTCCATAAAAAACGACGATTCAGGATCTGTAGTGCCCTTCATTTTTCGTAAATAACAATCAACGAAATCTCTCTCCACATCGTCCAGAAAAGATTGTTCATGAACATCAATTACCTCCTGACAGAATATAAAGAGGGGTTTTAGATGAGTCATCAGTCTTTCATATCCTGATAGCCTTGGCATTAGTTTTCCTAAAAATGGAAAAAACATAAGGGTGCCTTGGGAAGCCGCATCTGACAGAGATCTGAAAATTTATTTAAAACATTTGCAATTATTATTGGAACCATTTTCCACAGAAATATTTGAAGACAAAGTCTCTTACTTTCCAGCATGGTGTGTCAGCTGCATAAATTTTTCATCAGTGCAGCAATACCTCTCACCAGCAATGATACTCCACAAGGAATTTACAGCAGATACAGTAAACGTGCTTTCAGTTGAGATTGGAATTTCGCCGTTATTCTTTAAACTGGCGACTAATTCTTGTGCTTCATGTTGTACCAGGTTTTCAAAGGGCACTCCATTACGAAAACTAGACTGAATGTATAAGAAAGCAAAACGTCGTTGTTCCATCCATGTTCTCCCACTTGTAGTAAGTATTCCTTCATATCAGAATTGCGGACACGATTTTAGATTACTATCAAAAATCCCTTCCGTAATGGTATATACTAATGAAACAATGAAACAATCACCTCCATATTCTCCATTGAAGGGATTCTTAAAATGATCTATTGGAGGTCTCTCGCAAAAAACAGGACTGTTAAATGCCTCTTTCAACAGTTTGTAATCGTTAATAAAAATTGTTCTGTAATGCAATGCATTGAATTATCAGTTATTGGCATGATTTTCTAAAAGACGTTCTTGTGGATGTATACTAGACTAAAATGGTAAACCTTCTAAGCCCTAAATCGATGCCGATTATATTGCCGTATTTCTTTTTCATTTTCATTACACTTTTGTAAGGCTCCATTCCAACTTGCGAAAAATTTCCCACCATGGGCCAACTGAAGGGACCTTGCAATATGCACCACAATTTAATTAAGCGTTTATCAGAATTTTGTGAAATATATACCTATTTATATAATTGTACATAAGAATGCAAAAGAATTTACCTGGTGGAAATCGCCGTGGCCTCTTTCTCCATAATACAAAGAAGGGGAACAAAATGAAAACAAGTAACACATTTAGCAACATTTTAAGTGGTGGAATATTTGACAGTTTGTTGTGAATTGACTAATATTTAGACAATATAATTTGTAGTAAATTTAGTCAAAGTGAATACATTAGTAAACAGGCAGTGTTTCTTTCAAATACCGTTTACTACCGTAAGTGTTAGAATTATGTAATAACAATAAAAGCTATATTTTCTGAATGTGTTGTGATACACCATACTATTATACACACGTGTACGTTCTCGTAATTGAAACAATAATATATGCTTGAGTTGCAACTATAAAGTCGATCTATCTACCTATACCTGTTTTCGAACTGGAAACGAGGAGCATGTGACTGAGTTTGTATAGTATTCCAACACTGTGTGAAAAGCTGTCATTGACCTCCAAAACACTGGAGGAATATCTATAACCATGCATGCTGCCAAAAAGCTCCGTCAGATGTGCAAATCTGCAGATTCTCTATGAAGAGATACTGTATTGCTGGAAAATCATTGCATGATTGTGTGAAGGTCAACTGGTGCTGAATGATATTGAATGGTAAGACTTTTTGTATACCTATCTAGTAGATATTGATTGAAAACTCCAGTTGTAACACAAAATTATATAAGCTGTGCAGTGTACGTACTATTATTCATATAAACTCGTTTAAAGTATATAAACGTTTTCATGTACAAATCAAGCTCTTATTTTCTCTAATTTTTTATTTACTTTTGGGAGTCCTTCTCAATATACTGAGTAGAGTATGAAAACCAATTTTGCGCTGCTTTGTAAATTCTTCCCGTTTAGCGATATAATGGCAGTAAAGTCTGGTGTACCACAAATCAATATCCATGGCATATCTGTGTAAACATGGTCTGACCAGAAATATATAAATGTTGGATAAAGCGCAGATAACATGATTTTCTAAATGTCTCATTTTTGATACAGTAAAATGAACGCTTTTTCTCAAAGCTTTTCATTTGGACTGGTAATCAAAATGATTAAAATAATAATCATATAATTATAATCAGCAATAAAACTACCTTTTATTCGTAGCTCAATTAAGGATATTTTTGAAAAGACGCAATGAAATATCAATGCAGTTAACATAGTTCTTCCTTAAACACATAAGTAACGCAGCGAATAATATCCCAACAAAAACACAAAACATTAGAATAATAAGAAAAACTGCGTTTTACAAAAGTAATAACCCTTGAGGTGCACAAATTAAAGACATTTGAAGTTACACTTCGCTCCACTTAAAAAATTAAGACTAACGATTGTGAAATATTACTTTATGTTTTACAGGTACTAAGGTCGTACCGGTAAGGTCGTACCGGTCGTACGTAATCCAAGGGTGGGATGGGTGAACTGGGATGGAACTCCACTTTGAAAGATTCACATATGTTAACAGTAAAAATAAATAATTCATCCCTAGCCAAAGATTCTCCTGGACAAATACGCTTTCCAATTAAAAATGGAACAGGAGCAGGACGCTTTATTACTTCAGTTTCGTCTTCACTTAAAAATCTTTCAGGCCGGAAATTTTCTGGGTCACCCCAAACTTCTGGGTCATGGTGGATTCCATAAAGGTTGGCAAATACCATTGTGCCCTTTGGAATTAAGTATCCATGAAATTCAGTATCGCTCTTGGCCTCGTGTGCGCCACCCATTGGTAAGATGGAAGAAAATCGCAAGGTCTCCAAAATCACAGCTTCTGCGTACGGCAACCTAAAATTATAAATTCCGACTTTTAAAATACCTTGAAAAATAAACGGTATTTATTTTATTAGAAAATATTTAGAAAATAACTAACAGTGGTCGATCTTTTAGTAATATTTTCTCTCGTCCGGATCTGTGAAATTGGTTTTAGAATGTAATTTATTTTTTCTTGAACATTTTGATGGTGGGCTAATAGAAATACCACCCATCGCAGAGTTGTAGACACCGTTTCAGTTCCAGCTCCGAATAGATGAAATAGTGATTGACGTAGATTTTCGTCTGCAAACAAATAATGATATTCAATTTCCACAAAAAATCATCATTCTTCTAAAATTGGCATAACTTTTATATCTTTAGTACATCCTTTCTCCATAAAAAACGACGATTCAGGATCTGTAGTGCTCTTCATTTTGCGTAAGTAACAGTCAACAAAGTCTCTCTCCACATCGTCCAGATAAGATTGTTCATGAACATCAATTACCTCCTGACAGAATATAAAGAGGGGTTTTATATGAGTCATCAGTCTTTCATAGCCTGATAGCCTTGGCATTAGTTTTCCTAAAAATGGAAAAAATATAAGAATGCCTTGGGTAGCCGCATCTGACAGAGATCTGAAAAATTTATTGAAAACAATTGGAACCACAAATTATTATTGGAATAACTATTTTCCATTTCAGGATTTTAATCATAATGTCATAAAGAGTAGTACGCTTAATTAGAATTAGAAATATTTGAAGATAAAGTCTTTTACTTTCCAGCATGATGTGTCAGCTGCATAAATTTTTCATCAGTGCAGCAATATCTTTCTCCGGCAATGATACTCCACAATGAGTTTATAGCAGAAACCATAAAAATGTGCTTTCAGTAGAGATTGGGGTTTCGCCGTAATTCTTTAAACTGGCGACTAATTCTTCTGCTTCGTTTTGTACCAGGGTTTCAAAAGGCATTCCATTACGAAGACTAGATTGAATGTATAGGAAAGCAAAACGTCGTTGTTCCATCCAGGTTTTCCCATTTGTAGTAATTATTCCTTTATATCAGTTGTCAAGAAGCGATTTTAGATTACCGATCCGTAAAGTCCTTCCCTAATGGTATATACTAATGAAATAATGAAACAATCACCTCCATATTCTCCATTGAAGGGATTCGTTAAATGATCTACAGCAGGTCTCTCGCAAAAAACAGGACTGTTAAATGCCTCTTTCAACAGTTTGTAGTCATTAATAAAAACTGATCTACATAATACTGTTTGACAGTTTGTGCCGAATTGAATAATATTCACTCAAAAGGGTTCGCCAAGTAGTAACTGACTGACTGCAATATGCAATGATAAACGACTACTATTAAATTCTTTCTACAATTCGTCAAAAACTAAAATTACTGCTTTTAGCTGTGTGTGAAGCTAATTTAGTGTGTGTAAAATTTAGATTTCTGTAAATAATATTAAATTCAGGTTCTGAATGTGAAATTTGTTTATTTGCTAATAGACAGGCTATATGCATGTGTAAAACTATCCATGTACCATCAACGTAGTACATATATAAATGAGGAGGACTCCGAGTTTCTATTATACAACATTATATATGAAAAGCTTTCAGTCACAACCAAAGGAACACATTGAGCATCTACTTCAATGACGTCCATGTGTGCTACTAAAAGGCTTCTAGAGATGTTTAAATTAGAAAATTATCCTGAAGCAATACTTGTTTGTGGAAAATATACGGTTTGCACTGCAAGCTAAATATTTGTGTGACTGTGTGAAGGTCAAATAGTATAGTTTCAGAATGCATTCATTGATTATATAAACTTCATTCCTGAAACAACAACCTGTTTAGTGTGCATCTGTTTTTGTGTACCCATCTAGGTACAATATATAACAATCATGTAATATGTATGTACAAAGAAAACTTGTATTATTGACTATATTTTTCATATTTTTTACAGATTTAAAATTATCAGGTAAACGCACTTTCAGTTCCATCTAATCATACATGATTTGAAAATTGTCTTTTACAAGGGAAAAAATATTATATAATGCTAGTATAATAATCTACAAAAATTAATACATTCCACTTTTATTGGAAAAACGACATAGCATTAAATTAGCAAACTTAGTGTTTGTCTAAATTGCAAAGACTTCCGATACAAATGGGTAATGCTTCACAAGCAAACAAACTGAAAGTATCTCATAAAATTAGATGCAAAATCGATTGTCGTATTGTCGACTTACGAGTTCATATGTAACGATTTACCTTGCCACTTTATGCAATCAGTTTTAGGAATTCAAAATTATTCACCTCATGGGAATCCATGAGGGATCGGCAGCGGCCGTTATTTAGAATAAAATAGCCCAAATAAAAGTAATTTTTCATTTAATGCCTACAATAATTATTTTAAAATACATTATAGTTTGAATACCGTTCCTCCTTACCTTGAACGGAATATTAATGCATTACGATTACAATACTGCAATTATTAACAGAAAACATACCATTCAGAAAAAATGCATCGTAGAACAATCTTTTGTGTTATCCAAATTAAATGCATTTGTAACTACACTACTGTAGCTCTCGTCAAAGAATTAAGGCAAACGATTGTGAAATATTATTTTATGTTTTACAGGCGCTAAGGTCGTACCGATAACGTAATCCAAGGGTGGGATTGGTGAATTGGGATCGAATTCCACTTTGAAAGACTCTACAAGATTCACAGTGAAAATAAATAGTTCATCCTTGGCTAGAGATTCTCCAGGACAAATTCGCCTTCCAGTTGATAATGGAACAAGAGCAGGATGTCGTATCACTTCAGTTTCGTCTTCGCTTAAAAATCTTTCAGGTCTGAAATTTTCTGTGTCACCCCAAACGTCTGGGTCATGGTGGATTCCATATTGGTTGGCAACTACCATAGTGCCCTTCGGAATTAAGTATCCGTGAAATTCAACGTCGTCTATGGCTTCGTGTACGGCTCCCAATGGTGTTATGGAAGAAAATCGCAAGGTCTCCAAAATCACGGCTTCAACATACGGTAACCTTAGTTTTCAGATTGTAATTTTAAAAGTTTAGGTAGGTTCGGAAAACATACTCAAAATTGAACGCAACAATATATTTACGACCTAAAAATACGACCTAGAAAATGACTTACTTTGGCCGATCTTTCAATGATATTTTTTGTGAGTTGGATTCCAGAAATTGGTTTACAGAATGGTATAGTTTCTCTTGTACATCTTTATTGTGGGCCAATAGGAAGACAAACCATCGAAGAGTTGTGGAAACCGTGTCACATCCAGCTATGAATAGTTGCAGTAATGCATGGCAGAGGTTTCCGTCTGCAAAAATATGATGATGTTTCATTGGCAACCAAGTATTATTCTATAATTAATAGATTTGTCAATTCTTACATCCTTTCTCCTTAAAAAACGACGATTCAGGATCAGTAGTGCTTTGAATTTTTCGTAAATAACAATCAACAAAATCTCTTTCCACATCTTCCTGTAAAGATTGCTTATGATCGTCGATTATATTCTGGCAGAATATAAAAATTGGTTTTAGATGACTTATCAGTCTTTCATAGCCTGATAGCCTTGGCATTACTTTTCCTAAAAATGGGAAAAACACAAGGATGCCTTGGCCAGCCACGTCCGACATTACCCTGAAAATGTGTATTATTACCAATAATTCTAAACATAGATTATTTTTAAGACAATATTCCAGAAATACAATACTAAAATATTTCTCACTGTTTGGCATGATGTGTCAACTGCAAATATTGTTCATCATTGCAGGAATATCTCTGACCCGCGATGGTATTCCATAATGAGTTTACAACAGAAATAGTAAACGTGTTTTCAGTTGAGACTGGGTTTTTTGCATAACTCCTTAAATTTTCGATTAATTCTTTTGCTTCATTTTCTAACAATGTTTCAACAGATACTCCATTGCGAAGACTAGATTGAATGTACAAGAAAGCGAAACGTCGTTGTTCCATCCAAGCTTTTCCAGAACTCATCGTTATTCCTTCATATTCATATCGTAGTCGACATTTCTTCATTAGTAAAATATTTCTGGCTTTAGTTTACGAGATACTAAGAAAAAGATTGTGAAATGCAAAAATTAACCTCCAAGTTTTCCAGTAAACGGATTTTCAAAGTGCTTTAGTTCAGGTCTACCGCAGAAAACAGACATATTAAATGCCTCCTTCAAAAGTTTGTAGTCGTTAATAAAAATTGTTCTGCAATATAATATATTGAATTTCCAGATACTGTGATGATTTTCAGAAAGACATTCTTGTGGATGTATACTAAACTAAAAACGCATACCTTCTAAGCCCTAAATCGATGGCGATTACATTGCCGTATTTTCTTCTCAATTTCATTACACTTTTGTAAGGCTCCATACCAACTTGTGCAAAGTTTCCGACAATAGGCCAACTAAATGGACCTTCAACAAACAACACAATTCAACTAAGTTTTTAATTATATAGGTATAAGATTTGCCTGAACTACAGATTTATAAAGTATATATAAATACAAAAATAAGAATTCAAAAGAATTTACCTGGAGGAAATCTCCGTGGCCTTTTTCTCCAGTATATGAAGGAGAAGAGAAATATAAAAACGAAGACCACATTTAGCAGCATTGAAAAATGGAAGATTGTTTGACGGTTTGTTCCGAACTAAATAATATATTCACTCAAGAATTCGTCAAGTAGTCAAACCGCCTGCAATGAAAAATGAATATTATTACATTATTTCTCATTACAATTCTCAAACTGAAATTGTAGTTAGCTGTGAAAGTGATAATCGTTAGTAAATTTTAGATTTATGTAGTTTATTATTAAGTGCAGTTTCTGAACGTGTAGTTTTCCTATCTGTTAAAACTGTGCTTACCTAAATGCATGTGTTTTTTAACAGAAACTCGGACTCTACCTCATTTGTATATGTACTACATTTATGGTTATATTGCTAAAACACTGTCACTAGTCACTACCAAAGGAATAAATTGAGAATCTACTTCAATGATGTCCACGTGTGCTACTAAACGGCTTCTAATAATGCGTAAATCAGAAGATTATCCATATGAAGAGTAGGAAATATACAATTTGCACATTAAGCTATACAACTATTTGGGTGAATGACTGTGTGAAGGTCAACTGGTACGAGTTTCAGAACATATTCATTGACTACAAACAACAGTCGTCAAACAGCAACCTGTGTAGTGTACATCAGCTTTTGCCTAACGATTGATTCTCTGGTTGCGACTCTGGCTTGCTTAAGGAGTAAGGTGATAATGAATTGTGATTACCTTGGGTGCGTATTTTTGTAAAGCAAATCATTTGATTGTAATGAACTTATATGAACTTGAAAAAATTACAAACAATAAAGTTTATGTACCCATTTAGGTACAATAACACTCGCATCTAGTATGCACAAATACAACTTAAATTGTTGACTGTGATTTGATATGTTCATTTACTGATTAAATTATCATGAAATATCTAGACCAAATTTTACGGTTTACTCCTTGTTTATTGAACAGAATGGATAGTACCATTAGTGGCAATAGTAATACTTTATATAAAAAGGAATTATTAATTTGCATTTTGCATGTTTGCTCAACTGTGTTTATGCTTATGTTTGTGTTTATGCTTATGTTTATGTTTATACCCTTATTGAAACTGAGCTAATTTTCTCTGCAACATATATCAATTATCTACATATTAACACAAATGGATTACTTTACCAAATCATTTAATTTTATTGGTACAAAGCAAGTATCTCATGTTTTCGTTTAAAAAGTTTGTGAATGAATACGAGAAAATAGTTTTCGTAGGTACTCATCATAAAATATACCAGACTTACATATATAATTGGCAAGTTTTTTTGTGCCGGCTTTAAAATATTATTTTACGTTCAATTGGAAACAAAGGGCAGGATGAAACATGTTTTATTTAACGAATATGCCCTTTAAGATGGAAGTTAACGTTATCGTATTCAAATGACGCAGAAGAAAACATAATAACTAATCTTTGCTGGCTAATACACGCATTTTCACCGCATCTGCATCTTGATCTTGCTAAACGAAATGAGTGGAGAAAGTCTTATTATTTCAATTTTGTCTGCGAGCAATAACTTGCCCATTTCCGATGTATTTCCGAAATTTTATACTACGAAATACAAATTAATTTAAGGTAACCACAATTTCAGTTCAACCTAATCATCCAGGATTTGAAAATTGTCTTTTGCAATTGAAAAATATACTATAATGATACTATATGTACAAAAATTAGTACATTTCACTGCATCTGCATCTTGCTAAATGAAATGAGTGGAGAAAGTCGTATACATAACGATTGACCGTACCACTTTATGTCATAATCAGTTTTAAGAATTCAAAATTATTCAACGCATGGGAATTCATGCATAAATTTATGATAAGGATTGGCAGCGGCCGTTGTTTTGAATAAAATAATAAAACCCCAATAAAAGTAATTTTTCATTTAATGTGTACATAACTAACATAGGTAACCCAACCGCACATACAACAGCAATTGTAGATGATTGTGCCCTTTATTCATAGCTCACTAAATTTTTTATAATACATTGTAGTTTGAATACAGTACCGCCTTACCATGAAAGTAATATTAATGCATAACAATTACAATACCTCAATATTAACAGGAAACACAAAACTTAGAAAAACTGCACTTTAGAACAAACTTTTGTGTTAGTATTTAAATTAAATACATTTGTAATTCCACTACTGTAGCTCTCGTTAAAGAACTAGGACAAACGATTCCGAAATATTATTTTGTGTTTTGCTGGCGCTAAGGTGGAACCGATAATGCATTTCAAGGGGGGAATGGGTGTACAAGGATCGAATTCCACTTTGAAAGATTCACATGTTAACAGTAAAAATAAACAATTCATCCCTGGCTAAGGATTCTCCAGGACAAATACGCTTTCCAGATGAAAATGGAACAAGAGCAGGGTGTCTTACTACTTCAGTTTCGTCTTCACTTAAAAATCTTTCAGGTCGGAAATTCTCTGGGTCACCCCAAACGTCTGGGTCGTGGTGGATTCCATAAAGGTTGGCAAATACCATTGTGCCCTTTGGAATTAAGTATCCATGAAATTCAGTATCTTCAGTGGCCTCGTGCGCGCCACCCAATGGTACGACGGATGAAAATCGCAAAACCTCCAAAATCACAGCTTCAACGTACGGCAACCTAGCGTTATAATTTCGGATTTTTATAAAATCTCGGAAAACATAGACAAGAACATTAAAATTACTTGAATGTAACCATATAAAGTTCTTAAAAACGTCAAGCAAGGGTGCTAAAAATATCTAAAGGTCCATAAATTTTTTATTTAGAAAATTACTAACAGTGGTCGGTCTTTTATTAATATTTTCTCACGTCCGGATTTGTGAAATTGTTTTAGAAAGTAATTTATTTTTTCTTGAACATTTTGATGGTGGGCTAATAGAAATACCACCCATCTCAGAGTTGTAGACACCGTTTCTGTTCCAGCTGCGAATAGATGAAACAGTGATTGACGTAGATTTTCGTCTGCAAACCAAAAATGGTATTCAGTTTCCACAAAATAGAATCATTTATTCAAAATTGGCATAACTTTTATAACTGTATTACATCCTTTCTCCTTAAAAAACGACGATTCAGGATCTGTAGTGCTCTTCATTTTGCGTAAGTAACAGTCAACAAAATCTCTCTCCACATCGTCCATAAAAGATTGTTCATGACTGTCAATTACCTCCTGACAGAATATAAAGAGAGGTTTTAGATGAGTCATCAGTCTTTCATAGCCTGATAGCCTTGGCATTAGTTTTCCTAAAAATGGAAAAGACATAAGGATTCCTTGGGTAGCCGCATCTGACAGAGATCTGAAAATTTTATTTAACACAATTGCAAGCACAAATTATTACTGGAACCATTTTCCGTTCCAGAATTTAATTATCAAATTATAATGCCATAAAGAGTAGTACGCTTAATTCAAATTAGAAATATTTGAAGATATAGAGTCTTTTACTTTCCAGCATGATGTGTCAGCTGCAAAAATGTTTCATCAGTGCAGCAATATCTTTCTCCAGCAATGATACTCCACAAGGAATTTACAGCGGGAACGGTAAACGAGCTTTCAGTTGAGATTGGGGTTTCGCCGTAACTCTTTAAACTGGCGACTAATTCTTTTGCCTCATGTTGTACCAGGCTTTCAAAGGGCACTCCATTACGAAAACTAGACTGAATGTATAAGAAAGCAAAACGTCGTTGTTCCATCCAGGTTCTCCCACTTGTAGTAAGTATTCCTTCATATCAGAATTGCGGACACGATTTTAGATTACTATCAAAAATCCCTTCCGTAATGGTATATACTAATGAAACAATGAAACAATCACCTCCATATTCTCCATTGAAGGGATTCTTAAAATGATCTATTGGAGGTCTCTCGCAAAAAACAGGACTGTTAAATGCCTCTTTCAACAGTTTGTAATCGTTAATAAAAATTGTTCTGTAATGCAATGCATTGAATTATCAGTTATTGGCATGATTTTTGGCAGACTAGACTGGATGTATAAGAAAGCAAAACGTCGTTGTTCCATCCATGTTCTCCCACTTGTAGTAAGTATTCCTTCATATCAGAATTGCGGACACAATTTTAGATTACCATCATAAAAGCCCTTCCGTTAATGCCATATGCTAATGAAATAATGAAACAATCACCTCCATATTCTCCATTGAAGGGATTTTTAAAATGATCTACTGGAGGTCTCTCGCAAAAAGCAGTACTGTTAAATGCCTCTTTCAACAGTTTGGAGTCATTAATAAAAACTGATCTACATAATGATTCAAAACTCCAGTTATTTTGCTTACTTTTTGTACTTTGTTCTGGGTTAGTAAATAGTACACCTTTTAATTCCTAAATCGATAGCGATTACATTGCCATATTTTCTTTTCAATTTCATTACACTTTTGTAAGGCTCCATTCCAACCTCAGCAAGGTTTCCAACAATAGGCCAACTAAATGGGCCTTCAATACAATATTCAACACAATTCAATTAAACACATAATTATAGCAAATTTGAGGGGATTTCTTTTTAAAAGTTGATATAAGAATTCAAAAGAATTTACCTGGAGGAAATCTCCGTGGCCTTTTTCTCCAGTATATGAATGAGAAGAGAAATATAAAAACGAAGACCACATTTAGCAGCATTGAAAAATAAAAGATTGTTTGAAGTTTATTCTGAATTGAATAATAGGATGAAATTCTCGCCAAGTATTCTAACTGACTGACTGCAATGATAAACGAATACTATTATTATCTTTCTATAATTCGTCAAAAACTAAAATTACTGTTTTTAGCTGGGTGTGAAGCTGATAATAATGTGTAAATTTTAGATTTCTGTAAATAATATTAGATTCAGATTCTGAATGTGAAATTTGTTTATTTGTTAATAGACAGGCGATATGCATGTGTAACTATCTATGTACCATCAATGTATAAATGAGGTGGACTCCGAGTTTCTATTATACAACACTATATTATTATATGAAAAAAGTTTTCAGTCACAACCAAAGGAACACATTGAGCATATACTTCAATGATGTCCATGTGTGTGTTACTAAAAGGCTTCCAGAGATGTATAAATCAGAAAATTATCCTGAAGCAATACTTGTTTGTGGAAAATATACGCTTTGCA
Organism: Yoshiicerus persimilis; assembly: GCA_020352615.2. Taxonomy (NCBI): domain Eukaryota; kingdom Metazoa; phylum Arthropoda; class Collembola; order Entomobryomorpha; family Tomoceridae; genus Yoshiicerus; species Yoshiicerus persimilis. Next base: position 71,735,178 of record CM036940.2, on the reverse strand, counting down.
CATCAAGCTAAATATTTGTGTGACTAAGTGAAGGTCAAATGGTATAGTTTCATGAATTCATTGATTATATACCTACAAACTTCATTCGTGAAACAATAACCTGTTTATTGTGCATCTCTTTTTGTGTACCTATCTAGGTGCAATAAAACAATCATGTAATAAGTATGTATTCACAAAGAAAACTTGTATTATTGACTACATTTTTCATATTTTTTACGGATTTAAAATTATCAGGTAAACGCACTTTCAGTTCCATCTCATCATTCAAGATTTCAAAATTGTCTTTTGCAATTGAAAATATGATGATACTATATCTACAAAATTTAATACATTCCACAGTTACTTCACAAAGCAAACCAACTGAAAATATCTCATAAAATTTGATGCAAAATCCATTGTGGACATAGGCGTTCGTATATGTAACGATTGACCGTTACCACTTTATGGCATAATCAGTTTTAAGAATTCAAAATTATTCACCGCATGGGAATCCATACATAAATTAATGATAAGGATATCGGCAGCGGCCGCTGTTTAGAATAAAATAATATATCCCCCAAAAAGTGATTTTTCATTTAATGTTTACATAACCCAACCGCACGTACAACAGCAGCAATACTAGATGATTGTTGCCCTTTATTCGTAGTTCACTTAATTATTGTAAAATACATTTGAATGCAGTCCATCCTTACCTTGAACGGAATATTAATGCATAACAATTGCAATACTCAATATTAACAGAAAACATAAGACTAAGAAAAACTGCATCTTAGAACAAACTTTTGTGTTATTCAAATTAAATACATTTGCAAGTATACTACTGTAGCTCTCGTTAAAGCTCTCGTAAATTAAGACAAACGATTGTTAAATATTATTTTGTGTTTTACAGGTGTTAAGGCCGTACCGATAATGTAATCCAAGGATGGGATGGTTGAACTGGGATCGAATTCCACTTTGAAAGATTTTACAAGATTCACAGTAAAAATGAATAATTCATCCCTTGCTAAGGATTCTCCAGGGCAAACACGCCTTCCAGTTGAAAATGGAACGAGAGCAGGATGTTTTATCACTTCAGTTTCGTCTTCGCTTAAAAATCTTTCAGGTCGGAAGTTTTCTGGGTCACCCCAAACGTCTGGGTCATGGTGGATTCCATATTGGTTACCAATCACCATAGTGCCCTTCGGAATTAAGTATCCGTGGAATTCAACGTCATCAGGGTGCCTCATGTACGGACACTCAATGGTGATATGGAATGAAAATAGCAAGGTCTCCAAATACCCAGCTTCAACGTACGGCAACCTAAGAGTATAATATCTAACTTTTAGAAACTTCGAAAATATGCACAATGATATTAAAGATATTTGAATGATCAACATGTAAAGTTATATATACTAGTCTTGAAATTGCAAAAAAACAAAAAAACAAAAAAAACAAAGAAAGGCAAATATATAAAGGTCCGTAGATTTTCTGAAGCAATAAATCAATAAATATATAACAATGGTCTATCTTTTTTGGATATTTCTCTCCTCGGATTTCTGACTTGCTTGAGTGAGTGTTCAGTTTTTCTTGAACATTTCGATGGCTGGGCAATAGAAAGACCACCATCTCCAGGGTAGTAGCACCGTCTCAGAACCAGCTGTGAATAGATGAAACAGTGAATGACACAGGTTTTCGTCTGCAATTAAATGATGACGTTCAGTTACCATAAAATAGTATCATTCTACTAAAGGAATTGCATAACTTTTATAACTGTAATACATCCTTTCTCTTTAAAAAACGACGATAAAGGATCAGTAGTACTTTGAATTTTTCGTAAAAACAATCAACAAAATCTCTCTCGCCATACTTCCTGAAAAGATTGCTTATGAACGTCGATTATATTCTGGTCAGAATATAAAAATCGGTTTTATATGAGTCACAAGTCTCTCATAGCCGATAGCCTTGGCATAGTTTTCCTAAGAATGGAAAAAACATAAGGGTTCCTGGCCAGCCACGTCAGACATAAATCTGAAAAATTAATTGACATTGACACCACTTATACTAGAACCATTCCATTTCAGATTACCATTAAATAATTCTAAAACAGGGCTCTTATAATTCAAATATGAAATATTTGAAGATAAATCTCACTTTCTGCGTGATGTGTAGTGTAATACTGTTCATCATTGCAGCAATATCTCTCACCCGCGATGGTATTCCATAATGAGTTTACAACAGAAATCGTAACTGTTTTCAGTTGAGGTTGGCTGTTTTTCCGAGCTTCTGTAATTTTCGATTAATTCTTTTGCTTCATTTTCTATCAATGTTTCAACAGGACTTCCATTACGAGACTAGACTGGATGTATAACAAAGCAAAGCGTCTTTGTTCCATCCAAGTCTTTCCAGAAGTGGCAGCTATTCTTCATATCAAAGCATCATTCTTCATTACCAAAATAATGCTGTATTGCGTTTAATGATCATAAACAGAAATAGACAGCAAAGTCAGATAATGGTAACCAAACCTCCAGATTTTCCATTGAAGGGATTATTAAAATGATTAAGGGCAGGTCTCCCGCAAAAAACAGGCATATTCGTTGCCTCTTTCAATAGTTTGTATTCGTTAATAAATATTGTTCTGAATCCCATTAAGCATTAAGTTGAATTTTCATTTCGACATGAACAATTTCCGTATGTTATGATTTGGGTATAAGAAAATAAATAACGTACCGTCTAGAACCTAAGTCGATACCGATTATATTGCCGTATTTCTTTTTCATTTTCATAACACTTTTGTAAGGCTCCATACCAACTTGTACAAAGTTTCCCAAAATAGGCCAACTAAAAGGACCTTTGAATTAACATAATTCAATTTATCGTCCAATTATATTCGATGTTTAAGAAAACCGAATTACAAAATTATTTTTAAAAATAATAGAAACTAATTTACCCGGGGGAAATCGCCGTGGTCTCTTTCTCCAGAATATGAAGCACAAGAAAAATATGAAAGGAATGAGCACATTTAGCAGCATTTCAAATGGTAGAATTTTAGCTACTTATTCTGAATTGTATAATACTGTGGAGGCAAGGATTCGTCAAGTAGACATTCAAAACGATTGCAATGGTAAACAAATTGTATAACGTTCCTATTATTCACAAAGATTAAAATTCTTGTAAATTTAACTTGACACTGACAATAATGGGATAAATGCTGAGTTAAATATTACTAGGTGCAGCTCCTGAATTAGTAGTTAATTACTTTATCCTTTGTTGGACAAGTTTAGAACAGGTAACTTCATTGTTCAGCGATTATAGTTGTAAAGTGTGTCTACTTCCACCGTCTGCTTTCGTACTGGAGGAAAATAATTGCTTGGAGTAGGTAAATACTTTAGATTGAAAATTTTTATTAATATGCCAAGGCAATATGGAGAACTTTAATTTGATACCAAAATAATTGCTATACACGTTATTAAAAACTTAACGCTTCTAGTTTATAGTTTACTCAAGTACACAAGATTCAGTCAGGAAAAAAAATGCCTGCCAGTAAATCTGATCTAAAGATATATAAAACGAGGC
>CM036940.2:71587112-71731526 GCA_020352615.2 Yoshiicerus persimilis | reverse complement strand
AAAATGGAAAAGACATAAGGATTCCTTGGGTAGCCGCATCTGACAGAGATCTGAAAATTTTATTTAACACAATTGCAAGCACAAATTATTACTGGAACCATTTTCCGTTCCAGAATTTAATTATCAAATTATAATGCCATAAAGAGTAGTACGCTTAATTCAAATTAGAAATATTTGAAGATATAGAGTCTTTTACTTTCCAGCATGATGTGTCAGCTGCAAAAATGTTTCATCAGTGCAGCAATATCTTTCTCCAGCAATGATACTCCACAAGGAATTTACAGCGGGAACGGTAAACGAGCTTTCAGTTGAGATTGGGGTTTCGCCGTAACTCTTTAAACTGGCGACTAATTCTTTTGCCTCATGTTGTACCAGGCTTTCAAAGGGCACTCCATTACGAAAACTAGACTGAATGTATAAGAAAGCAAAACGTCGTTGTTCCATCCAGGTTCTCCCACTTGTAGTAAGTATTCCTTCATATCAGAATTGCGGACACGATTTTAGATTACTATCAAAAATCCCTTCCGTAATGGTATATACTAATGAAACAATGAAACAATCACCTCCATATTCTCCATTGAAGGGATTCTTAAAATGATCTATTGGAGGTCTCTCGCAAAAAACAGGACTGTTAAATGCCTCTTTCAACAGTTTGTAATCGTTAATAAAAATTGTTCTGTAATGCAATGCATTGAATTATCAGTTATTGGCATGATTTTTGGCAGACTAGACTGGATGTATAAGAAAGCAAAACGTCGTTGTTCCATCCATGTTCTCCCACTTGTAGTAAGTATTCCTTCATATCAGAATTGCGGACACAATTTTAGATTACCATCATAAAAGCCCTTCCGTTAATGCCATATGCTAATGAAATAATGAAACAATCACCTCCATATTCTCCATTGAAGGGATTTTTAAAATGATCTACTGGAGGTCTCTCGCAAAAAGCAGTACTGTTAAATGCCTCTTTCAACAGTTTGGAGTCATTAATAAAAACTGATCTACATAATGATTCAAAACTCCAGTTATTTTGCTTACTTTTTGTACTTTGTTCTGGGTTAGTAAATAGTACACCTTTTAATTCCTAAATCGATAGCGATTACATTGCCATATTTTCTTTTCAATTTCATTACACTTTTGTAAGGCTCCATTCCAACCTCAGCAAGGTTTCCAACAATAGGCCAACTAAATGGGCCTTCAATACAATATTCAACACAATTCAATTAAACACATAATTATAGCAAATTTGAGGGGATTTCTTTTTAAAAGTTGATATAAGAATTCAAAAGAATTTACCTGGAGGAAATCTCCGTGGCCTTTTTCTCCAGTATATGAATGAGAAGAGAAATATAAAAACGAAGACCACATTTAGCAGCATTGAAAAATAAAAGATTGTTTGAAGTTTATTCTGAATTGAATAATAGGATGAAATTCTCGCCAAGTATTCTAACTGACTGACTGCAATGATAAACGAATACTATTATTATCTTTCTATAATTCGTCAAAAACTAAAATTACTGTTTTTAGCTGGGTGTGAAGCTGATAATAATGTGTAAATTTTAGATTTCTGTAAATAATATTAGATTCAGATTCTGAATGTGAAATTTGTTTATTTGTTAATAGACAGGCGATATGCATGTGTAACTATCTATGTACCATCAATGTATAAATGAGGTGGACTCCGAGTTTCTATTATACAACACTATATTATTATATGAAAAAAGTTTTCAGTCACAACCAAAGGAACACATTGAGCATATACTTCAATGATGTCCATGTGTGTGTTACTAAAAGGCTTCCAGAGATGTATAAATCAGAAAATTATCCTGAAGCAATACTTGTTTGTGGAAAATATACGCTTTGCACATCAAGCTAAATATTTGTGTGACTAAGTGAAGGTCAAATGGTATAGTTTCATGAATTCATTGATTATATACCTACAAACTTCATTCGTGAAACAATAACCTGTTTATTGTGCATCTCTTTTTGTGTACCTATCTAGGTGCAATAAAACAATCATGTAATAAGTATGTATTCACAAAGAAAACTTGTATTATTGACTACATTTTTCATATTTTTTACGGATTTAAAATTATCAGGTAAACGCACTTTCAGTTCCATCTCATCATTCAAGATTTCAAAATTGTCTTTTGCAATTGAAAATATGATGATACTATATCTACAAAATTTAATACATTCCACAGTTACTTCACAAAGCAAACCAACTGAAAATATCTCATAAAATTTGATGCAAAATCCATTGTGGACATAGGCGTTCGTATATGTAACGATTGACCGTTACCACTTTATGGCATAATCAGTTTTAAGAATTCAAAATTATTCACCGCATGGGAATCCATACATAAATTAATGATAAGGATATCGGCAGCGGCCGCTGTTTAGAATAAAATAATATATCCCCCAAAAAGTGATTTTTCATTTAATGTTTACATAACCCAACCGCACGTACAACAGCAGCAATACTAGATGATTGTTGCCCTTTATTCGTAGTTCACTTAATTATTGTAAAATACATTTGAATGCAGTCCATCCTTACCTTGAACGGAATATTAATGCATAACAATTGCAATACTCAATATTAACAGAAAACATAAGACTAAGAAAAACTGCATCTTAGAACAAACTTTTGTGTTATTCAAATTAAATACATTTGCAAGTATACTACTGTAGCTCTCGTTAAAGCTCTCGTAAATTAAGACAAACGATTGTTAAATATTATTTTGTGTTTTACAGGTGTTAAGGCCGTACCGATAATGTAATCCAAGGATGGGATGGTTGAACTGGGATCGAATTCCACTTTGAAAGATTTTACAAGATTCACAGTAAAAATGAATAATTCATCCCTTGCTAAGGATTCTCCAGGGCAAACACGCCTTCCAGTTGAAAATGGAACGAGAGCAGGATGTTTTATCACTTCAGTTTCGTCTTCGCTTAAAAATCTTTCAGGTCGGAAGTTTTCTGGGTCACCCCAAACGTCTGGGTCATGGTGGATTCCATATTGGTTACCAATCACCATAGTGCCCTTCGGAATTAAGTATCCGTGGAATTCAACGTCGCCTGTAGCCGCGTGTACGACACCCAATGGTACGATGGAAGAAAATCGCAAGGTCTCCAAAATCACCGCTTCAACATACGGCAACCTTAAGTTTTAGATTATAATTTGGGAAGTTTAGATAACTTTGGAAGGAAAGCTTACTCAAAATTAAACACAACAATATACTAATGCACAATAAAATTTAAAATTACACTGCTGGAGAAAATTCAAACAAGAACAGTGTGCCAAATGAGGGTCTTCCAGTTCAAAGTCAAGTCGAGTTTTTGACCTTACAGGTCAAAATACACGACAATTTCGGTCAATTTTGTTAATCAGAAACCACTGTCAAATAAGTCATGAAACCAGGTAAGTATATAGTGTAGTAGATAATTGTATCCTATATTAGTAATTAATGGTTGCGTTGCTTTTCTACAGATAAATGAGACAATCTTCTCAGTAACCGGATTCTGCCTTTTTTGTTGCAATAGTTTTGGCGAGCGAGAGGCTTACTTATGGAACTGTGTTATATGCGTTCTTAGGCTTGAAAGTTTGACTACTATAGGAACTTAAGGCATACTATACTAGGTACATATGTCGCCACCAAAACTTCCGAACGAATTTACCGAAGTTGATCAAACTTCGAATTTGGACTCATCCCAACCTTAGTTTAGAATTGTATTGAAAATGGGCGTGGGCGTTCTACCGGTTTTAGAGATACCTCGCGCTCAGTTTATATTGTATGAGATACATAAATAAATGCATTATAGCAAATAAATACATTATATCTCTGAGCTATAGTTCTAGAGATCAAAATCAGAAAATGTTTTACGAAGAAGTTGTACAAAATGCATGTACCATTATCAAGTACACCAATAAAGTTACTAAGTGCATCAAATCTTTACGCAATATATCTAGAAGAATATTCTCAAAAGTTTTCAAGACCAAAATATGTAAAATAAATATATCTGCTCATGTAATTTCATTATGTTGCCTAAATATATGAAATTTCTGCGCCATTGTTCCTACGGTTATTGGCGCTTCCAATTTTTTAAAACGTAAATTTTATATGTCTTATAATAAATCCGACGTTTTAATAAAATCTTTGCCTAATTTGCTTTATTTAACTGGTTTGATTCTGTTACGGCTTGCTGTTTGTTTTTTGACCGAAATTACCTTGATCTGGAAGACAGGCAATCTTGTATAATCAAGAAAATGACTTACTTTTGCCGATCTTTCAATGATATTTTTTGGGATTTGGATTTTAGAAATCGCCCTACAGAATGGTATAGTTTCTCTTGAACATCCTGATGGTGAGCCAATAGGAAGACAACCCATCGAAGAGTTGTGGAAACCGTGTCAGATGTCAGATCCAGCTATGAATAGGTGCAGTAATGAGTGGCAGAGGTTTCCGTCTGCAAAAATATGATGATGTTTAATTGGCAAAAAATTATTATTCTATAATTGGAAGGAAATTTGTAATTCTTACATCCTTTCTCTTTAAAAAACGACGATTCAGGATCAATAGTACTTTGAATTTTTCGTAAATAACAATCAACAAAATCTCTTTCCACATCTTCCTGTAAAGATTGCTTATGATCGTCGATTATATTCTGGCAGAATATAAAAATCGGTTTTAGATGACTTATCAGTCTGTCATAGCCTGGTAGCCTGGGCATTAGTTTTCCCAACAATGGAAAAAACATAAGGGTGCCTTGGCCAGCCACATCAGACATTACTCTGAAAAAGTATAATACCAATAATTCTAAACATTGATTATTATTAGGACAATATTCCAGAAATACGGTATTAAAATGTTTCGCACTCCTCTGCATGATGTGTTAACTGCAAATACTTTTCATCATTGCAGCAATATCTCTCACCAGCAACGGTATTCCATAATGAGTTTACAACAGAAATGGTAAACGTGTTTTCAGTTGAGGTTGGGTTTTTACCATTGCTCCTTAAATTTTCAATTAATTCTTTTGCTTCATTTTCTATCAGCGTTTCAACAGGTACTCCATTGCGAAGACTAGACTGGATATATAGAAAAGCGAAACGTCGTTGTTCCATCCAGGTTTTTCCAGAAGTCGTCGTTAGTCCTTCATGTTCATATTGTAGTCGATATTTCTTAATTAGTTAAATATTTCTGGCTTGAATTTACGAGATAAGAACAAGATAGTGAAATGCAAAAACTAACCTCCTTTTTTTCCAGTAAACGGATTTCTATAGTGGTTAAATTCAGGTCTACCGCAAAAAACGGACATATTAAATGCTTCTTTCATCAGTTTGTAGTCGTTAATAAAAATTGTTCTGCAATACATTGTATTGATCAGTTATTGGGATGATATTTTTGAAAAAATTCCTGTGTATTTCGTTGAGTAATTGGTAAACCTTCTAAGCCCTAAATCGATGGCTATTATATTTGGGGAATATTTAAATGCACCACATAAATACTGAAATTCCCACAAATGAAAATCCTTAAAATGCCACAATTATATGAATCTGCCCCGTTTATATGATTTTGCCATATAAAGCCTGACTCAACCCTATAAAACTTGAACAGCCCATGTTGTAAATTGAAACTCCCACATATCTAATGAATTTTCCCAATATTTTCATATAGAAAAAGTCACCACAAATTTAGTTGAAATTACCACAAGAAATGTGCCACATCATTAATCAACAATGCACGTTTAATACTTGTACAGAGTTAGAATTACATGTTTTCTTTAGTGACATTTAAACATTTAAGAAGTAATATATTATTGAATTGAAACAAAAAATAAAATAATACAACATTTGCAATATTTACAATAGTGATGCTTACTTCACTAACGCAGCCTTAGCCTTCCCAGGCCTACCCTTTTTCCTGTTTTGACCAAGTGGAATTACCTTGTCCTCCAAAGGTATAGTATCTGTACACAATTTAAGTCATATAGCTATGCCTAAACTATGTTTACATATATATAAAGTCTTTCTGAAAAGAGGGACATGTACCTATACACGTTGTATGTTTCCAGTCGCGTTATTAGTAATAGTAATACAATGTATCGACGATACTCATTCAACATATTTGTCAAATGTGACCCATCTGCATTTCTTACGCTGATTTAAGTATGTATTTAACATCTTATCAGTTAATGGTAATTTATTGGTATTACCTGCGGCCGCCACATAGTATGAAGTCATAGCCCCCGATGTTTTCAGTAATACACAGTTCTATCTTCCTTAACAAATTGATTGGCAGAGGTCCATGACTAAATTTGGAGTAGGTGTAAATGCAAAAGATTTTACATTTATGATTTAATTATCTATCTATTGCAATACGGTTACTCTACTCACAAAAGAAGGCGTCATTGGAATTAGATAAAAAAGCTAAATATGTAGATAAATGCACTGTACATGTAAACTTTGGTTCGTATTACAACCTATTTCATTTATTTACTACTATTCTTACTATTCTATTGACTACTATTATTCTTTGTGTCAATGCTCAAAGACAATATATATAAAATGACTACAAATGATTGCAATGACGTTATATCCTAAATTGTGTAGTGAATCTTTGGCGGTCAAGGCAATTCCACTTGGTCAAAAACAGAAAAGGCACGGTTAACCTGGGAAGCAATGTCGCGTGAAAATATTGCAACTGTTATATTATTTTATTTTTTATTTCAATTCAATAATATATTAATTCTTAAATGCCATTTAAGAAAACATGTAATAACTCTACTAAGTATTTAACGTGCATTGTTGATTAATGATGTGGCACATTTCTTGTGGTAATTTCAACTAAATTTGTGGAGACTTTTTCTATATGAAAATATTGGGAAAATTCATTAGATATGTGGGAGTTTCAATTTACAACATGGGCTGTTCAAGTTTTATAGGGTTGAGTCAGGCTTTATATGGCAAAATCATATAAACGGGGCAGATTCATATAATTGTGGCATTTTAAGGATTTTCATTTGTGGGAATTTCAGTATTTATGGGGGTGGATTAAATGGCAGCCATTATATTTCCGTACTTTCTTTTCAATTTCATTGCACTTTTGTAAGGCTCCATACCAACTTGTGCAAAGTTTCCCACAATAGGCCAACTAAATGGGCCTTCAATACATAGGACAATTCAATTACGCATTTAATTATGTAAAATTTGTTTGAATTATCACTTTATATAAGCATATAAATAGGAATTCACAAGAATTTACCTGGAGGAAATCGCCGGGGCCGTTTTCTCCAGTATATGAAGGAGCAGAAAAATACAAAAACAAAGAACACATTTAACAGCATTGAAAAAGATAGAATGTTGACAGTTGTTCCGAATTAAATAATATATTCACTCAAAAATTCATCGAGTAGTCAAACGGACTGAAATGAAAAATGAATTTTATTACATTGTTTCTAATTATTCTTTTCAAACTTCAATTGTAGTTAGCTGTGAAACTGATAATCAATAGTAAATTTTGGATTTATGTAGCTTATTATTAAGTGCAGTTTCTGAATTTGTAGTTTTCCTATCTGTTAAAAACTGTGCTTACCTAAATGCATAATGCATGTGTTTTTAATAGAAACTCGGACTCTACCTCATTTGTATATGTACTACATTTATGGTATGGTTATATTGCTAACACACTGTCACTAGTCACTACCAAATGAATAAATTGAGGGTCTACTTCAATGATGTCCACGTGTGCTACTAAACGGCTTCTAGAAATGCGTAAGTCAGAAGATTATGCATGAAGCGTAGGAAATATACAATAATATTATTTGCAAAGCAAGCCAACTGTTTGGGTGAATGACTGTGTGAAGGTCAACTGGTACCTGTTTCATAATTACATTCATTGACTTTAAACATCAGTCGTCAAGCAACAACCTGTTTAGGGTACATCAGCTTTTGACAAACGATTGATTCTTTGGTTGCGACTCTTGGGTCCGTGAAGTTAGCCGACGCCGACGTGAAGTTAGACGACAGCCGACGCGAAGTTAGGCGACGGCATCCGCGAAGTTAGGCGACGGCATCCGCGAAGTTAGGCGACGGCATCCGCGAAGTTAGGCGAAGGCGACGCGAAGTTAGGCGAAGGCGACGCGAAGTTAGGCGACAGCAACCGCGAAGTTAGGCGACGGCCGACGCGAAGTTAGGCGACAGCCGACGCGAAGTTAGGCGACAGCCGACGCGAAGTTAGGCGACGGCCGACGCGAAGTTAGGCGACAGCAACCGCAAAGTTATGCGACAGCCAACGCGAAGTTATCGCAAAGTGTCCGCACGTTTGGAAAAGGACCGTTTGGCAAAAAAGAAATTTCGGTCAGGCGGACCATTTGGCAAACGCATATGGACCGTTTGGCAAACGAATATGGACCGTTTGGCAAACGAATATGGACCGCTTGGCAAACGAATATGGACCGTTTGGCAAACGAATATGGACCGTTTGGCAAATAAAACGGATCGTTTGGCAAAGAGAACTTTCTGTACAGAGTGGTCCACGGCTAAAGTGGTTAGCTGTATCCAAAGAACGGGAAGTAGCACAGCAAAACTGTTAACACCAATCGAAAGCCAGTCCAAAGTTACATTGAAATCCAAGTTTTCATTAAAATCGGTTAAAGGTAAGTGGGTCAAATAATTTCTTGAAAAATAAAAGTACAAAAATGTGCCGTTTTCGGTGATTCGGAATTTTTTTGGAGCCGAAATGAAAACTTTTCTGAAATAATATTTTCACAGCTTCAATTCATGTTATTTAAGTGATTTTTCGTGAATTTTTCAAATAATCGAACAAGGTTGAAATTTCAATTTTTATGGAATTTTCTTCCAGGTTCCAAGAAATTCCTGAAAATTCCATAAAAATTGAAATTTCGACCTTGTTCGATTATTATGAAAAATTCAGGAAAAATCACTCAAATAACATGAATTGCTGCTGTGAAAATGTTATTTCAGAAAAGTTTTCATTTCGGCTCCGGAAAAATTCCGAATCACCGAAAACGGCACATTTTTGTACTTTTATTTTTCAAGAAATTATTTGACCCACTTACCTTCAACCGATTTTAATGAAAACTTGAATTTCAATGTAACTTTGGACTGGCTTTCGATTGGTGTTAACAGTTTTGCTGTGCTACTTCCCGTTCTTTGGATACAGCTAACCACTTTAGCCTTGGACCACTCTGTACATATTCTTTATTCAAGGTCAACAATGCTGGGTTTAAGTAAGCCAAAGTAATAGTATGGTATATAAATTAGTAGTAGGAGTTCATTTTATGTAATGGGACAATGTTTTAATGAATTTTGTAAATGTCAGTCGTTTCTTTCCGTAATTTCGTGTTGTCCTTAGTAGTTTTTGGTTTATTTTCAGGTAAATTTTTTTCTGTCGCAGAGTGTGCCATTATCAATAGGAAGCAGTGAGTTTTGGCATGGACTGGTTTTAATTTAGCAAAAATTTGAAACCAGAATGAATAGAGTGAATTTCGATTTCTTTACCACAGGAAGGGCCAACCTGGTAGTGAGTTTAAAATGTGTAGCTAATTCTCCAGCAACTTTGAGTACCTTTCTTTGTATGTACTACGTAAAGTATACGAATATCTAATTTTTGCAAGTTTGCATGTCACTTCTTTCTAATTGTATTTCACTAATTACATAATTACATACAATTAATTTCACTAATTGTATGTATAGGTATAGTTAACTAAGACTGCATACAATACTATATATGACTTTCTTTAGTCAAGTCGTTGCAGAAACATTTACATACATTAATAATGTTAATTCCCTGAATAGCAATTTGGAAAGTCTTACAAATAGAGTATGCATGTGTTATGCCATCAAGTTATATATGTCCTATACTAAAAATGTATTTTTTCCAAACGGTCCGTTTTGTTTGCCAAACGCTCCTTTTGGGATTTTTGAGGATGAAATTTGTTTTTGCCAAACGGTCCTTTGCCAAACGTGCGGGCACTTCGCGACAATTTCGCGTCGGCTGTCGCCTAACTTCGCGTCGGCTGTCGCCTAACTTCGCGTCGGCTGTCGCATAACTTTGCGGTTGCTGTCGCCTAACTTCGCGTCGGCTGTCGCCTAATTTCGCGTCGGCGTCGCCTAACTTCACGGACCCGCGACTCTTGCTTTCTTAAGGAGTAAGGTGATAATGAATGGTGATTGTGATTACCCTCGGTGGGTATTTTTGTAAAGCAAATCATTTGATTGTAATGTATTTATATGAATTTGAATAAATTACAGACTATAAACATTTTGTACCCATTTAGGTACAAAGAACACTCATTTTTAGTATGCCCAAATAAAACTTAAATTTTTGACTATGATTTGATATGTTCTTTTATTGATTAATTTATCATGAAACGTCTAGACCAAATTTACCCTTTATTCCTATGTTTGTTGAACAGAGAGTATATAGGTAGTACCATTAGTGACAGTACCTAGTAATACGTTTTATAATAAGGCATTATTTTGCATTTTACATGTTAGCTCAACTGTGTTTATGAAACTACCTTTATTAAAACTGAGCTAATATACACATGCTTACCGCATCTGCACAAAATAATGAGTGGATCGAGAAAGTCTTATTATTTCAATTTCGTCTGCTGCAAGCAATGATTTGACCACTTCCTTTGTATTTCCAAAATTTTACAATACGAAATACAATCAATTTTAATTTAAAAGAATTTTAGTTCCATTTAATATAGATCATTCAGGATTTGAAGATTTTTTGCATACTTTGATTTATACTATTATCTACAGAAATTAATGCATTCCACATTTATTGGAAAAACTTCCCTGTAGAGTAACTTTGTTTTCACGAGTTCAACGTGTCTCCAGACCCAAATGGACAATGATTCCCAAAACAAGACCACTGAAAGTACCCCATAAAAGATGCAAAATCCATTGTGGATTTAAGCGTTCTTACAAGAAGCGATTGACCGTTACGACTTACCATACGTAGTACCATACGTACGCAATTATTTTAAAATACAGTAGTTTGATTGCAGTAACTCTTGGAACGGAATACTAATGCATTACAATATTGCAGTATTAACAGATACATAAGACTCCATCTTACAACTAACTTTTGTGTTATTCAAATTAAAGAAATTTGTAATTACACTTCTGTAGCTCTCGTCAAGCAATTAAGGCAAACGATTATGAAATATTACTTTATGTTCAACAGGCATTAAAGCTGAACCGATAATGTAATCCAACGGTGGGTTTGGTGAACTGGGATCGAATTCCACATTGAAAGATTCCACTAAACTCACAGTAAAAATAAACAATTCATCCCTGGCCAAAGACTCTCCAGGACAAATGCGCCTCCCAGTTGAAAATGGAACGAGAGCAGGATGTTTTATGACTTCAGTTTCGTCGTCCGTTAAAAATCGTTCAGGTCGGAAGTTTTCTGGGTCACCCCAAACGTCTGGGTCATGGTGGATTCCATATAGGTTGGGAGTTACTATAGTGCCTTTGGGAATTAAGTATCCGTGGAATTCAACGTCATCAGTTGCCTCATGTACGACGCTCAATGGTGATATGGATGAAAATCGCAAGGTCTCCAGAATCACCGCTTCAACGTACGGCAACCTAAGATTATAATATCGAACTTTTAGAAACTTCGGAAAATATTCACAATGATATTAAAGATATTTGAATGTAACATGTAAAGTTATATATACTAGTCTTGAAATTGCAAACAAGAAAGGCAAATATATAAAGGTCCATAGATTTTCTGAAGTCAATAAATTCAATTTAAAATATACTAACAATGGTCTATCTTTTATTGATATTTTCTCTCCTCCGGATTTCTGAACTTGCTTGAGGGAGTTGTTCAGTTTTTCTTGAACATTTCGATGGTGGGCTAATAGAAAGACCACCCATCTCAGGGTAGTAGCAACCGTCTCAGAACCAGCTGTGAATAGATGAAACAGTGAATGACACAGGTTTTCGTCTGCAATTAAATGATGACGTTCAGTTACCATAAAATAGTATCATTCTACTAAAGGAATTGCATAACTTTTATAACTGTAATACATCCTTTCTCTTTAAAAAACGACGATCCAGGATCAGTAGTACTTTGAATTTTTCGTAAATAACAATCAACAAAATCTCTCTCCACATCTTCCTGAAAAGATTGCTTATGAACGTCGATTATATTCTGGCAGAATATAAAAATCGGCTTTATATGAGTCACAAGTCTCTCATAGCCCGATAGCCTTGGCAATAGTTTTCCTAAGAATGGAAAAAACATAAGGGTTCCTTGGCCAGCCACGTCAGACATAAATCTGAAAAATTAATTTGACATAGTTGTCACCACTTATTACTAGAACCATTTTCCATTTCCAGATTACCATTAAATAATTCTAAAACAGTGCTCTTATAATTCAAATATGAAATATTTGAAGATAAAATCTCACTTTTCTGCGTGATGTGTTAGTTGTAAATACTGTTCATCATTGCAGCAATATCTCTCACCCGCGATGGTATTCCATAATGAGTTTACAACAGAAATCGTAAACGTGTTTTCAGTTGAGGTTGGCTGTTTTCCGAGCTTCTTTAATTTTTCGATTAATTCTTTTGCTTCATTTTCTATCAATGTTTCAACAGGAATTCCATTACGAAGACTAGACTGGATGTATAACAAAGCAAAGCGTCTTTGTTCCATCCAAGTCTTTCCAGAAGTGGCAGCTATTCCTTCATATCATAGTCATCATTCTTTCATTACCAAAATAATGCTGTATTGCGTTTAATGATCATAAAACGAAATAGAAAGCAAAGTCAGATAATGGTAAACCAAACCTCCAGATTTTCCATTGAAGGGATTATTAAAATGATTAAGGGCAGGTCTCCCGCAAAAAACAGGCATATTCGTTGCCTCTTTCAACAGTTTGTATTCGTTAATAAATATTGTTCTGAATCCCATTAAGCATTAAGTTGAATTTTCCTTTCGACATGAACAATTTCCGTATGTTATGATTTGGGTATAAGAAAATAAATAACGTACCTTCTAGAACCTAAGTCTATTCCGATTATATTACCGTATTTCTTTCTCATTTTCATAACACTTTTGTAAGGCTCCATACCAACTTGTACAAAGTTTCCCAAAATTGGCCAACTAAAAGGACCTTTGAATCAACGTAATTGAATTTATCGTCCAATTATATTCGATGTTTAAGAAAACCGAATTACAAAATTATTTTTAAAAATAATTGAAACTAATTTACCCGGGGGAAATCGCCGTGGTCTCTTTCTCCAGAATATGAAGCACAAGAAAAATATGAAAGGAATGAGCACATTTAGCAGCATTTCAAATGGTAGAATTTTAGCTACTTATTCTGAATTGTATAGTACTGTGGAGGCAAGGATTTGTCAAGTAGACAAAACGATTGCAATGGTAAACAAATTGTATAACGTTCCTATTATTCACAAAGATTAAAATTCTTGTAAATTTAACTTTGACACTGACAATAATGGATAAATGCTAGAGTTAAATATTACTAGGTGCAGCTCCTGAATTAGTAGTTAATTACTTTATCCTTTGTTGGACAAGTTTAAGAACAGGTAACTTCATTGTTCATCGATTATAGTTGTAAAGTGTGTCTACTTTCCACCGTCTGCTTTCGTACTGGAGGAAAATAATTGCTTGGAGTATGTAAATACTTTAGATTGAAAATTTTTATTATATATGCCAAGGCAATATGGAGAACTTTAATTTGATACCAAAATAATTGCTATACACGTTATTAAAAACTTAACGCTTCTAGTTTATAGTTTACTCAAGTACACAAGATTCAGTACAAAAAATGCCTGCCAGTAAATCTGATCTAAAGATATATAAAATATTTCATGAAGCTTATTTCGCTGCAGGAGAAATACAGAATAACAGAATACTCATATCAATAATAAACCTTTTGCGTAATATTGTGAAGGCCAACTCGTATTGGACCCAGTAGTATTGGTTAGGTTAGGTTTAATGGTACGACGGTGTTTTTATATCGTGAATTATCATTGATTGCAAATTCCAGTCATAAGACAACATAACCCATGTGGTGTAGTACTATTGTGTTTCCTTACACATGCAAGAACGGCACTTATTTAATATATGGTGCAAAAAATTGTGTATGAATAAATTTTCAACTGGTAACCCATTCCCAAGATTGGATTGAATATATCCAGTCTCCGCGACCTTTTCCACCAAAATATAAATCACAAGAAAAGTATAAAAACAAAGAAAAAATTCAATAACACATAGTAAATGGTGGAATATTTGACAGTATGTTGTGAATTGACTAATATTTAGACAACAATTTATTCATTCGTAAAGTAGTCAAACTGTGCTGCTGTTGACAACCGTAATAGCCTATCCCAATAAAAGTGTTCTACTCGCCTTGACCGCTACGTAGGCGCCCTAAAATATGAAAATGGTTATATTATAAAGTGGATCTGAGTACCATTACCTGTTTTCGAACTGGATAAAAGAAGCATATGACTGAGTTTGTATTTCACTTCCAACGCTTTGTGAAAAGCTTTCAGTGACTTCCAAAGCAGTGAAGGCAATGTCAATAACCATGTATGCTACTAAGAAAAGAAGCTCCTTCGAAGGATATTGAACGGTAAGAATTTCTTTACATGCCATGATTGAATGCAAACTGCAGTCGTAGCCCGCAGAACAATTACGTAACCTATGTAGTGTTAGTGTATTATTAATTATTTCTATATGCTCATTTAAAGAATATTGACACTTTTCTAATATGTACAAATCAAGCTCTCATTTCTATTTACTTTTGGGAGACTTTTTCTGTTTACTAAATCGGGACTGAAAAACAACTTTGCGATGTTCTGAAAATTTCCTTCTGTAGAGCGATGCAATATTGCATATTGCATATCTGCAATGGTAGTAAAGTCGGGGTGTACTAAATGTCAATATTCATATCTGTGTTAACATGTTCTGGCCAGCAATATACAACTTTTGGATAAAAACAGAACCAGGCACATTTTTTCTGCTCATGATTTTCTGAACGTCTCATTGCTGATACGCTAAAATGAAGGCTTCTCATAAGTCATTTGAAGTGCTTTATCTTTATCAATTAAGCTTATCATTTGGACCACTCATCACATATCACAAATTATGATAAAAAATAATGATCTACAGTAAAATAGTTTACTCATAGTTCAATTAGAGATAGTGTCGAAGTGAGGCATTGAAGTATGAATTTAGTTTGTATAGTTTATTCTTGAGCGCAAAACTAGCGGAGCTAAAAATATTCCAACAAAAGCACAAAACATTAGATTCCTAAAGAAAACTGCATTTCACAAAAGTAAAAAACCTTAAACATGACAAAATTAAAGATGTTGGTAGTTATATTGTTGCACTACCTAAAGACTTATTACGACGGTGAAATATTATTTTATGTTCTACAGGCTTTAATGTTGAACCGATAATATAGTCTAAGGGTGGAATGGGTGAGCTGGGATCGAATTCCACTTTAAAGGATTCTACAAGATGCACAGTGAAAATGAATAATTCATCCCTTGCTAAAGACTCTCCAGGACAGATACGCCTTCCGGTTGAAAATGGAACGAGAGCAGGATGTCTTATCACGTCAGTTTCGTCGTCCGTTAAAAATCTTTCAGGTCGGAAGTTTTCTGGGTCACCCCAAACATCTGGGTCATGGTGGATTCCATATTCGTTGGCAACTACAAAAGTACCTTTCGGGATTAAGTATCCGTGAAATTCAACATCGTTGGTGGTCTCGTGCAGTACACCCAATGGTCCAATGGATGAAAATCGCAAGGTCTCCAAAATCACGGCTTCAACATAGGGTAACCTAAGATTAATAATTCGGACTTTTAAAAACCCTTGTATTATGTAAACAAAAACATTAAAACTACTTGAATGTAAACTATACAATTACTAGTTCTTGTTCTTAGAAATGGCAAACAAAAAAGCCAAGTATATAAAGGTCAATGATTTACAAAAATACTAACAATGGTCGATCTTTTGTTGATATTATATCTCGTCCGGATTTGTGAAATTGATCAACAGAATAGATTAGTTTCTCTTGAACATTTCGATGGTGGGCTAATAGAAAGACCACCCATCTTAAAGTTGTAGAAACAGTCTCAGATCCAGCTAGGAATAGATGCAGTAGTGATTGAAGGAGGTTTTCGTCTGCAAATAAATAATAATGTTCAGTTATCTTAAAGTAGCATCATACTTCTGCAGAATTGGCATAGGTTTCATATCTGCAATACATCCTTTCTCCTTAAAAAACGACGATCCAGGATCAGTAGTACTTTGAATATTTTGTATATAACAATCAACAAAATCTCTCTCTACGTCTTCCTGAAAAGATTGCTTATGATCGTCGATTATGTTTTGGCAGAATATAAAAAGTGGTTTTAGATGAGTCATCAGTCTTTCATAGCCTGATAGTCTTGGCATTAGTTTACCTAAGAATGGAAAAAACATAAGGGTTCCTTGGCTCGCTACATCTGACAGAAATCTGAAAAATTAATTTGAAATAATGGTATAAGAACTTATTACTAGAACTATTTTTCAGTTCCAGATTATCAATAAAATGTCCTAATTTGAAGCAGTACGTTTATTTCAAATTAGAAATATTTGAAGATAATCTCTTACTTTTCACCGTGATGTGTTATCTGCAAATATTTTTCATCATTGCAACAAAATCTTTCTCCAGCAATTATACTCCATAATGAATTTATAACAGATATGGTAAACGTGTTTTCAGTTGAGATTGGGCGTTCTCCAAACTTCTCTATGCTAGCGACTAATTCTTTTGCTTCGTTTTGTACTAGTGCTTCAAACGGTATTCCATTACGAAGACTAGATTGGATGTATAAGAAAGCAAAACGCCGCTGTTCCATCCAGGTTTTCCCAATTGTTGTAATTATTCCTTTATATCAGTTGTTGACACAATTTTAGATTACAATCAGAAAATCCCTTCCGATATGGGTATAGTAATGTAATAATGTAACAAACACCTCCACTTTTTCCATTGAAGGGATTCATAAAATGATTTACCACAGGTCTCCCGCAAAAGACAGGATTATTAAATACCTCTTTCAGCAGATGGTAGTCATTAATAAAAACTGATCTAAAAAGTACGTCAAAATTCTTGTTATTTGGCTTAATTTTTTGTGTTCTGGTTTGGATTAACAAATAACATACCTTTTAATTCCTAAATCGATACCGATTATGTTGCCGTATTTCTTTTTCATTTTCATTACACTTTTGTATGGCTCGATTCCAACTTGTGCAAAGTTTCCCACGATAGGCCAACTAAAAGGACCTTGCAATATGCAACACAACTTAATTAAAATCTTAATTATACCTTTATATCTGATTTTTGTGTAATGTAGGTACATCTTTATGGAATGATAAGATTTCAAAAGAATTTACCTGGTGGAAATCGCCGTGGCCTCTTTCTCCAAAATATGAAGGAGAAGAACAATATAAAACCGAAAAACACATTTAGCAGCATTCGAAATTTAGAAAGAGTGTGTACTTGACGTTTGTTCCCAATTGAACAATATTCACACAAAGATTCTTCAAGTAGTCAAACCGACTGCAGTGGTAGTGATAAACAAATAGTATTTATAATATTTCTATTAATTATTATTGCATTTGCGTATACCTAATGTTATTTTATTTGTAGCTGCTGATGTGCAGTACATGAGGTCACATGAGTATAATCTTTCATGAAGCAATGTTAAACTGCAGGAAAGCCGGCTTTTACAAACCACGGTGATCACATTTTGTGAAGGTCAACTAAACTTGTATTGGTTTTACTCTGAATTGCTGAAAGAGCATAACTACTGGTATTACATAGTAGTATCATTGATTGCAATACTGAACTCATAAGACAACATGCAACCTGTGCGGCACACTCTGTGAACCCATGAAAGTGATGATGCTTATAGCTAATTCAAATGAGACTACTATTGGCTATAATTTTACATTACTTTTACTGAATGAAATATATTATCATGCAAACATTTGCAGTAATTTTTCGGAATAGTTTCTTTAGTTCCTTCATATATTGGACAACCAAAACATAAAGTGAAAATGATATTACATTTTCTAAAAAAGTTTGTAAATTAATTGCATTTTTATTATCGTAATTTTTTGACAATATTTTAACCAACTCGACCGCTATTTATTATGATACATCCTAGATGCACCCATCGCTTATGTACAGACAAATGTCTGACAATCTATCAAATTACAGAATGCTTCATCTAGATTGTGTTTACACTTTTAAACGAATGCTTGGTATTTCATCCTGGCATTCGTAATGCTATTAAAACCCATAAACTGATAGCAAGGTTTCGTTACACGAACAGTTAATTAACCAATATATCTGTTTGATATTATGGGTGAATAATAAATAGAAGGTATTAAAGAAATTTTACCACATAATTTCCGTCTGCGACTTTGACATAGTCTGTGAAAAACGGAATTCCTTCGAATACTATTCATTTGCATGGAAAGATTAAACTTTAGTCGTGCAAAAAATGATTGCCGTTATCACCGCATTGCGTCAAAAATATTTTTGGTCTTATATTACATTAAATGCCGCATCTCAAATTGTATTCCTTGAATATGACACTCTATTTCTTATCATAGCCATAACAATTCAATTAGAGAAAGTTTTGAAGTGAGGCATTGAAGTATGAATGTATACTTTATATGGCTTTTTCAAGAAAGCAAAACTAGCGGAGCTAACAAATATTATAACAAAACACTTCAGTGATAAGAAAACATAAGTTTCGTGATGTACTGTTGTTTATGTTAGTCCATGGAAGTAATGACATTTGTCTAATATATGAAATTCCTATTGGCTATAATTTGACATTACTTTTACTAATTTAAATTTATTGTCAAACATTTATTTGCAGCAATTTTCTGAATAGTTTCTTTTGTAGTATCTTTAGTGCCTTTGTTTATCGAGCAATCAAAACATAGTTAGTGAAAATGAAATCACACTTTCTAGCTACTATATATAAAAAATTTCTAAGGTTATGATTTTTATTATTTGGTAGTTATATTGGGCGCAATTTTTTCCCAATATACTACCAAGTGGACAGTTATTTATGGTATATCCTAGATGTAACAACTGATTATATGTACAGCCAAAGGTCTCAGACAATATATCAAAATGTAGAATAAATATATACCTCACGTGTATTTACACTTTCTAACGAATATTTGGCACTTCATACTGACATTCTTATTCTATTAAAATACCATAAACACTGCCATAAAATGATAACAAAATTTTTACATAAGAAAAGCTAGCCAAAATATGTGTTTGATATCACGGGTGGATAAATGAAAGAAAGCAATAAAGAATTTTAACTATATGAATATCCGTTCTGTTTAGTAAGACTAACAAGTACACGAAATACTTTTGACGCTATACCAATCAATTATGCAGGCATTCATTTCTTTTATTCCGTACGACCTTATCAAAATTAAACTGTTGTATTTTCCCAATATTAGAAAAACTGACTAAAATAATTAGTTCCACCTTTGAAAAAGATTACAGTTGGAGTCTTGAGAAATATCAAATTCAAAGTAACAATATCAAAAATAAAACATGTTTACATTAATTTCAAATGTATGCTCATGGAACCATTGAAGTTCTTTACAAACAGGTTCGTCAAAAATCAATATCCCCGCCTTCTCTGATTGAAAACTGACTGGGCAGAAATATACGAGTTATCATGCCTGCATATCAGTTGGTTAAATTTATAACTAACCAAATGCATTTTTTCATACGAAAGTTTAATTTTCCCAAGGTTAGTTAATACTTAAAAATGCTTTTCATTAGTCGTAATAAATGTCTTCTTTAAATTTGTACAGCTTATAGATTAAAAATATAAATAGCAAAAGGGATTTTTAATTGTATATGCAATACTTCAACAAACCTAAAACAAAAAAGAATACTGCAATAACAGATCTCATTTACTCGTAGATTATTATATTTTAGTCTTGCAGTGCTTTGCAGTATGAATGCCTAATGCATTAACACAATTGCCAACTACCATGAATATCAAAAGAAAACCCCTATGAAACATTATCAGGTGGCATTTTTCTGATATAGGTACTTTTTTCACCTAGAAATATCTAAGGAGGTAGCAAGATACCGCAATAATTCAAAGTGAAACGCTGCCAAAGAGTTTGAGATGGCCAAATTAAAGATATTTGTACTTACATTGTTGGTACAGTTAAAGAATTATTACAAACGACGGCGAAAAATTATTTTATGTTCTACAGGCATTAAGGTTGAACCGATAATGTAATCCAAGGGTGGAATTGGTGAACTGGGATCGAATTCCACTTTGAATGATTCTACAAGATTCACTGCAAAAATAAATAGTTGATCCCTGGCAAAGGATTCCCCAGGACAAATACGCCTCCCAGTTGAAAATGGAAGAAGAGCAGGGTGTCTTACTACTTCAGTTTCGTCTTCACTTAAAAATCTTTCAGGTCGGAAGTTTTCTGGGTCACCCCAAACGTCTGGGTCATGGTGGATTCCATATAGGTTGGCAAATACCATTGTGCCCTTCGAAATTAAGTATCCCTGAAATTCAACGTCGTCTGTGGCCGTGTGTACGACACTCAATGGTACGATGGAAGAAAATCGCAAGGTCTCCAAAATGACGGCTTCAACGTACGGCAACCTAAAATTATAATTTCGAACCTGTATTAGAAAAGCATAGCAGCTAGCCGAATGTAACCTTTCTAAGGTCTCTAGACCTAACTACCTAACAACATCTGGAGCAGAGAACCGGATGTTTATAGTGAAATAAATTTTCTATTTTCAAAATTATTTACTTTGGCCGATCGCTTAATGATATTTTCTGTTGTTTAGATTTGTGAAATTGTACTAGAGAAAGATTTAGTTTCTCTTGAGCATCGATATGGTGGGCTAATAGGAATACCATCCATCTAAGTGTTGTAGAAACCGTTTCAGCTCCAGCTGTGAATAGATGAAACAGTGATTGACAGAGGTTCTCGTCTGTAAAAACATATTACTATACATTACATTTCCCTCAAAGTAATACAAATTTATACATCATATCAAGTCGTTATTACATCCTTTCTCCTTAAAAAACGACGATTCAGGATCAGTAGTGCTTTGAATTTTTTGTATATAACAGTCAACAAAATCTCTTTTCACGTCTTCCAGATAAGATTGTTTATGGTCATCGATTATCTCCTGTAAGAATTTAAAAAGCGGTCTCGTGTGAGTCATCAGTCTTTCATAACCGGATAGCCTGGGCATTAGTTTGCCTATAAATGGATAAAACACAAGGACCCCTTGTGTAGCCGTATCTCCAAGTAATCTAAATAAATATTATTTCCAAAAATTACGAACACAAATTATCATTCTGGTTATTTAAATTATTGAGTTATAAATACTTAACACATAAAACTTAAAACTTAAAAAAAAATATAAAAAAACATTTTAATGAGCATTAATTTTAATAAATTTCTCACTTCTCAACATGATGGGTCAACCGTAAATATTTCTCATCATTGCTGGAATATCTCTCACCAGCGATGGTATTCCATAATGAATTTATCGCAGAAATGCTAAACACGTTTGAAGTTGAGGTTGGCCTTTCTCCGTAATTATTTAAATTGTCGATTAATTCTTTTGCTTCATTTTCTATTAATGTTTCTACGGGTACTCCATTACGTAGACTTGACTGGATGTATGAAAAAGCAAAACGGCGTTGTTCCATCCAAGTTTTTCCAGCGGTAATGATTATTCCTTAATATCATAATAGTTCCTTCATTACCAATGCCATACTTGTTTAATTTTTCGGTTTCGTGGTCAATAAATCAAATCAGACAAGGAAGAACAACAAAACATACCCCCAGTTTTTCCATTGAATGGATTTCCAAAGTGTTTTATTTCAGGTCGCCCGCAAAAAACAGACATATTAAATGCATCTTTCAACAATTTGTAGTCGTTAATAAAAATTGTCCTGCATTATAGTACATTAAATTTTCAGTTATTGGGATTAGTTTTTAAAAGGCTGATTTGTGTGTATACGAAAATAGAATACCTTTGAAGTCCTAAATCGATACCGATTATATTGCCGTATTTTCTTCTCAATTTCATTACACTTTTGTAAGGCTCCATGCCAACTTGCGCCAAGTTTCCCAAAACAGGCCAACTAAATGGACCTTGCAATATGCAACACAATTTAATTAAAATCTTAATTATATCTTTATATCTGATTTTTGTGTAATGTAGGTACAGCTTTATGAAATGATAAGATTTCAAAAGAATTTACCTGGTGG
The DNA here is from genome assembly GCA_020352615.2 of Yoshiicerus persimilis. Lineage (NCBI taxonomy): Eukaryota > Metazoa > Arthropoda > Collembola > Entomobryomorpha > Tomoceridae > Yoshiicerus > Yoshiicerus persimilis. The sequence goes on along the minus strand of CM036940.2, from coordinate 71,709,138 downwards.
AAATCGCCGTGGTCTCTTTCTCCAAAATATGAAGGAGAAGAACAATATAAAACCGAAAAACACATTTAACAGCATTAGAAAGTTAGAAAGAGTGTGTACTTGACGTTTGTTCCAAATGGAATAATATAATATCTGTCATGAAGCAATGTTAAACTGCAGGAAAACCGGTTTTTGTATACCACGGTGATCACATTTTGTGAAGGTCAACTTGTACTCTGAATTGTAGTTGTACTTTTACTCTGAATTGCTGAATGAGCATAACCACTGGCATTACATAGTAATATCGTAGATTGCAATACTTCAGATAGTCGCAGTCGTAAGACAACAACCTGTGCGGCGTACTGGGCGTACTATGGTTTCCGTGAACCGATGTACGTAATAATACTTGGTAATAATTTTCATAACTTTTACGGATTGAAATTTATTGTCAAACATTTGCACTTATTTTGCTGAATAGTTTCTTTAGTTCTTTTGTATATTGAGCAATCAAAACATAATTAGTGAAAATGGTATTACATTTTCTAAATAAGAGTTTGCAAAGTTATCATATTTTTATTATCGTAATTTTTTGACAATACTATGTTAACCAACTCGACTGTTATTTATTCTGGTTTATCATAGATGTGGCCGTCGCCGTTGATTATGCACAGACAAAGGTCTCCGACAATCTATCATATTGTATAGTAGAATGTTTATCTCACATGTGTTTACACTTTTAAACGAAATGCTTGGTACTTCATCCTGGCATTCGGAATATCGTAATACTATTAAAATGCATCAAATAAAAACAAGAACAAGGTTTCGTCACACGAAATGCTAGCCAAAATATCTGTTTGATATTATGGGTGGATTATAAATAAAAAGCATTAAAGAAATTTAACAATAAGAGTAAGTTCTGAGTAGTAAGATTAACAAGTACACGGAATACTTTTTGGCGTTATCTTAAAGTAATACCTCAGAAAGTTTATATAGTTTCAATTTAGAAAATAACTAACAGTGGTCGATCTTTTATTGATATTTTCTCTTGTCCGGATTTGTGAACTTGTTTGAGAGAGTTGATTTATTTGTCTTGAATACTTTTATGGTGGCCTAATAGAAATACCTCAGAGTAGAAGAAACCGTCTCAGATCCATCAATGAATAGATGTAACAGTGATTGTCGGAGGTTTTCGTCTGCAAATAAATAATGATATTCAGTTGACATAAAATAGCTTCATTCTACTAGAATTGGTTTATATCTGGTTTAAGTTTTATATCTGCTATACATCCTTTCTCTTTAAAAAATGACGATCGAGGGTCAGCAGTGTTTTGAATTTTGAGTAAAGAAGTCTCAACAAAATCTCTTTCCACGTCTTCCTGAAAAGATTGCTTATGGACGTCGATAATATTCTGGCAGAATTTAAAAAGAGGTTTTACTTGAGTCATCAGTCTTTCATATCCTGATAGCGATAACCTTGGCACTAGTTCTCCTAAACATGGAAAAAACATAAGAATTTAAGGATGCCTTGGCCAGCCACATCTGACAAATTTATTTGATCTGAATATTTGAAATAGTTGCTAGTTGCAAGCATATATAACTAAGACTATTTTGCATTTCAAGAATACTAATCATAAGTAAATCATGAAATGTTAAAGTTAGTTCAACTTAGAAATATTTGACTGTTTAACAGATATTTCGCACTTCATACTGACATTCGTAATATACTATTAAAATACCATAAACTGATTAGGTTTTTACATAAGAAAAGTTTGCCAAAACATCTGTTTGATATTACGGATGGATATATAATACAACGAAAACAATGAAGAAATTTAACTATATGAATAACCGTTCTGTGTAGTAATTAAGATTACCAATTACACGAAATACTTTTGACGTTATACCAATCAATTATACAGGCATTCACTTCTTTTATTCCGTGTGGTCTTGTCAAAATAATATTATTGTTGTTTTCTCCCAATATTAAAAAACTGAATGAAATAATTAATTAGTTCCAGTTTTGAAAAAAAAATACTGTTAGAGTCTTGAGAAATATCAAATTCGAAGTAACAATATCAAAAATAAAACATGTTTCTCATTAATTTCAAATGTATGTTCATGGAATTTCATTACAAACAGGTTCGTCAAAAATCAATATCCACGCCTTCTTTTTGAAAACTGACTGGCCAGAAATATACGAGTTATCCTGCCTTTAAATCAGTTGGATAAATTTATAACTAACCAACTGGATTTTTATGTATGAAAGTTTAATTTTCCCAAGGTTAGTTCAACTAATCTTGATGTAGCCTTAATGTAGTAAAGATTGAGGTAGGTAAAGTCATGGGTATGTAACGTCTCGGTGTGTAACTTCTTGGTATGTAAAGAACAGGGAAGGAAAAAGCCAGCTTTTTGGCTTTTGGCTTTTTGGGTTTTTTGATGAAAAAGCCAGCTCGCAAAATAGGAAAAAGCTGGCTTTGGCTTTTTGGCTTTTTGCTCTGACGTCAACAGGCAATTGTCAATAAGAAAAATACACTGAAATGTTATCCTGCTGGTATTATTCAAGTACAATTCAACACATAATCCACTATTACTTTACTTTAACAGCTTACTTTCTGAATGGTACACTATAGGTCTTACAAATGTAATTATTTACATTTGTAAGACCTATAGTGTACCATTCAGAAAGTGACTAATTAAGGAAAACCTACAATAGTGTCCATAAACATAAAAATGTATAAATATCATAGTGTAGAAATGTACACTGGATGGCAGTTGGGGTATCAAAAAGCCAAAAAGCCCAAAAAGCCCAAAAAGCTGGCTTTCTGGCTTTTTGCTGCAAAAAGCCGAGCTTTTTCCTTCCCTGGTAAAGAATGGGGTAGGTAATGGTATGGGTAGGTAACGTCTCTCGGTATGTAATGTCTCGGCACCAGAGCCAAATATTTAAAGTAAAATAAATTATCAAAGTGACTTACATTGGTCGAGCATTTATATGATATTTCCTGTGGTTTGGATTTGTTAAATTGTACCAGAGAACAAATGAGTTTCTCTTTAACAGCGCTATAGTTGAACACCACCCAGCTCAGAGATTTGGAAACCGTTTCAGTTCCAGCTGTTTGTCTGTTTTCTGAGTCGGAACTGAAAACAATTTTGCGCTGTTTTCAATCCGGATGTATCAAAAGTCGATATTCATGCCATATCTGTGTAAAACTAAAAACTTCGTAAACCAGGAACCTTGCTTCTGCTCATGATTTTCTAAAAGTCTCATGGTTGATACTGTAAAACGAGCGTTTCTCATTAGTCGCAATAAGAGCCTTCTTTAAATGAGTTAAGCTTAACATTTGGACTTTTCATCACATAATATAGATTAAAATAATAATCAGAATAATAATCAACTATAAAATCGTTTATTCATATATCTCAATTAGAGATATAGTTGAAATGATGCATTGAAGTATGAATGAAGTTTATATAGATTTAACTGCAACGCTAAACTAACGGAACTAGCAATATTTGGATTGCAACAAAAACACAAAACATTAGACTGATAAGAATGCATTCTACAAAATTGATAAAGTTTGAGATGGCCAAATTAAAGATATTGTAGTTATATTGTTGATACAGTTAAAGAATTATTACAAACGACGGTGAAAAATTATTTTATGTTCTACAGGCATTAAGACTGAACCGATAATGTAATCCAAGGGTGGAATTGGCGAACTGGGATCGAATTCCATTTTGAATGATTCTACAAGATTCACAGTAAAAATAAAAAGTTGATCCTTGGCTAAGGATTCTCCAGGACAAATACGTCTTCCAGTAGAAAAGGGAACAAGAGCGGGGTGTCCTACTACTTCAGTTTCGTCTTCACTTAAGAATCTTTCAGGTCGGAAGTTTTCTGGGTCCCCCCAAACGTCTGGGTCATGGTGGATTCCATATTGATTGGCAAATACCATAGTGCCCTTCGGAATTACGTATCCATGAAATTCAACGTCTCCAGTTGCCTCATGTGCGACACTTAACGGCGATATGGAAGAAAATCGCAAGGTCTCCAAAATCACGGCTTCAACATACGGTAACCTAAAATTACAATTTCGAACCTGTATTAGAAAACCTAGAAGACCATAGCAGCTAGCCGAATGTAACCTTCCTAGGGTTTCTAGACCTAACTACCTAACAAAGAGCAATGAACAGGATATTTAAACTGAAATAAATTTTCTATTTTCAAAATGATTTACATTTGTTGATGATTTAATGATATTTTCTGTTGTTTAGATTTGTGAAATTGTACTAGAGAAAGATTTAGTTTCTCTTGAACATTGATATGGTGGGCTAATAGGAATACCAGCCATCTAAGAGTTGTAGAAACCGTTTCAGTTCCAGTTATGAATAGATGAAACAGTGATTGACAGAGGTTTTCGTCTGTAAAAACATATTACAATACATTACATTTTCCTCAAAGTAACACAAATTTATACATAGCATATCAAGTCGTTATTACATCCTTTCTCCTTAAAAAACGACGATTCAGGATCAGTAGTGCTTTGAATTTTTCGTATATAACAGTCAACAAAATCTCTTTCCACGCCTTCCAGATAAGACTGTTTATGGTCATCAATTATCTCCTGAGAGAATTTAAAAAGCGGTTTCATATGAGTCATCAGTCTTTCATAACCGGATAGCCTGGGTATTAGTTTGCCTATAAATGGAAAAAACACAAGGACACCTTGTGTAGCCGTATCTCCCAGTAATCTAAATAAATATTATTTCCAAAAATTCCGAACACAAGTTATCATTCGGGTCATTCACATTTTGGAGTCATAAATATACTTAAAACTCAATTAAAAATATTTTAATGAACATTAATTTTAATAAATTTCTCACTCCTCAACATGGTGGGTCAACCGTAAATATTTCTCATCATTGCAGGAATATCTCTCACCCGCGATGGTATTCCATAATGAATTTATCGCAGAAATGCTAAACACGTTTGAAGTTGAGGTTGGCCTTTCTCCGTAATTATTTAAATTGTCGATTAATTCTTTTGCTTCATTTTCTATTAATGTTTCTACGGATACTCCATTACGTAGACTTGACTGGATGTATGAAAAAGCAAAACGGCGTTGTTCCATCCAAGTTTTTCCAGCGGTAATGATTATTCCTTAATATCATATCGTTCTTTCGTTACCAATGCAATACTTGTTTAATTTTTCGGTTTCGAGATCAATAAATCAAATCAGACAAGGAAACAAAACATACCCCCAGTTTTTCCATTGAATGGATTTCCAAAGTGTTTTATTTCAGGTCGCCCGCAAAAAACAGACATATTAAATGCATCTTTCAACAATTTGTAGTCGTTAATAAAAATTGTCCTGCATTATAGTACATTAAATTTTCAGTTAATTTGATTATTTTTAAAAGCCTTTTTTGTGTGCATACAAAAATAGAATACCTTTGAAGTCCTAAATCGATACCGATTATATTGCCGTATTTTCTTCTCAATTTCATTACACTTTTGTAAGGTTCCATGCCAACTTGTGCAAAGTTTCCCAAAATAGGCCAACTAAATGGGCCTTCAATATAATATAAACCACAATTAAATTAAGCGCATTCAATTATATATAATTAATTAATAATCTCAGATTTGATTTGTGAGGATTGCAGTTTTGTAGAAGTATATCAGTATATAAGAATTCAGAAAAATTTACCTGGAGGAAATCGTCGTGGCCTCTTTCTCCAGAATATGAAGGAGAAGAACATTACAAAAACAAAGAACACATTTAACATCATTAAAAATCCGAATTGACTAATATTTATACAGGTGTTCGTAAAGTAGTCAAACCTACTGCAGTGATAAACAAATAGTAAAATTTAGTAAAAATCTATCATGAAGCAAAGTAAACTGCAGAATATGAAGTTTTTACAAAGCCCGCTAACCACATTTTGTGAAGGTCAACTTGTTTTGGTTTTTCGTTGAGCTGCAGGAAGAACTTTACTATTGTCATGAAAAATATCGTTGATTGCAATACTCCAGACAGTCGTAAGACAACAACCGGTGAGGCGTACTATGGTTTCTGTGAACTTATGTATGTAATAATACTTATCGAATACAAATTAAACTCCTGTTGGCAATAATTTACATAACTTTTACGGAATGAAATTTATTGTCAAGCATTTTCAACTATTTTTCTGAATAGTTTCTTTAGTTTTTTAGTATATCGTGCAATATCAAAACGTAATTAGTGAAAATGATATTACATTTTCTAAAAAGGATTTTGTAAAGTTATCATATTTTTATTGTCGTTTATTATAATTTTTTGACAATATGTTAACCAACTAGGCTGTTATTTATTCTGGTATATCCTAGATGTAGCCGTAGCCATTGATTATGTACAGACAAAGGTCGATAATCTTATCATATTGTAGAATGTTCATCTCACATGTTTTCACACTTTTAAAATACTGCTTGGTACTTCATACTGCCATTCAAAATACTTTTAGGAATATGTAATACAAAAAACTGCATTACTATAATTCATACTCCATTTAGATTCAATCTTCTCTTTCCTCCAGTGTAAAGTATAATATTGCAATAAATTTTAGTATTTGGATTCTCCATACCAAATAAACGGGGACACAAATATGGCAAATCGAAAATAAAACGTGTTTGCATGAAATATACGAGTTATCCTGCTTGTATTATATTAGGTGGATAAATGTAGAACCAGACAATTGGATTTCTAATGAAAGTTTGATGGTCTCAAGGTTAGATCTTAAATTACATCTCATTAGTGGTAATAAATGTATTCTTTAGAAAAATTCATCCAAAATCAATTCCACGCCTTATTGAAAACAGGGGATCAGAAATTTACTATATAGTTACCCTGCCTGTACATTAGATAAATACAGAAACAGAAACCGTTTTCTCTGACGTATGAAAGTTTGAAGGTCACAAAGATGATATTGAAAAACAAATGCATAAATGTCTTCTACAGAAACGTAGAAGTCTTACAACAAATTTAAATAATACATATACAAACAGATTTCTTAATCGTACATACACAATATTTCAACGTCACATAAAAGGCAAGCATTTCAATATCAGTGGCGTTTCATGAAATAAATGTATCATGAAGTACATTAAAGATTCAGTGTCAATTATAGTGGCTTTCTTAGAAGACAATGCAATACAAGGCAGAATTCACAGAAAAACAGTATCATAAAGAATTGGTGTTGACCAAATTTGAAATATTTGTAGTATATATCTTTTTAGCTAAAACAAACGGTTGTGAAAAATTATTTTATGTTCTACAGGCATTAATGATGAACCGATAATGTAATTCACGGGTGGAATAGGGGCACTAGGATCGAATTCCACTTTAAAGGATCGTACAAGATTCACAGTAAATATGAATAATTCATCTCTGGCCAAAGATTCTCCAGGGCAAATTCGAGTTCCAGTGGAAAATGGAACAAGAGCAGGATGTTTTATCAGTTCAGATCCATCGTCCGTTAAAAATCTTTCAGGCCGGAAGTTTTCTGGGTCACCCCAAACGTCTGGGTCATGGTGTATTCCATATTAATTGGCAATTACCATAGTGCCCTTTGGAATTAAGTATCCGTGAAATTCAGCATCGTCAGTGGCCTCGTGAACGGCACCTAATGGTGTTATCGAAGAAAATCTCAAGGTCTCCAAAATCACAGCTTCAACATACGGTAACCTTAGATTTTTGTAATTTGGGAAGATTAGACTCGAAATTGAACGCAATGAAACTAATGCGCTAATGCCACTGCTGCAGAAATATCAAACAAGTACGGAATTTCAATATAATATGATTAACTTAGAGAATGAATTACTTTGGTCGGTCTTTCAAAGATATTTTTTGGGATTTGGATTCCAGAAATTGCCTTAAAGAATGGTTTAGTTTCTCTTGTACATCTTTATGGTGGGCCAACAGGAAGACCAACCATCGAAGAGTTGTGGACACCGTTTCAGATCCAGCTATGAATAGTTGAAGTAGTGCCTGGCAGAGGTTTTCGTCTGCAAAAATATGATAATATTTAATTGGCAAAAAAGTACTATTCTGTAATTAGACATTTCTACATCCTTACATCCTTTCTCCTTAAAAAACGATGATTCAGGATCAGTAGTGCTTCGAATTTTTTGTAAATAGCTGTCAACGAAATCCCTTTCGACATCTTTCTGAAATGTTTGTTGATGTGCATCGATTATTTCCTGGCAAAATTTAAAAAGGGGTTCCAGATGAGATCTCAGTTTTTCATAGCCTGATAGGCTTGGAATTATTTTCCGTATTCGTGGGAAAAATACAAGAATGCCTTGAGAAGCAACACCAGACATAATTCTGAAAAAGTATAGTAATATTTCCAATAATTCCAAACGCAAGTTCTTAATAGCACCATATTCCAAAAATATCATACTAAAAATTTCTCACTCCTCGGTATGATGCGTCAACTGCAAATATTTTTCATCATTGCAGGAATATCTATCACCAGCGATGATACTCCATAATGAGTTTATAACAGAAATGGTGAACGTGTTTTCAGTTGAGGTTGGGAGTTTTCCGTAACTCTTTAAATTTTCGATTAATTCTTTTGCTTCATTTTCTATCAATGTTTCAACAGGCACTCCATTACGAAGACTAGATTGAATGTATTTAAAAGCAAAGCCTCGTTGTTCCATCCAAGTTTTTCCAGAAGTCATCGACAATCCTTCATATCATAGTCGATATTTCTTCATTAGCAAAATATTTCTGGCTTGAGTTTACGAATATGAATAATAACAAAAGAATCAAATGAAAATACCAACCTCCAACTGTTCCAGTTAAGGGATTACCAAAGTGGTTAAATTCAGGTCTCCCGCAGAAAACAGACATATTAAATGCCTCTTTTAACAGTTTGTGATCGTTAATAAATATTGTTCTACAACATATTACACATTGAATATCCGTTCTCTTAATTTCGGATAATTTCTGTAAAAGGCAGGTATATCATGATTTTGACAAAAATATGAAATACCTTTTACTTCCTAAATCGATGCCGATTATATTACCGTATTTGCTTTTCAATTTCATTACACTTTTGTAAGGTTCCATTCCAACTTGTACAAAGTTTCCCAAAATAGGCCAACTAAAAGGACCTTCCAATCAACACAATTCAATTAAGCGCTTATTTATACCCGATTTTTAAGAAAACGGAACTACAGAACTATATACACTTGAGAAAAATAGAAAATAATTTACCCGGGGGAAATCGCCGTGGTCTCTTTCTCCAGAAAATGAAGAACAAAACAAATACAAAAACAAAGAAAACATTTAGCAACATTTAAAAAGATTGAATTTAATCAGTTTAGTCAAAATTGTGTAATACTAAGATAAGGATTCGTGAACTACTGAAACCGACTGCAATGGTAAGCAAATTCCTATTTTTCTTTCCTATTATTCCTATAAAACTGAGAGTGTTGTAAATGTAGCTGTAAACTGATAATACCAATAATATGTAAATGTTAGATTAGTAGGTGATAGTTTCTGAATTAGTAGCAATTATTTCATACACCTGAATTGTAAAATTTAAGAGTGTCTACTTTCCACCACCTGTTTGTGAAATGGAGGAAAATAATCGCAAGAAGTATGTAAGCGGTTTAGATTGAGAGTTTTTATTCTATTGCCAACGCAAAGTAATTGCTATATACATTATTAAAAGCTAACGCTTCCACAGATGTGTAGAAAAATCTTTCAGGAAGTTTTTATTTCACTGCAGGAGAATTATTCATATGAATTTAATGCACACTTGCCTTTTGCGTAATATTGTGAAGGTCAAGTCGTATTGGTTTAAAAATTTAATGGTACAACGGTTTTTTAATATCATGAATTATTATTGATTGCAAACTCCAGTCATAAGACACCAGACACCATAACCTATCTGGTGTAGTATTGTTTTTCCTAACCCGTGCAAATAGCCACCCTTTAATATACAGAACAAAAAAATCCTTTTGTCTATAAATTCCATATTTAATTTCCTTGATTAAAATTTATTGCCATAATGAAAATCCAATATCTGCAGCAACTTTTTATGAATCTTTTTAGTTCATGTTAATAGAACAACAAAACACTTACTAAAAGAAAATGATAGTTAGAAAAGGGTGTTTGTAACCAATTTGTGTATTGCTAGGAAATAATGGAATTCATGTAAACATAATTATAAGCCTATTTTTATACTTAGTCTTGCTGCATATCCCACCATATGCATAGTAATAGGTGCAAAAATTTATCCATAGAAGCATTGAAGTGATTGTAATTCACTTATAGGTGCTTTTATTCCATAATACGAAGATAAATACGTTTTCCTATAATTTTACTAGTATTTCAGCATTCAACAAATGTAAACCAATGTTTGATCTCCGGATCTTATAGCATCGACATATTAGCATTAAATACCTTGTATGTCTACGTGACGAGTTATGACAGTCGGTTGTGAAAAATTATTTTATGTTTTACCGGCCCTAAGGTGGTACCGATAATGTAATCCAATGGAGGAATTGGTGAACTGGGATCGAATTCCACTTTGAAAGATTCTACAAGATTCACAGTAAAAATGAATAATTCATCCCGGCCCAAGGATTCTCCAGGACAAATACGCCTTCCAGTAGAAAATGGAACAAGAGCCGGGTGTTTTATCACTTCAGTTTCATTTTCTGTTAAAAATCTTTCAGGTCGGAAGTTTTCTGGGTCACCCCAAACGTCTGGGTCATGATGGATTCCGTATAGGTTGGCAACTACAAAAGTGCCCTTCGGAATTGAGTGTCCATGAAATTCAACGTCGTCAGCAGCCTCATGCATGAGACTCAATGGTGCAAGGGAAGAGAATCGCAAGGTTTCCAAAATTACTGCTTCGACGTAAGGTAACCTATGATTATAGTTGTTTACAACATTTGTAAGCACATATTATAAGGGGATTAAAAATATCTTTGTGCCACTGTTAAAGCATTTACAGAAATTTCATTTGGAATTTTGATCGGTAAGGCAAATATTATATATGCATTTATATATGTACATATGTAACCGGCCCTGGCATCATATCCCTTATACGTATCTCGTAACAATTAGAAAAGGTAAAAGTTTATAAGCATACAATATGATTAATAAAAAATTTTGCTTATTTTGGTACATTTACAAGTGCGCGTGTAACAGAATGAGTTCTTTCTCAAGGACTGTCAAACGCCAAGCACTCTCGAAGACTGGTCTATGAAATTCTGCGACCATAGCTCCGTATATGGTGCTCATAAAATCATAAAATGTGTCGGGGCTGGTGACATATGTATATATAATGAAAAAGTGGTAAATTGCTTATTTTCAAAGGCAATTACATTGGTCGATCGCTTAGTAATATTTTCCTTGGATTGGATTTGAGAAATTGTTCTACAGAATAAATGAGCTTCTCTTGAACATTTTTATGGTGTGCTAAAAGGAAGACCACCCATCTTAGAGTTGTAGCAACCGTCTCAGATCCACCAAGGAATAGATGTAAAAGTGATTGAAGGAGGTTTTCGTCTGCAAATAAACAAGCATGTGCATTTTACCTCAAAGTAATATATTTCCAGAATTAGTGAAACAGTTCATCTTTCGTACATCCTTTCTCCTTGAAAAACGATGATCCAGGATCAGTAGTGCTTTTAATTTTTCGTAGATAGTAGTCAACAAAATCTCTTTCCACATCTCCCAGAAAAGATTGTTCATGAACATCAATTACCTCCTGACAGAATTTAATCAGCGGCTTTAAATGACTCAATATTCTTGTGAAGCCAGAGACCCTCGGAAATAGTTTGCCTAATGCAGGGAAGAATACAAGGATGCCTTGGCCAACTGCATCTGAAGAAAATCTAAGAAACATAATGCAAGAAATACAAATTATGATTAACACAATATAGTATTTCAAGAAACATAATATAAAATCATAAAATCAATGTAATTTAATTTTGAAATGTAGGAAATAAAGTCTCACTTATCAACGTGGTGTGTTAACTGCAAATATTTTTCATCAGTGCAGCAATATCTTTCTCCAGCAATGATACTCCACAATGAATTTAAAGCAGAAATGGCAAACGTGTTTTCAGTTGAAATTGGGGTTTCGCCGTAATTCTTTAAACTGGCGACTAATTCTCTTGCTTCGTTTTGTACCAGGGTTTCAAAAGATATTCCATTACGAAAACTAGATTGAATGTATAAGAAAGCAAAACGTCGCTGTTCCATCCAGGTTTTCCCACTTGTGGTAAGTATTCCTTCATGTCAGGAATGCAGACACAATTTTTAATTACTATTAGAAAATTCCTTCCGTTACAGTAATGAAGTATATATTGACACAATCACCTCCATTTTTTCCATTGAAGGGATTTATGAAGTGATCTACTACAGGTCTCCCGCAAAAAACTGGGCTATTAAATGCCTCTTTCAGCAGTTTGTAGTCATTAATAAAAACTGATCTACAAAATACATCGAAATATCAAACTTCGTAATTTGTATCTAGATTTGTAAATAGCAATACCTTCTAAGCCCTAAATCGATACCGATTATATTGCCATATTTCATCTTCAATTTCATCGCACTTTTGTACGGTTCCATACCAACTTGGGCCAAGTTTCCCAAAACTGGCCAACTGAAAGGACCTGTCAAAATACATATTAATGCAGTAAACGTTTCCATCTTATTTTTCTGAGATACCTATTACATATTTTTATTTTAGAATTAAAAATTATTAACCTGGTGGAAAGCGCCGCGGTCTCCTTCTCCAAAATATGAAACCCAAGACAAACAAAAGAACAGCAAAAGCATTTAGCAGCATTTCACAGGAAATCTGTTTCTCGAAATTTTATTTTGGCTATTGGCAAATAAATATACTAAATTGGTCTCTAGTCTCGAAGTTACCAATGCAGAATTGTTAAAATTAATAACGGGGATATTTGCCAAATATCTTACGATTGCACTAATATTTTTTGTAAATGTTGAAAAGCCAATAATGTTTGAAATTTAAAATTTATTGATAATGGTTTGTTTGTGCGATTTTACAGAGAATGATTTAATACATTGTGAACCTACCAAACTTCATTTGTGAACTAGAGGATATTCGTCTGCAGCATAAATCGCAGAGCTGGAATCAAATGCACATGTTTTATCACCACATCACATAACTGCAGACTCGCAGCTACCACAACATAAAAAACACGTCAATTTGTATAAGTAGATTTACATATACAAAATTTATTTTGCGAATTTATATCTCTGGAAAAATACTGATATCTTTATGCCTCTTGTTTTGTGTTGAATGTTTAAGTGAAGAGGATTGTAATCGTAATAAATGTATTCATGTAAAGAACCTCGTCACTGTGCATAACGGTATAGCCAATGCTGATATTATTCTGATTGCATTACAGTTTTTCATGCATGCATAATTGATTCAGTCTAATAATGGATAAACTTACATTAAAGGCCATTCACAAATTCACGACTTTGAACCTAACCTTTGCGTTGACCATAAAAGTAAGCTTAAAACAGTTCTAACGAAACGGTGGTGTACTTGGTTGGCCATAAAGCTATTAATTCAATATTATTTTATGATTAGTTATAAATTATACAGAGCTGTTCTAAAGTCATGCAACATAGGGCATGTGGTGCTCAAGTTAGCTACATGCTTCTAATGCTTGTGTGTGAGCAGGTAAGCAAAAATATATGAATTAGAAGCATGTCGAAATCTGTAAACCACGTACACTATGTTGCGTGACTTTATAATCTCGCTGTAGTAGTAGTAGAGTTAAATGAATTGCCGATTTGAGATGATGTATACCTTTTAGCAACTAGGACCAATAGAAAACATCTTAAGATTAAAGATTAAGAAATCGCAATAGTAGTAAACATAAGTAATATATAGTAATAGTCTTACATTTACTTAAAGACATAAGCAGAACACATAAGAAAAGCATTTGACTTAAGCTGCAAAATCTCCTACAAAATGCTGGAAGATTGATGATCAGTAAAATTTGCAACATCCAAAAGAACTATATTCTACTCACAGCTGAAATTAAAAATGTGCTGATAGCTAGTCAAGTTCTATAGTCTTTATTTGACCGTCATAAACAGTGTAACCATAAGGAGCTGAGAAGTTCTCTTCATTAAATGTAAAAATGCCTTCAAATTTTAAAGGAGCTGCAAAATGCTTTTGCAGCTTTCAAAGTCATTTTACTACCTTTATTACTTTGAAATTGAATTCAAAAGAAATCAATTCGTTCTTTTATAATCAATGCATATTCAGTATATTTTTAAAAACAATTCAAACTTTTGATGTTTTCAATGTTTCCCATTTCTTTTGTTTTGCTTCCGTTACTGTATTACATGCGTTTTGCAAATGGTTTATTTCATCTTCCTTTTGCTCCAGCATAATTTAACTGTAGTTATGATACATATTATATGAAAGATTTGCCTTCGCGAATAATCAATGAAAAAGTACTGCACATCATTAGGAAAACGTGTTCACAATAATTTCATATGATTGTTAGTGATTCATGACGAACATGTTAATATAAAATCAATTTCCACGATTTATTTTTCATTGAACAGTGACTTCTAAAACGAACATTGCTCAGTTGACTACATAACTATTGACTTTATTGATCAAATTCAGGGTTTATATGCCCAATAAATAAGTATAACGGAAAATATGAAAGTAACAGATCTAAATGGACATATAATTATAATTCTTCTCTGAGTGATTTCTTTTGGCACATGTACATCTAATAATAATACAGTGACGTAAATACAAACACATTTGCTAACCCAGTATTTCTGCTGACACATACAATTCTTAGTACAATTACGCTTTTACATATTAAATTCCTATCCAAGTACTTTTGGTCATACTTATTCAAAATTACTAATCGGAATGGAATTGCCTACTTAAAATATTTGACCTGAATATTTTGAACACCGATTCACAGTGACTGGCCAGAAATACACCAGTTACCAATTCTGAATATCATTGGTTGGATAAATACTGGACAACTTATGTTTTCTGCTGCCTGAAAGTTTAAAGGTCACAAGGTTGATAGTGAGAAAGGAATGATTTTCATTTAGACACAATAAGTGTTTTCTTCAAATGTGTAAACTTATAGATTAAAAATGTAAACAACAGAAGAGGTTTTTAATTGCAAATATGCAATACTTCAATCTCACATAAAAAACAATGCTACATAAGAGACCCGATGTAGTACCCTCCCTATATTATTACGAAGTCCAGTGTTGAAGTAGGAATGAAATTTGTATTGCTTTTCCTAGATCAGAAATTTATTACATTGAAATATGACTGCAGTTTACAATGATTTTCCTCAGTAGAGTGGTAATGCATTGTGAGACACAAGACGAATAGCAAAATAAGTATTTGTTCCAGTCTTTAAAATATTGTACTTACATTGTAGCACTTACAAAGGAAATGTTACAAACGATTCTGAAATAATATTTTGTGTTCAACAGGCATTAAGGTTGAACCGAAAATGTAATCCAATGGCGGAATTGGTGAACTGGGATCAAATTCCATTTTGAAAGATTCTACAAGATTCACAGTAAAAATGAAGAGTTCATCCCTGGCTAAGGATTCTCCAGGACAAATACGCCTTCCAGTTGAAAATGGAAGAAGAGCAGGGTGCTTTATCACCTCAGTTTCATCCTCTGTTAAAAATCTTTCAGGTCGAAAGTTTTCTGGGTCTCCCCAGACCTCTGGGTCATGGTGGATTCCATATAGGTTGGGAGTTACAATAGTGCCTTTTGGAATTAAGTATCCATGAAATTCAACGTCGTCAGTGGTCTCGTGAAATATACTCACTGGTGTAATTGATGAATATCGCATTGTCTCAAAAATGACGGCTTCAACGTACGGTAACCTAGAATTATAATTTCAAAATTTTAAAAAACTTAAGAAAATTAACGTACTCAATACAGACAATACCTACAGAGTACTGTTACTGGGGTGCAGAAGTGTCAATTAAGAACGGTGCCCCAAATATATAAAGGTCAAAAAACAAGAAGGTAGAACCTACTTGAATATAAGCCTAGGATGACGAAATATATGGATGCCAATAAATACTTTGTTCAGAAAATAACTCACATTGGTCGATCTTTTAATGATATTTTCTGTGTTCCTGATTTGTGAAATCGCTCTAAAGAATAGATTAATTTCTCTTGAATATCTTGATAGTGGGCTAATAGGAAAACCACCCATCTCAGAGTTGTAGAAACCGTCTCAGATCCAGCAAGGAATAGATGCAGTAGTGATTGACAGAGATTTTCGTCTGCAAACGAATAATTATGTTCAATTGTCATAAAATATTATAATTTTACAGGAATTAAAATATGTATATCGTTAGTACATCCTTTCTCCTTAAAAAATGACGACTCAGGATCAGTAGTGCTTTTAATTTTGCGTAAATAGCAATCGACAAAATCTCTTTCTATATCTTCCACAAAAGTTTGTTCATGAACATCAATTATCTCTTGACAGAATTTGAAAAGCGGTTTCAAATGACTCAGCAGTCTTTCATAGCCTGTTAGCCTTGGCATCATTTTGCTTAAAAGTGGAAAAAATACAGGGATGCCTTGTGCAGCTGCATCTGCCAAAAATCTGAAGCAAATATTAACACAAATTACTTCCAATAATTATTAACGCAAATTATTTCCATTAATTACAAATGCGAATTTTTAACAATAGTTACAAATTACAATCTCATCCATTTTACCCATTATTTGCAAATACAAATTATTATGAGGAGCATTTTCCATTTCAAGAATACAATCATAAAGTCAAAAAATGGTAAGTTCGATTCAAATTAAAAATATTGAAGATGACTTCTCTTACCTTTCAGCGTGATGTGTTAGTTGCAAATATTTTTCATCGTTGCAGCAATATTTCTCACCAGCAATGCTAAGCCATAATGAGTTAACAACAGAAATTGTAAACGCGTTGTCAGTTGAAATTGGGCCTTTTCCGAACTTCTTTAAATTATCAATTAATTCTTTTGCTTCATTTTCTACCAATGTTTCAACAGGAATTCCATTACGTAGACTAGACTGTATATACAAAAAAGCAAAACGTCGTTGTTCCATCCAAGTTTTTCCAGAAGTCGTCGATAATCCTTCATATCATAGCCAATATTCTTTCATTGTCCAAACATTATATTGGGTTATTACAGCCATTTAAATAAAATAGGAAACAAGATAAGGGAACGAGGAAATCAACCTCCAGTTTTTCCAGTAAAGGGATTATCAATATGACTAAGGTCAGGTCTTCCGGAAAATACAATCATATTAAGTGCCTCCTTCAACAGTTTGTAATCGTTAATGAATATTGTTCTGCAATCAATAACATTGAATTTTCAGTTCATCATGAAAGATTCGTATATTATGATTTGGCTAAGAATATAGCAGCGTACCTTCTAGAACCTAAGTCGATTCCGATTATATTACCGTATTTCTTTTTCATTGTCATTACACTTTTGTAAGGCTCCATTCCAACTTGTGCAAAATTTCCCACAAAAGGCCAACTAAATGGACCTTCAATAAACAACACAATTCAGTTAAGCGTCTATACCCGATTCTTGAAATGTAATTAAAAACTTTACCTGGTGGAAATCGTCGTGGTCTCTTTCTCCAGAATATGACACACAAAAAGAATATAAAAACAAAAACCAAGTTTAGCAGCATTTCAAAATATGACATAACTCCGTTTTTTCCGAGGAGAATAATATTTATGATTTGGATTCTTCCAGTAATCAAACCAACTTCAAATCTAAACAGATAGTCTTTAAACTATTCGTATGTAGCTAAAATTGCTTTAAATACAGCTTTGAAAAAGATTCTACTTAGTCACTGTTATGTATATATAATAATAGTTGAAGTTACAGAATCTGTAATTGTGTTACCTGTTATAAAGTTTGTTTAGGTATGTGCGCGTAACTTTGTTTATATGTTAAAACTGTACCTATTACGTACATACAACCACCTGTTTTCAAACCGGATGAAAATAATCACGAGGAGTTTGTCAATGAGCTATTAAAGTAATAGTTATAGAAAAATTTCAACTATAACCAAAGTAATGAAGTGATATCTATGAATCATTGTATGGTTATATGATATAAAAAAGCAACGCTTTAGAGAAGTGCTGTTTAAGAGAAGATATGTGTACAAACTTCACGAAGCGATATTAAGCTGCACGAGAATATTATATTCATACAAAAGCACACTAACAGATATCACATATATATTGTAGAGGTCAGCTGGTATTGCTTTAACGATTTTTTAGTGATACCATGGAATATCATTAGTCTCCAGTCATAAGACAATATTATAACCAGTTTACCATTAATTGTTTCTCAATGCACCCATTTAGTTGTAAGGACACGTGTCGATATATTTAGGAAATGTTCATAAGTAATTTAAATATGTGGTGAAGCTTGAGTAATATATTAGTAATGCTGCTCTAAGCCAATGAGCATTCGGCTACACAGAATTGGGCACACAGAACACAGAAGACAAATAATCATTCTTCCTTCTATTTATAAGAGTAATAATTGTAGCAATTACTAACAATGTGGAATATTTAACCAAACATTACTCAGAAAAGAATAAGGAAAGTATTGAGCAGACAGTCCTCAGACAAGGAAAATTGTAAGACATACAGATATGCGCAACTGTTTATACAGTAATGTAGTTCAGTTACGCAAAGTTAAGAAACCCATTGGTATTTCTATTGGCTATTATTGTGTACATACGAAGTTGTATATATAAATACGACTCCAAACCTGAATAAAGTTATATGGTTCAAAGACATTCACTTGAGCACTACTAAACTACTGAGCTAAGCGGGTCAGTAATTCATCCTCCGAAGTTTTCTTTCAACATTTTTGTAATACAGGTCTACATATAAATTGTGTATTGGCTGTAGTTTTATTTTACTTTTACTGATTGAACTTCATGTGCAACAATTTCCTTGAATGTTCTTTAGTGCTTTCATCCATCGAACAAGAAAACTATTATATTTTTTTAACTTAAGGAGTTCGTTAATTAATTTTTCTTAATGTAAAATGTTGACAATATGTTACCAACTCGATTGTTATTTCCCAAACCTCTAATGACAGCTGAAATAAATGTATGTCTTAAATAGTAGCACAAATTCGTCCCACTGCCAAAGCATTGTATAGCATTATTGCGGCGAAATATCCCGAATCCTGAACAAATGTTTAACTGTACCTATATGTGCTGTATAGTTTTCGTACCTTCTTATTAATGCATGTGGAAGACATTTGTATTTAGAATTGGATAAATGATATACATGTCTTCTAGACCCTAAATCGATCCAGATTAGATTGCCACATTTTTTAGAAATTTTTTGTTGAATGGCTCCGAACGTTAGGTAAAATATTTATCCTGATCTGTAAATCGGTGGTTAGGGAGCAATAAATTAATCATCATATCAGTGGGAAAGTGTTTCCTAAGAGATCAAATATTTTCAACTCAGGCTAATAATGTAGCAACAAGGTATGTTTATAGGTAATATCGATATATAGGTATAGTCCTTATTATATAATTTTATATATAATTATTAAATTCCAGGATGGACGGTAACATTCAAATTTGATGTTTGCTATTTACTAAAGGATTGTAATTGAATTGGGAAAAATGCAAAATACCTACAAATTAATGATTTATGGTCGGAGTGAAGTATTAATATACATCACTTCTAATTCAATGAAAATTTCTGACTAACCCATAATTGATGGTAAATATTTCCACATATTTCTCCACATGAGAAACCTGTTAAAACATATTTTAAGCGGTGCACAGCTCTGAGTAATAATAGAAAATGAATGTTAAGTTATACGAGAGATGTAAATAACAAATAATATTGTAGATATAATGCATCAATTAAGTACCAATTCGAAGTATTTCGTCTCAAATTATATCATGCTACGCCTTAATCGGGTTAATAATTTTTTGTACACTCAATTCTACATTTTCTATTTATGAATCAGAACCTCGCATATTATATTCCTTGGTTGATTTCGAGGCACGCATTGATGATATTTCGTGTGCTATACACGTGTAAGTGGAGCTGGAACCAAAATGCAGAATTTATGTATTCTAATCTAAAAGTGCTGATAACCACTAAGGTTTTCATAGTGATTATTTGAACTTGATTATCAGTGTAATTAAAAAGTTGAGACGCATTTCGTAAAATGAATTCAAATGGATTCAATTTTAAAAGGTTTAACTGGGTATGCTTTTCATTTCAAAGTCAGATTTTAAAATCATTTTCCTAACTTTATTACTATGAAAAGGCATTCAAACGAAAGTCAATTTGGCCTTTTGTGATGCGTATTCAATACTTCAACACATTGCATAATAATATTCAATTCAGAAATATTCTGGAATACCAAGTACAGATAGTAGGTGTCCTCTTCAGTGGGACATAGGGGGTTTTGTCTTGTCAGTGTCAGTATAGTGTCTACTGTGACTCATCTACCTACCGATAAGATTGTATGTAATATGTGGTGCACTGAAACTTGTGTAAAAATTGAACAGGAACTGTGTTGGCTTTCGAATGAACTTTTTCAAAACAAATTGAACTTTTTGGAAACAAATTGAATTTTTTATGTTTTCAATGTTATTTTTCTTTTATTTTCCCCACGGTACGTATTATAGGTATGCGTTTTGCTAATGGTGTATTTCATATTCCTTTTGTTCCAGCATGATTTATTAACAATATAGTTGTATAGGTAGTTTTTGAATTTCTTCCGCGAATAAACGCGGTGAAAAGATGCGGCACATCATAAATAAAACATGTTTGCATTATTCAAATGATTGTTAGTGATTCATGACAGAGAGGTCCATCAAAAGATCAATTTTTTGGCTTTATTTAATTAAGCAGTGCCTGTTGAAATGAAAAACCTCTGACTCCATTTTCTGACTAAATTTTACAAGTGAATTTATTGATCAAATTCAAATTGTACATACCCAATAATTACAATACAAAATATGAAAGTAGTGGCAAGAAATTTATCAAAAAAGGAATGCTTCTCGTTTAGTCACTATAAGTATCTTCTTTAAATTTGTAAACTTATAGATTGAAAATGCAAACAAAAACAGATTTTTAATGCAAATACGCAATATTTCAATCATACATAAAAAGCAATACCACAATCCCTGCAGTACCTCGCTATGATGTATTAATCAAGCAGGAATATAATTTGCATTGCTTTTCCTAAATCAGAATTTTATTGCATTGAAATATGATTGCATTTGCAGCATATACTGTTTTTCCTTAAAACGAGTGGTAATGAATTATGAGACACAAGAATAGGAAAATCAGTAAATGTGTCGGTCTTTAAAATATTTGTAGTTACAACTCTTATAAAGAAATTATTACAAGCGACTGTGAAATATTATTTTGTGTTCAACAGGCGTTAAGGATGACCCAATAATGTAATCCAATGGTGGAATGGGTGAACTGGGATCGAATTCCATATTGAAAGATTCTACAAGATTCACAGTAAAAATGAATAACTCATCCTTGGCTAAGGATTCTCCAGGACAAACTCGCCTTCCGGTTGAAAATGGAACAAGGGTAGGGTGTTTTATCACTTCAGTTTCGTCTTCACTTAAAAATCTTTCAGGTCGGAAGTTTTCTGGGTCCCCCCACACCTCTGGGTCATGGTGGATTCCATATTGGTTGGCAACTACCATTGTGCCCTTTGGAATTAAGTATCCGTGAAATTCAACGTCGTCAGTGACCTCGTGTACGACACCCAATGGTGCAATTGAAGAGAATCGCAATGTTTCCAAAATTACTGCTTCGACGTAAGGTAACCTGTGATTATAATTTCGGAATTTTAGAAAACTTAGGAAAACATACTCAAAATGAAGTACACAACAAAAACGCAAAACAAAACAAATGTCACTGGAATGCGGAAATGTCAAACACGAACATTGGGTAAAATATATAACGGCCAATAAACAAGAAGATTGAAGCCTTTGAAGCTACTTGAATGCATAGTTGGGCAAAATACATCAAAAGTATTTTGAAAATACTTCGCTCAAAATACATTTTTTTGAGCTTCAAAATACAAAATACAAAATACATTCGAAATTTTCTCAAAATACAAAATACAAAATACTGTATTTAAAATACATTTTTTCCGGTCCAAAATAAAATACTGTATTTTCAAAATACAATTTCAAAATACATTCAATTTTTTAACAAAATTAAAGGTAAGAATATTAAAGTTTTCAATTGCAAAGTCATTTTTAAAGAAACAAATGCGGTACAACAAATTATGTTGTCATATAACAATTGTTATAGTATAACATTAAAATTATATGACAAATTAAACATAATTATTAAGCAAATGAGCATGCCCTATAATTTACAAAAAGTATTCCACAAACATTTACAGCAAAATATTGCAAAGTAGTATGAAAAACCATTTCAAATTATAACTTGTAATAATAATGCCAATACTTTATACAATGAAATGCACTTTAAGGGAATAGCTTGATTCAAAACACTTAACCTTAATTGCAAATAAGTGATATTGGTAGGAAAGCAATGATTTACATGGTAGTCCAAGAATTTTACTTTCACTGATCCAATATTCTTAAATATAAGCACAGTTTTTACACATGTTTTCAAAAGTTGATTGCATTTACTAAAAATTTATATGAAAAGTGGATTTTTTTCATTATTTACTCCCAAATTTACTGAAATTTTGGAAAAGTATTTTGTATTTTGAGAGGCCAAAAATAGCCTCAAAATACAAAATACAAAATACTTTTTTTGAAAATGTCAAAATACAAAATACAAAATACAAAATGTATTTAAAATACAGTATTTTAAATACATGTATTTTCAAAATACAAGTATTTTGCCCAACTATGCTTGAATGCAATTATATAAGGTTACCAAATATATATATAGAAATGCTCTGTTGAGAAAATAACTCACATTGGTCGATCTTTCAATGATATTTTCTGTGTTCCGGACTTGCGAAATTGATCTACAGAATAGATTAGTTTCTTTTGAATATCTTGATGGTGGGCTAATAAGAAAACCACCCATCTTAGAGTTGTAGAAACCGTTTCAGCTCCAGCCAGGAAGAGATGTATTAGTGATTGACAGAGATTTTCGTCTGCAAACAAATAATTATGTTCATTTGTCACAAAATATTATCATTTTACAAGAATTATATATGTATATCGTTAGTACATCCTTTCTCCTTAAAAAACGACGACTCAGGATCAGTAGTACTTCTAATTTTGCGTAAATAGCAATCAACAAAATCTCTCTCAATATCTTCCTGAAACGATTGTTCATGAACATCAATTATCTCTTGACAGAATTTAAAAAGCGGTTTCAGATGACTCAGCAGTCTTTCATAGCCTGTTAGCCTTGGCATTAGTTTTCCTAAAATTGGAAAAAATACAAGGGTGCCTTGGCTGGCCACATCTCCCATAATTCTGAAACAAGTTATTTCCAATAATTATTAACACAAATTATTCATTAATTGTAAACACAAATTACTTTCAACAATTATTAACACTTACTTTCAATAATTACAAATACAAATTATTATGAGGACCATTTTCCATTTCAAGAATATAATCATGTAGTCATAAAATTGTAAGTTTAATTCAAATTAGAAATATTTGAGAATGAATTCTCACTTTTCTGAGTGATGTGTTAGTTGCAAAAATTTTTCATCACTGCATGAATATCTCTCACCAGCAATGCTACTCCATAATGAGTTTACAACAGAAATGGTAAACGCGTTGTCAGTTGCAGTTGGATGTTTTCCGAATTTCTTTAAATGATCGATTAATTCTTTTGCTTCATTTTCTACCAATGTTTCAACAGGAATTCCATTACGTAGACTAGACTGAATATATAAAAATGCAAAACGTCGTTGTTCCATCCAGGTTTTCCCAGATGTCGTCGATATGCCTTCATATTATAGCCATAATATTCTTTTATTGCCGAATATTGGGTTAATATAACCGTAACGTAAAATAGGAAACAAGATAAGGGAATAGGGGAACAAGATACAAGATGAGAAAACCAACCTCCCATTTTTCCAGTAAATGGATTATCAAAATGACTAAAGACAGGTCTTCCGCTAAATGCAGTCGTATTAAGTGCCTCCTTCAACAGTTTGTAGTCGTTAATGAATATTGTTCTGCAATCCATAACATTGAATTTTTAGTTCGTCATGAAAGATATTCGTATATTATAATGATTTGGATAAAAATATAGCGTACCTTCTAGACCCTAAGTCGATTCCGATTATATTACCGTATTTCTTTTTCATTTTCATTACACTTTTGTAAGGCTCCATCCCAACTTGTGCAAAATTTCCCACAAAAGGCCAACTAAATGGACCTTCAATATAAAACATAATTCAGTTAAGCGTCTATACCCGATTCTTGAGATTTAATTGAAAACTTTACCTGGTGGAAATCGTCGTGGTCTCTTCCTCCAGAATATGACGCACAAAAAGAATATAAAAACAAAAAACAAGTTTAGTAGCATTTCAAAAGATAAATTCGTTTGTTACGAAGATAATAATATTAATGATTTGGATCCTTCCACTAGTCAAACCAACTTCACGTCTAAACAGATAGTCTTTATATTATTCGTATGTAGCTAAAATTGTTTTAAATGCAGCTATGAAAAGGATAATACTATTAGTAACTGTTAGGTTTATATAATAATAGCTGAAGTTACAGAATCTGCAATCGTGTTATCTGTTATAAAGTTTGCTCATGTGCGCGTAACTTGGTTTATCTGCTTAAAAGTGTACCTATATTACGTATGAACAACCACCTGTTTTCGAACCGGATGAAAATAATCACGAGGAGTTTGTCACTGAGCTAAAGTAATAGTTATATATGGTAGTATATATATTGCCAATACATTACGAAAATATTCAATGATAACCAAAGTAATGAAGTGATATCTATGAATCTTTGTATACGTAGTTAAATTATTTAAAAGACAGCTTTTATTTGTTGTTTAAGAGAAGATAATATGTGTACAAACTTCACGAAGCGATTTTAAGCTGCAAGAGAATATACACGTGCAAAAGCACACTAACAGACATCACAAATTGTAGAGGTCAGCTGGTATTGCTTTAACGCTTTATAGAACGAATTTTTTTTACTAATACCGTGGAATATATCATTAGCACCCAGTCATATAACCAGTTTACCATTGTTTCTCAATGCACCCATTTAGTTCTAATGACACGTGTTAAAATATTTACGCAATATTCATATGTAATTTAAATATGTGTTCAAGCTTAAGTAATATTAGTAATAATTATAGAAATTAGTAACAATGTGGAACATTTAACCAAACAGTACTCAGAAAAGAATAAGGAAAGTTTTGAGCAGACAGTCCTCAGACAAGGAAAATTGTAAGATATGCGCAACTGTTTATAGAGTAATGTAGTTCAGTTTCGCAAAGTTATTGTTGTATCCAGATAACTTCAGCAAGGACCACCCAAGACGATCCATTGATTCAATGTGGATCGTCTTGGGTGGTCATTGCTGAAGTTATTTGGGTACTACATTAAGAAGCTCATTGGTATTTGTGTTGACTATTATTGGCGTAATGTTGTACATATAAATACGACTCCAAACCTGAATAAAGTTATCGGGTTCAAAGACGTTCACTTGAGAACTACTAAGCCACTGAGCTAAGCGGGCCAGTAATTCAACCTCCGAAGTTTTCTTTCAACATTTGTGTAATACAGGTCTACTACATATAAATTGTGTATTGGCTGTCTTATTATATTACTTACTTTTGCTGATTGATCTTCATGTGCAACAATTTCCTTGAATGTTCTTTAGTGCTTTCGTCCTCAAACTCAAACAAATGCATCAAACAAGAAAACAGCATTAGTGAAAATGATTATATATTTTAATTTAGGGAGTTTGTTAATTAATTTGTTTTAATAAATAGAATTTTCGTACTTACTTTTTAATGTATGTGAAAGACATTTGTATTTAGGATGGGATAAACGGCATACATGTCTTCTAGACTGTAAATCCATCCCAAAAATCCCAATTTGATTGCCACATTTCTTAGGAATTTTTTATTGTATGGCTCATCCAGACGTTAGGTTAAATGGTTATCCTGGTAAATAGGATCGCAGACACATGATCTGTAAATCGGTGGTTAGGGAGCAATAAATGAATATTGGTGGTAAAGTGCCCCCTAAAAGATCAAATATTTTCAACTTAGGTTAATAATGTAGCAAATAAGGTATGTTTATATTTAATAGCGATAGGTATAGTCCTTATTATATAATTTTATATATAATTATTAAATTCCAGAATGGACGGTAAAATTTAAATTTGATGATTGCTATTTACTAAAGGATTTCCCATTGAATTGGGGAAAATGCATAAAATACCTACAAATTAATGATCTATGGTCAGAGTGAACTATTAATATAGTACATCACTTCTAATTCTATGAAAATTTCTGGCTAACCCATAATTAATGGTAAATATTTCCACATATTTCTCCACATGAGAAACCTGTTAAAACGTATTTTAAGCTGTTCATAATTCTGAGTAGTAAGCCAAAAGGAAAGTTAAGCTATACGAGAGAGATACGCACTAAATGTTGTGGAAAGAAAATGTAGATTAAGTAAGCATTTCGTCTCAAGTTATTACATAGTCCTTATTAATCGAGTCAATATCTGATTGTAGCGTTGAATTCTACATTTCCTATTTATGAATCAGAACCTATGCATATTGGTTGATTTTGGTAAGGGACATACTGATGATATTTCATGATTTACGTACATGCAGAACACGCTGAACCTAAAATGCAGAATTTATGTATTCTAATCTAAAATTACAATAGTACGATTTTCTCTTGAATCTAAGATGAATAATTATAAGCAGATATTATTACTTTCCTACTATGTAACTTAATTAGACATGTTTTATATATCCCTACAGTGACGCATGAATAAAATATTTCTGAATTAATATTTGATGTACGACTTTGAAAAGCAGTTAGATTATGTTGAAAATACTTGCCGTTGTTGATAACAAGTTGTGTTTGTGTATATATATTATTGTACGTATACATGTATTATCATTATCATTGTGAACCATCAGCAACTTTATTATAACTCATTACGACAGTTTCATTTACGCTAGCTATTAGTACGACAATTATAGGTGTTCTTGTAGAAAGCAAGAGGCAAGGACTACTCCTACTATTAACACTTTGAATTTAAGCTATTTCTGGTCACGGCATAACTCTGCATAAAGATTTACAAAAAACGATTGCGAAATATTATTTTGTGTTCGACAGGTGACAATGTTGACCCAATAATATATTTCAAAGGTGGAATGGGTTCATTAGAATCAAATTCCACTTTGAAAGATTTTACAAGATTCACAGTAAAAATGAATAGTTCATCCTTGGCTAAAGATTCTCCAGGACAAACACGCCTCCCAGTTGAAAATGGAACGAGAGCAGGATGTCTTATCACTTCAGTTTCGTCTTCACTTAAAAATCTTTCAGGTCGTAAGTTTTCTGGGTCACCCCACACCTCTGGGTCATGGTGGATTCCGTATTGGTTGGCAACTACCATTGTGCCCTTTGGAATTAAGTATCCGTGAAATCCAACGGCGTCTGTGACCTGGTGTACGACACCCAATGGTGTTATGGAAGAAAATCGCAAGGTCTCCAAAATAACGGCTTCAACATACGGTAACCTAAAATCACATTTTTGGACGTTCAGGTAAAAATTACACAGATCTGAATATATCTTGCAAATACTGAACTACTGTACAAAAATCAAATGTATTTACTAATAAGCATATAATAATTGAATTTCCACAGAATAAAAAATATCGTAAAATTTATGAAAAGTAAAAACAGGTCACTAAATTATTGCTTATGGACCAGTTCACATAATAAAAGATGACTTACATTGGCCGATCGCTCAATGAAATTCGTTGTGGCTTCGATTTGAGAAAATGTACCAGAGAATTGCTTAATTTCTCTTGAACATCTGGATAGTGGGCTAATAGGAATAGCACCCATCTTAGAGTCGAAGAAACCGTTTCTGTTCCAGCCAAAAATAAGTTCAGTAGTGAGTGACGGAGGTTTTCGTCTGTGAAGAAAGGAAATAGTTGCCAATGTCATAATAATATAATAGTTATGAAATACTATAAGAAAAGCATATCGTTAACTTTTTGTTCGTACATCCATTATCTTTAAAAAATGGCGAATCAGGATCTGTAGTGCTTTGAATCTTCTGCAAGTGACAATCAACAAAATCCCTTTCGATATCATTCTGCAACGTTTGTTTATGAAAATCGATTATCTCCTGACAGAATTGAAAAACTGGTTTTAGATGGGTGACTAATTTTGTATAGCCAGAAAGCCCGGGCATCAGTTTCCCCAATATAGGGAAAAATACAAGGATGCCTTGAGAGGCCGTATCAGACATAAATCTAAAGACGTTTAAAAAAGGATGGTTAGTATTAATAAAGGCAATACTTCATACAACAATTAAAATGGAAATATCTTTATAGGAATTAGAGTATTCATATATTAAGAAAAAGTTTATTACTGTTCAGCATGATGTGTTAACTGTAAATACTTTTCGTCATTGCACAGGTATCTCTCTCCAGCGATGATACTCCACAATGAATTTATAACAGAAATGTTGAACATATTTAAAGTGGAAATTGGATTATCGCAGTTAATTCTGATGTTGTTGATTAATTCAGTTGTTTTATTTTGTACCAATGTTTCAACAGGTATTCCATTACGAACACTTGATTGAATATACAGGAAAGCAAACCTTCGTTGTTCCATCCAGGGCTTTCCAGAAGCGGACAATAATCCTTCACATAAATATCATTATTCAAGACTCGGTCGTACATATATCATTATCAAAATCGTTCCTATACTGGGTGTATAATAGTAATATAACCATAGAAAAAAATAGAGAAACCAACCTCCAGATTTTCCATTGAATGGATTTCTAAAGTGATCTAGCTGAGGTCTTCCGCAAAATACAGGCATATTAAATGCTTCTTTTAATAGTTTGTAATCGTTAATAAAAATTGCTCTGCAAAATTTTATATTGAATAATCCTTTGTTAATTGGCTTAATGCATTGTTAAGATTTGGACAAGGAAATGACGTACCTTCTGAGCCCTAAATCGATACCGATTACATTTCCGTATTTCCTCTTCAATTTCATTACACTTTTGTAAGGCTCCATACCGACTTGTACAAGGTTTCCTACCATAGGCCAACTAAAAGGACCTATGAAATGAAATACAATCCAAAACACCAAGAATTTGTATTCAAATTTTTTGACATACCGTTTTGCATAAGTCTATTAGATTTACGAATTAAAAATTATTTACCTGGTGGAAATCGTCGCGGCCTCTTTCTCCAGAATATGAAACACAAGGTAAACAAAAATACAAGAAGAACAATTAGTAGCATTTCACAGAATAGAGTTACTAGTTGATGTATAGGTACACGGTACACTAAACTTAAGATTTGCTGCCAATAAAAATGTCAAGGTCTGTACTATAATTATAATATGATGGAATGGTCGAAATGTTGCAACAAGTGTATTAGAAATATTTATATT
Source organism: Yoshiicerus persimilis (assembly GCA_020352615.2). Lineage (NCBI taxonomy): Eukaryota > Metazoa > Arthropoda > Collembola > Entomobryomorpha > Tomoceridae > Yoshiicerus > Yoshiicerus persimilis. The sequence goes on along the minus strand of CM036940.2, from coordinate 71,679,414 downwards.
CTGTATATTTTTAGGACTCTACTAAATTATTATTCTGTACTATGCCGTTGCCCTGTTTATTGATACAGTGACTTCCTACTGCAATATAAAATCACAACCAAATTTTGTGAACTGGAGGAAATTCAACTTTAGGAACATTTAGTGTAAATCAATGGTAGATCAAATGCAAACATCCAGAAGATTTGTTTTCCTTTTTAGGTCCATTTGAAGGCCAACAGGTTGGTATTGGAATAGGGGTTTATGTGTCTCTAACTGTATAGAAGTTGTGCTAAAAGTAAATTACATTGGTTTGACTTATAGATATAAGGTCTACAATAGGGAATTCTACTTTTTCCTATAATGGGACAATGTAGGCATAAAATATATGCTTAATAGACCTGAGCGGATGACCCAATGATTTTATTTATTCAGTAACGGAATCTACAATATGCTTTGGGGCTCTCTGTTTGTTAGTACGGTAAATTTTTATTGACATTTTTAGTTGCTCGTTTTGGGATTAAATGTAGGTTCTTTCAAAAACGGCCATTTCTCACCTCAGATTCAATTATCAGAAACCTCATTTAATAAACTATACTTATGACTGGTATGGTATTATTAAATGCTTTCCGTTTCTTTAGTTTTACTTTCGCTACTGTTTACAAGCGCCAAAAAACACCAACAATCATTATAAAAGCAAAATTATTATAATTTCAATGAAAACTTCGCGATTTTTCTGTATCTGATTTGTCTCTGACATATTTACAAACTATTTTATTGCGAATCTTGCAAATCGCAAAACCAAAATATAAAAATAACTGCTGCCTCCATTTGGTTTATTAGTTTTTGCAAAAGATATTCGTATGTTAGTGTCTAGTGTTAGCTATTAAACATTGGCATGCCTTCTATTTCACTATCCACTTTTACAGGACGTGCTAAAATCCAATGTCGCATACATTACTATTCGTAATGCTCAGAGGGAATGCCAAGCCAAGGTTTTACTTAACACGTGACGTGTTACACGTCCAATTGAAACTAGAAGTTCTTGTTTGAATGTTATGTCTATATAATATTGGCTTCTGTTTGTCTGCTAATAATATATCTTCATCCACGCCTTATTACTGAGCGGTTACAGGGCATTTCGTCATAATTGAATCTTTTATATAACCCGTATTATAGGTATACCTCATAATAAAATCATGAGTTCGTGGCTTTCAATACTTTTCACGTATTTCCGTTAGTTAATTACAACATAGCGGAAGTCCATGAAAATCAGCAGATTTATTAGAGGAAAGGCACGTTGGAGAACATGGCATAATGGTAATAGTATCCTGCTGACCATAAAACTATCCGGTGAAAGCAAAATTCTGGGATTCAATGCCACATAATCGTCATTGATGACCTTGTTAGAATACTTTATGCCAATAAGGTCACCGATGGAGCTCCGCCGAACAGAGCTGGTGGTCGTTTTCAACTTGAAAACAGGTCATTTCAAGGTGCTGCTAAAAAAGTCAGGCACTTTTAAATTTTTAATGATACAATATAAGCACATAAGTTGACAATAAAATTATAGTATTTGGATTCCTTTTGCCGAATAAACACGGAAAAATGCAGTATACCACAAATAGTAAAACTTTTTATTTACCAGGTGGATTGATTGGCTAATTTTCCAATTTATTATCACGCGGGCTTAATTACTCAAGAATTCTCTCAGTTAGTATAACAAAATATCTAAAAGGCATAAATTATAGGGTTTGCAATTGAATTTATCTTTTACCGTTCAAAAATTTAAAATGTTGTAAAGCTTTTCTATACATCATAATTTTTACATGACTGATCATATTACAATTACCACAACAAAAACATTTAATTTTTAACCCTAATAATTCCGTCGACTTTTTAGCATCGGTATGGCTTCTTACGTAGCAGAAACTTTGTGTTCAAAATATATAAACAGATTTGCCCAAAATTGGCGGTTCTCAGTACTAGAATGGTGTCCCATAAAAGATCAACTTATTATATCCTCAAGCAAACCTAGGTTGCTCTGGATGTATTTCTGCTTTATTACTCTGTGTATTTTTGATTTGTACATAATCAGTTCACTTGTAATGGAAATATTTACTCCAACGTTTCATGCGGGCTACATCATTGTGTACATATTATCATCAGTCGTGGTTACAACAGCCCGGTAGTACTATTTGGCACCCCCCAAAATGGATTTGGCACCCCCCAAATAAATGGCACCCCCCATTAAGGTGACCATATTTTCCCATTGCATACCATACATGCCCACCAAATAGAAAAAGCACCCCCAAATAGAAATGGCACCCCCCAAATAAATGGCACCCCCCAATAGAAATGGCACCCCCCAATAGAAATGGCACCCCCCAATAGAAATGGCACCCCCCAATAGAAATGGCACCCCCCAATAGAAATGACACCCCCCAATAGAAATGGCACCCCCAATAGAAATGGCACCCCCAATAGAAATGGCACCCCCAATAGAAATGGCACCCCCTATAGAAATGGCACCCCCCAATAGAAATGGCACCCCCTAATAGAAATGGCACCCCCTATAGAAATAGCACCCCCCAATAGAAATGGCACCCCCCAATAGAAATGATAGTATTATTGAAATGGCACCCCCAACTGAAATGATACTATTATTGAAATGGCACCCCCGACTGAAATGATAGTATTATTGAAATGGCACCCCCCAATTGAAATGGCACCTAATAAAAAGGTGCCCACCAATTGAAACGGGTAAATTTCAATAAAGGGTGTCAGTCATATGGGATGTACCATTTCAATTTGGGGTGCCACTTTATTTGGAGAGTGCCATATCAGTTCGCCCAAATGATATGGCACTTCAGTTCGCCCAACTGATATGGCACTTCAGTTCGCGGGTGCCAATTCAATAATACTATCATTTCAGTTGGGGGGTGCCATTTCAATAATAGTATCATTTCAGTTGGGGGGTGCCATTTCAATAATAGTATCATTTCAGTTGGGGGGTGCCATTTCAATAATAGTATCATTTCAGTTGGGGGGTGCCATTTCAATAATATCATTTCAGTGGGGGGGTGCCATTTCAATAATATCATTTCAGTTGGAAGGTGCCATTTCAATAATATCATTTCAGTTGGGGGGTGCCATTTCAGTTGGGGGGTGCCATTTCTATTGGGGTGTGCCATTTCAGTTGGGGGTGCCATTTTTATTGGGGGGTGCCATTTCTATTGGGGGGTGCCATTTCTATTGGGGGGTGCCATTTCTATTAGGGGGTGCCATTTCTATTGGGGGGTGCCATTTCTATTGGGGGGTGCCATTTCTATTGGGGGGTGCCATTTCTATTGGGGGGTGCCATTTCTATTGGGGGTGCCATTTCTATTGGGGGGTGCCATTTCTATTGGGGGGTGCCATTTCTATTGGGGGGTGCCATTTCTATTGGGGGGTGCCATTTCTATTGGGGGGTGCCATTTCTATTGGGGGGTGCCATTTCTATTGGGGGTGCCATTTCTATTGGGGGGTGCCATTTCTATTGGGGGGTGCCATTTCTATTGGGGGGTGCCATTTCTATTGGGGGGTGCCATTTCTATTAAGGGGTGCCATTTCTATTGGGGGGTGCCATTTCTATTGGGGGTGCCATTTCTATTGGGGGGTGCCATTTCTATTGGGGGGTGCCATTTCTATTGGGGGGTGCCATTTCTATTGGGGGGTGCTTTTTCTATTTGGTGGGCATGTATGGTATACAATGGGAAAATATGGTCACCTTAATGGGGGGTGCCATTTATTTGGGGGGTGCCAAATCCATTTTGGGGGGTGCCAAATAGTACGACCGTACAACAGCCGCTTATTTTCATTTGTTACATTGCAATATTGGTCTACTCAGAAACTTGGCCACTTTAATGAAGAAAGGGCTCGTGTGGGACAAAAAGTATATCGGTAATTATTTATTTCAACTGCTACAATATATATTCGGTAATTATTAATACTAATACATAACCTAACATATTTCTTGTTATTGCATTTATAGAAAACCATTTCAATTGGGCAGAGAAGGTGACTTTGGTCAAGAAAATGGAAAAATACATTACAATGGCGCAACTTTTTATTTTTTTATCCTACGTTTCGTCTGTTTTGGTTGGTTGTGTAATGCTGTTTTTTGAGTGGACCCCTTCTGTTTATATTCTTGAAACATGGTTTGCATTCGTCGACTGTCTTGCACTGAGAATACTGTTGACTCCTGTGTTTATTTATATCGTTGGTTTTTGTTGGTTTCCGGTTATATTTGGTTTATTAGTTATAATTTTCTATTCCATTATTGTTAACTTTTGGCTTCAATTTTTGACTGCCAGACGAAAATACAGACAATTTTGTCGACTAAAGGATGTTTTGCACAGGGCGTTTTAATTAGCGGGTCCTCTAATTAATTAGTAATTAGTAATTAGTAGGTTTTGCGCATAACTAATTAATTAGTTTAGTTATTAATTAGTTACCAAAAAATTCTGCTAATTAATTAGTAATTAGTAATTAGCTAACAATTGGTAAACTAATTAATTAGTAATTAGCTAACTAATTAGTTAATTATTTAATTAATGGAATTTAGTTAAAAATTTTTGTTTAATATAGTTTGAATGCATTGACTAGTAACCAGCTCTTCTAAAATCAGTTTTCTGCGTTTTTTTCAAATGGTCACAGCATTTATCATTTTAAAAGTGAGTTTAAATGTTGACGGGGTACTTTGCTCAGGCATTGTAGTGCACATTTACCAGGCCGTGCATTCAATCTTCAAAGTCATGTGAACAAATTCCGAAACTGATCCAGTGGACCATTGGCAAAAGGGCTATTTAAAATCGCTCTCTCAGGTATTATTTTGCCGAATGTTGATGAAACTGAGGGGTTAAACCTATAGAGCCTATTATGGAGCCCACAATATATGAATTTTTAGCGTTTTATGGCTATTTGGCGATCATATTTGACACTACGGTTTGGTAAATAAAAATAAATGTATGCAATCCCTTCTAATTACTAATTAAAGTCAATCAAGGGCAACTAATTAATTAGTAATTAGTTAATTACTTCTGCGCGCCAAAACTAATTAATTAGTTAATTAGTAATTACTTCTTTGTGCGGACAACTAATTAATTAGTAATTAGTAATTAGAATTTAATGCGAATTAATTAGCTAATTAATTAATTTGCTAATTAATTACTAACGCCCTGGTTTTGCAAGACATTCAAATGTACAGAGAACTTCAAATACTGCACACCGAAGTAGATGCAACTTTTGTGAAAATTGCTTCTCCTATGATTGTGGCAGCAGGCGCCTTATTGTTAATCCTGAGTACATTCTGCACTTTTAAAATGTTCAAAGTAATCCCTAAATTGGTGTATCCAGCTGCACCCTTAACGGTTATTTTGCTTTTGTTGCTCGCTGCTATTGCATTACCCTATACTGTTTTAGTGCATGTAAAATCAACTCATTATATACGCGATTTGGCAAGAGATAGAAACAATTTGATCAGAAAAACCGGCATTAGTTGCATTTCTTTGAGAGTTTCTATTGGACCATTTTTCTATTTAAAAAGGTCTACAGTTTTGCGCTTCATACAAGCAGTTACGTTGTACACTATTAATGCTATGTTATCCATCCACATTTAATTCCCCAGTCTGGGGCATTATTTGCATTAATGACTAAACCTTAGGCCTTGAAGAATAAATCTTTAAGTCGAAATTTCTTTAATTTCCTGTCCTCTTATAGCAAGAAATAAAAGTTGATAAGAAGTAACCCTTCATTTTCAATTTATGTTACTATGAATATGTTATGTCGTTATGTGTGTTCTCTGTTAGTAAATGCTAATCCGCACGCAATGATGGTCGTCCAAACAGGATTCAATATATTCGAAAATTTTAGTCTGAATATCAAAACAAAAAATACATAGTATACTGCAACATTCTTCCTGTCTTTAGTCATCATGCTTCAGGTCACCATAATATAATATAGGTATACTTGTCCATTATATTGCCAATGTTGAGACTGCCTTTGAAGCTATTAATATATATTTACAAGGTTTGGCAGCAGTCTTGCTTTTTCTGTGTTTTGAAGTAATAAAAAGTACTTTAGTTTATTCCTTCTTCAACATTTACCGTTTTTGTAAACACTAAACCGAATTTCCGACCCGATTTGCAACGGTTTATTAACTATATTGATGACATTTTAAATATATTGATGTTATTTTCTAAATCTTGCATAGACAAGCGTGTAAGAATCCATAAAGGTCCTATCCCTTTTATGTTGTGAATGATTCTCAATTAATTGCAATTTGCATGCAACCTAAAGCGTTACACAAGTAGAAATTGTAAATATTGATGTGTACATTGATCACTATTTAGCATTGTAGTCTACACACCAAATGTCAAATCATTTCTTTTTAAAGTAATGTAACATGTAACATTGGGTGAAATGATTTCAAGTGAAACCTGTGGAGATGACCGTGGTGGTATGACCATCATTGCCCATATTTTTTTCTGTTCTTTCATGTGGTATTACGGAATTTCACCAAACAAACATCTTGCATACACCTCTTTGAGTTTGCCACGGTTTGGGAAAGCAAAAGCATTACAAAAGTTAGTCCCTCTCTTTTTCTTCGATTCTTCGATGTGAATTATTGGTAGCACAGAACGCTTACGGTATTGTCCACAATAGCAGTCATGTAAGTGATTACTAAAGAATCGTCGATGTAGCCAAAGATTCCGGATTCCACTGACATCGGGATTAGGCTTTTAGCAATTCGTTTGGTTCTACGATTACCATGCTTCTCAATTTGTGTGATGATATTCTTAGAATAATGGAATATCGCACAGGCTTGTTTAAGGAGACATGTTTGTAAAATGAGCATAATAACACACATCATCGGGTAGAGTGAACCAGCTGGCCCATAAGAAAATTTAATTGTCCCATAAATGCTAACAACGTTTACTCCTTGGGCGCACACTAACAACGTGGGTACTATGAATTTAATGTGGTCATTTGCATATCGACACAATACTTTGAATGAGGAAAAGATTTTCACTATTTTCTGAATGATTTCTTCATTGTGTTCTTCTTGAAGTAATCTTTGTAATCCTTTGACCCAATATGTTACAAAGTAGAGATATACTGATCCCACTAGTAAATACATATATGCCGATGCCACATACGCCATTCCGCTGAAACCTACAAAGAATGCGTTGACCACTCTCACAATAATCTCCAGGATGTGAGTTTTGTCTTGCTCAGTGTCAAACGCAGGTAGTAGACTTACAGGTGTGTCCGCAAGAGCAACACCAAATACTACTAAAATAATGATTACAGCATCCAATGGAAGGATAGCACTGATGATGAAGTCCCACCATGGACTCATTATGTTTGGGGGCATTCTTCGGGACAGAGTTTCCTTTTCTAATTGTAATAAATGTTTAAAAAAAATTAAATCAAGATTTAATTATGATTTTAATGTCAAACCGTATTAACAAAAACCTAAGCTTCAAACGGCATCCAGTGAGCATAGAATTCCTTCATCACATCTTATCTAGTTTAGCAATTGTCTTTACAATTTTTTTCAAATCTAGTAAGTTGTGAGAAGTTGCCAACGTGGAAATTCCTTGTTGTACTTATGGAAGAACAGCTACGGACCGAAAATTCTCTGCTTGCAGTTCATAATAGTGCATTACCTCGAAAACAAAAAAGTCTCCTTGAAATTAAACCAAAAGCTGCTAAAGACTGCAAGAAATTATGTAAAGAAAAGACTACCATTTACAGAAAGTATTAAGACATTAGCCCATTATATAAAATAAGCTCAAAAGTCATTTTTGTATCTTATTATTACACATTGACTTTTCCTAACCCATTATTGCTGACATGCTATAAAAATTCAATTTGCCAACCAATCCGTTTTTATTGGCTAACGATTGTACGCCCAACATACTTACATTCCCTATAGTATGAGCGATTTAGTTTTAATTTAATTTAAATCTTACCTTCCAATGTTTCTGCTAGTTGAATGAACGCATTTATAATTACAGGCATTCCATTTCCATTGAAGTAACTTTCAAGAAAATTCAAGTTTGCGACAGTAGAAATAATTACGAAACAAAGCACTAGAAAACAAAATGTTTTCCCCGAGAAAGGTAGATCATATCCAAACATTTCTTCATGTTGAAAAAGAAAAATTGCCATTGTGATCAGAACTCCAAGATTGAAAATAGCACCGGTGACCCAAACAACGATTTTCCACTTCTTCTTAGTAAATGTTGCTCTATGGATTCTATTATTCCATTCGTACGGGATCAATCCAACCGAGGAAAATATTAAGAAATAAATGTTGATGGTTCTAAGAACACGTTTTAAATACATTGTTTGTAATGCATCCAACAATATGATAATTACGTTTCACAAAACTAATTACTGTTCTTTATAAATCCCTTACAGGTACAGAAATACAGAACAGACACAAAATATTTTGTTTTACGTTTAATAAGGATAGTATTAATTTTACTTGGTAAAATATTACAGTAGTACAAATATTAAATTGGTACTCCGTAACTAGTTCAGCTTTTTATCATAGAAATAGTTATTCAGTTATGTTTTGTCATTCTAAGCTAAAAATAAATACGAATGCAACTTCTTTGAAGCACAATAAAGTTCTATTGTATTTTAAAGTCATTTTACTTGTAAAAAATAATAAATAATGTGTATGCTTTATGTCTTTTTGGTATGACTTGATAGCATAAAATGGAAAATGTGCAATGTTTAAAAGAGGTTGCGGCGCTGCAGAGAAAGAAATATTGCTACGCAAAAGGTAGCAATGACGTTTGACGTCAATAAAAGCTAATCGATTCGAATAGGACAAATCAAAAACTCGTATCGCCAAGTTCCTGAAACATTTACAACAGAAAAATACATGTAGTTCTTTTTAATAAAAAAGGACTATACTACTGGAAAACCTATATTCGACACTCAGTACATTAAAACAAAATAATTATTGGGGATAGCGCTAAGTGAAACAGTAGAAGGCAATATCATTTTTCTTGCAAATTGTACTTCAATTTGCTATTGCATATTTTGAGTATTTTACAATGGCTTTAAAGCGTGAACGAAATTATTTTAAAGACTTGGCAAACAATAGTCAGAATTAAATAGATAACTTTGTCTGCTAATAAAGACAAGAAGTAAGGTAATAATATATTATTAGCCAAATTTTGGAACACAACTTTTGCCTTACATTGCACATTGCAGAATAATTTGGATAATTCTGGGAAACAATATTTCTATGGCCCATATAAATTTTCTTATTAAAATAATCGTATAAAATAATAGTTTATTGAACCAATGTACGACATAGGTGTTTGTAGTAATACAGTACAGTAAACTCACTTAGTAGACAATGTCAATTAATTTTGAAAGGAGTAATTTTTTACTTTTAGAAATGTACTTACTATAATACGTACATAAAACATTTTTTATGTACAAATACTTGATGTACTTATTTGAATATTACAATAAAAAAATATTACAAATATTTGAATATTTGAATAAAAGTTAAAACAATAAATTAACGAGCAGAGTTCCGAATAGTATATGAAAACTTTGTGGAAGTTAATGGTGACTGTACCATTTCATCCTTGCATTGAAAGCATTGAGCAATGTTTTTTAATATATTTAGCAAAGTGTCTCTAAAAGCCACACTCATAGTGATATAAACAAAAAGAGTCGACGCAGAACTGAAGCCCCACAAAAACACAACGAAAAGATAAAGTGGGCGTACACACGATTTTACAAATTCTTTACCACCAAAGCCAATTAAAATATAAAACATTCCGATAGGACATTCTGTCACTAAAAAGATTGTGAGAATGACCAAAAGCATTTCATTTGTATTGCTTCTTTTCTTAATTGTAAATTGTGTTGCAAGGTTTTGGGATTTTGGTATATCTCGGTTAGATACTAGACGCTTTCTAGTTGTTTTTGCTTTTATGAGACTACACAATATGCCACACGTTAAAAATGTCAGGAGTCCACAAGGTGTCAGGTTCATCACCAATCTATAAGTATTATGAAATACAAATCGATATTGTTAAGATTTAATAGCATTACAAGTAATATTATTCCTTTGGGATATATCTCTGCCATTATTGATGTAGTGATTTTAGACAATTAAATGTACTTACGAAATAGCCAAGTATATTAATTCAATATTCCCTTCTTTATGATATTTGTACTTGGCATCTTGTGAATTTATCTTCTCTAGTGAAGAGTTTGTTCGACCCTCTTGGGTTCTGTTATCAGTTATCTCTTTGATAATAAGAGCATTCGTTTGCAAAATACTCACTGTAGCTGAAAATAAACTGCAGCCAAGGATTGTTATACTAATGGCCCATTTCGAACGTTGTACAGTTAAGAATCTTCTGCTTCGCAGAGGACGCATAATTCCAAAATATCTCCAAGCGGCTACTAACACAGTGAGGTAAGCACACCACATGTGGAAGAAGTACTGTGGAATACAATTAGAAAATGATCACATCACTGGGTATGACGTAAGAACTCCCTACATTAAAGAAAATTGTTAAGGAATATGTTTTGTCTACGTGACAAATGCCAAACATTTAAAAAATTGAAATTATGTAATTTACCGATTAACGTTAGAAATATACAATGAATTGTTCCGTTAGTTTTTCATCAATAATAAGGTGCCAATGACAATTTACAGGTCAAACCATTTCGTTTAAAAATACATACAAATATTTTCTTTTATTTCGCTTCGTTTCGTTTTTGAATTGCAAAAGAAACTGTTTTTTAATTTTTAACGAATAGAAACGAAACGGCTTTAGAAATAAACGAAGTGAAACGTAACGGTTTTAGAAATAAACGAACCGAAACAAAATTATTTGTAAAATAAACGAAACAAAATTTGGTTTATGCGTAAAACCTGAGAAATAAAATTCTATTATGCGCCAGGCGCGTAAATAATACAACACGTTTTACATTGGTTGTTTGATTGTTTGTAGAAGCCGAAGTCAAAATGAAGCGGTTTTAAAAATAAACGAAACAACAAGGAGATTTTTGTTTCGTTTTTTAAAAATAAACGAAACGGTATGACATGTGTATAAACGGTATATCAGAATGGCATTGTCAAGTAGAGCGGCATAGGATTACATGGTGGATTTGAAATTGAACACCTTTTGAGTATTATATTACATTAGATGCACAACATTTTAATTCCGAATACTTTGGTAAGCTATAATACATAGTAATTCATAAAATATGTACTTCCTGTAAACCGAATGGGCAATCAACATATTTTATATATTTATAAATAGAACATTAACTACTTCACCAGTAAATTAATTTCCAATTAAATGGAGATTAAGGAGTAGGTATTGGGAAGAAGAAATTACAAACAAATAATAATAGGTCATTTTAACTAACGTATTCATTTTTATCATTTCTTGCAATTTTCCATTTAATTGATTACTATACATAGAGATGTTGAGCTAGAAACTTAGAAATACCATGCATCGAAACATTTTCTAAACTATATACTCTTTTAGTTTGCAAAAAATAATTGCTTACATTTCCAGCAAATGTTAGTCCTCGAATTACCACAAGTACATAATAGGATGCATCATTCCCGTTATATCCATAATGATACCTCACACATAAATTAATTCCTCCAGTCATCATAAACACAAAATCACTCGCTGCCAGTGCAGTCAGAATCATATTCAGCGGTTTTATCATATTTCTTCTCGTCAGAACTGCCAAATTAACTGCGTTTGTTAAACATCCAATGCCACATAGTATCAGAGTGATTTGAAAGTGCATAGAATCAAAATCTTTCCAGAAACTCTGCCACTCTTGCTTACAAAATAAGTAGTCTGAAATATGTAACAGATAGTAAAATTATAATACAAATGTATCACAACGGAAGAGATTTGGCTTTACCTATTTCGCAGAAGAAAAAGTGTGTAAAAGAAATAATACCATAAGTTCCATTTAAACGATCTCCTATTTCTGGATTGCTGTCGGAAGTTAAATTTTCAACAGTCAGGTTCAAATCACACTTTAGTAAGATTTTGCACTTGTGGCTTGATTTAAAACCGACCCCATCAGTTGAACAAGAAGTATTCAGTTCTTCTGTAAAGCAGTCTTCATGAAACACAGATTCCTCAAATTATAAATAAAATTAGATAAAAAATAATATTTTTTGATAGGAAACAATATAAAATCTTCAAGCTGGTTTGCATGACCTGTATTGGTTCTATGGCATTTCTATTTGTTTTAATTTATGAATCGGATCTTACTGTTGAATTTGAGATTTCTTCCGAAACTGTTGTCGTTTCATTGTCGTTACTTGAACTCATTGCTGTTTTATCGAAAAGAAGTGCCGATAGTATGGTCAACCATTTAATAAGGATAGGAATTCCTTTTAATAATTTAAATAAGATAATATTTTCAATCCACATTTCTAACATCACTTGTTTTTTTAACTTTTACCGTAGGTATCAGTTTTATCAGGGGATGATCTATTAGGAATAATTTTCGAAATGCACTAAAGTATTTTCATTCTGTTCAAAAGTTTATAATTGTATAATGGCAAAAGTGTATTTTAAATTAATTAAAAAATCAAGAAAATTTCCGTCGCTTTCTAGAAATAGCACTAAGTTGTATATTTATCTTGTAATGTACATGTGATGTTTTGTTAGTTTAAAGCAATATTAACTAAAGTTCAACAAATGGTGTTTGAGGTAGGCTCAAGGGAAAGAGGATGTTTATTCGGAAGTCTACTCGTCAAACCACTAAAAATTACAAACATTGCAGACGATGTACTCTCGGTTAATAAAATATTCAAATGCACAATAGATGCTTGGAAATAGGTAGGTCATGAAGGTCCTATACCTATATAACCTATGAAAACAGCATGCTTTTCGGATCATTTGCCAAATTAACATGTTAAGTTATGATCTATGCATTTGTAACTCGTATTTCTTAGGAATTCGTGTCGACAGGCCTGAAATTATGTATATACGCATTTTTCAACAGCCAATGGGAATTTAAGGAGTTGTATAATTGTAGTATTTATTTATTGCTATTGTATTGTTGTTGGTAACGGTAATGAAAATATGCAATAGAGATCTGTATAAACGTTAAAGGAAAACCAACTTTTTAAGGAAACAACAGTAGAAAGGAAAAAACAGTGGAAAACAAACGTTAAAGGAAAACACAACAACAAGATTTTGTCTGGTATTTTATACTCAATCACATCTATGAATATCATTTAAGTTTAAAAGGGATAATTTACATCATATGCTGTATTTTCGAAATAGTACATTAAAGTATTCACATCTGCTCTAATATTTATCTTAAAAGTAAAGTTTTTCGTTTAATTTTAAAGTTGCAACAAATTGCAGTTTTGAATAATAATAATAAGAAGTGAATTTTAAAGATTTTACTTGCATTTCCTGTCTATTGCAATGTGAATAGTAAGTTAAAAGTAAACACCTTGAGCAACTTAACTGTACTATTTTACATGCAGAGAGTATAGTTATCATATAATAGATGATAGAATTGTGTATAATAGAATTGTAAAATAATGTAATATAAAGTAATATAATGTAAAGTAAATAATAAGTACGTGTAGTAATAAGCAGAAAACCTTATAATGAACATTGCAAAACAGTGTCTTCTTAAATTCCAGTTTCGTATCCGGGTATTTAAGCTATTTACTGATCTGTTGTGCACAATTTCAAATGAATGACTAGAATTACCCCAAATGTACTGAAGTAGTAAACAGGTATTTTAATATTCAAATGAGCTTTTCTTAATGTTGTAAAAACTTTATCGATCGAAGCTTTATCTTCCATAGTACGATAATTAACCTACTACATTACCCCAACACTTTAAAATAACGTTTTAGTTGTGTTTCGGTTTCTTTAGACCTTACAATAATGGCAGTATACAATTTAACGGTAGAAGTATTAAAAACCCACTTTAATATTAAAATTCGATCATTCTAATTTTCTCAACTCTTATTTGCTGTTGGGGTACATTTATTAACTAAATAATATTTTTTCATTATATTTAAGAAAACTTCCTAGTGTGTAATGTTTGTAGTAGTAGTGAAATTAAATCTTGTTTCTGTATTTTAGCTTACGGTAGTCAAGACAATTCTACAACTTGAATAACAATAAAATACATAAAATATAAACTTAGTTAAAAATAAAGTACAATAAAATATTGCCCTTTGGAGGTTGACATAGTATTATTCGAAGAATAACAGACATCATAATTCCACATTTAAATGTTTTTAATAAAATCATCAGCCAACTGACAATTTATTCATAAGATTCTAAATATTCATTCATATTTAACAACCCTAATGGGGCCCAAGGCCCAATGCAATACGGTATGACCTTTTAGATTTAAAAACTATTCTTCTGTTTACTGTTTCCCATGGAAATAGGATACGTCATTCTCAGCATAGATTCAGACAAATTACTCCAACACACAGCCAATCCAAATATTGATCTCATAATACTAAAACCGGCAAAGAATATACGATATGGTACACTGCATAAGTCTAAACAGAGGATTCCTTGAAATTTAATCATTTAGCCACCTGTTATTAATGAACTTACGACTGGGGAGGAATGCTATTTCAGCGTAATTGCTTATTCATGCAGTGAACTTTTCATAGAAAAGTATAGGTTCTAGGAGCAAGTTGACTTGTCTTCTGTAAAAACGATGAAAAGCAGAAGCACAGCCATTTCTTTCATAGTGAATAGATACATTGGCACTTTTGTAAAATATAACATTGAACAGCCAAGACAACTACTACACCGTGGTCCATAACTAAGGTCTATAGCTGTTCCGGAAGAACCGGAAGTAGTACAGCAAAACTGTTAACACCACTTGAAAGCCAATGCAAAGTTACATTGAAATCCCAATTTTCATGCCTATATCCCTGCGCATTCGTTTACAATCACGGTTCTCCCAAAAACAGTCAATAACTGACAATATCCAATTTGATTGCTAGCTAATTCGTGGTTAAATCTCTCGCAGGAGAGTTAAATCAAGTTTAATCCTCCTGCAAATTTTCAGTGCTTACACCAGTTACTTTCACTATAGTTTTTCTTCAAAAATGTCACTTGTCAATGATACTGAGGAAGATCGCGTTTTTGATCGCATCAAAGCAATTGCATGGAAGGAGGCTCGCGATGCAGGAACAAAATTCATAAGTCACCGTTGGGTATCTGAGCGACCAAAGAGATCTCGACATTGGGTTCAAAAGACTTGGAAAAAGACCTACGACAATTGCAAACGCAATGTTGAAACCGCTCAGATACCCAACGGTGACTTATGAATTTTGTTCCTGCATCGCGAGCCTCCTTCCATGCAATTGCTTTGATGCGAACAAAAACGCGATCTTCTTCTGTATCATTGACAAGTGACATTTTTGAAGAAAAACTATAGTGAAAGTAACTGATGTAAGCACTGAAAATTTGTAGGAGGATTAAACTTGATTTAACTCTCCTGTGAGAAATTTTAACCACGAATTAGCTAGCAATCAAATTAGATATTGTCAGTTATTGACTCTTTTTGGGAGAACTGTGATTGTAAACGAATGCGCAGGGATATAGGCATGAAAATTGGGATTTCAATGTAACTTTGTATTGGCTTTCAAGTGGTGGTAACAGTTTTGCTGTACTATTTCCGGTTCTTCCGGAACAGCTATAGACCTTAGTTATGGACCACGCTGTATATCTAGAAATAAAGCATTAGTAATAGCAGCAGAAATTCGGGACAGGTGATTACGGACTGTTGATTATATAGATAATATAAGTTTTCAGTATTATCAAATGTACATATTTTGCAAAGCTGTTGTAAAGTTGCTATCATAAACTGTAAAAATAATATATGCCAGACATTACGTTTAATTTCTGTCTACCAATAATTCAAAACCAAAAACCGATGAGTTTTCCTATATAAATATTTGGTTCGAGTTTTCGCTCAAAACTCCAAAAACCGAGTTCGGGCATGTTGTATTTCTTCTGGTAATTCTATCAAAATTGGTGGTGAATTTTCCATATGAAGATGTTGGAAAAATTGATTAAATTTTCAGTTTATTAGTATTAAATATCGGAATACATTTTGTTGAAATCATCTGTTCTCCTTTCTGTCCGCAAGAAATTAAATTTTGGATTATTCTGGGAAAGAATAGTTCTCAGGTCCATGTAAATTTTCGTAAGCGTTTAGTTTTATCCATTTATTCCAGTATCAATAATAAATTGCAAAATAATGCAATATATTAAACTAATGCACTACAACACGACATTCATTAGTACATTCGACAGCAAACATTCTTTAGTAGACAATGTCTTTTAAGATTAAATGGAGTAATTTTTATTAACTTTGAATTGAACTTATAATACGTACATCAAAACTTTTATCATTATGTACTTGATCTACTTATTTGAATATTACTGTAAAATAAAAGACTACATTAACGAGAAATGGAGTTGGGAATATATGAAAGCTCTGTAGAACTTAATGCTGGCTGTTCCATTTCATCCTTGCATTGAAAGCATTGAGGAATTCTTTTTAATATATTTAGCAAAGTGTTTCTAAAAGTCACACTCATAGTGACATAAACAAAAAGAGACGACGCAGAACTGATGCACCACAAAAAGTCAACGAATTCACCAAGCGGTTCTACACACGATTTTACAAATTCTTTTCTCCCAAATAGCCGTAAAGTATCCCACATTCCGACAGGAAATTCCGTCACTGAAAAGATTATGAGAATGACCAAAAGCATTTCATTTGTTTTGCTTCTTTTCTTAATTGGAAATTGTGTTGCAAGGTTTTGTGAGTTTGGTATATCTCGGTTAGATACTAGACGCTTTCGAGTTTTTTTTGCTTTCATGAGACTACACAATATGCCAAACGTTAAAATTGTCAGGAGTCCACAAGGTATCAGGTTTGTCACCACTCTATAAATATTACGAAATACAAATCGATAATGTTGGGATATTAAAAGTAATATTTGTTTAGGATATATCTCTGCTTGCGGTTTTTTGTAGTCTTTAGAGAATTAAATGTACTTACGCCCAAGTGAAGAATTCTACTTCATTCGCATTCCCTTCTGTATAAAACGTGTACTTGGGATCTTGCGAATTTATCTTCTCTAAAGACGTGTTTGTTCGACCTTCTTTGTTACTGTTATCAGCTATCTCTCTAATACTATGAGTATTAGTTTCCAAAATACTTATCGTAGCAAAAAATAAACTGCAGCCAAGGAGTGCTATTCCAATTGCCCATTTCGAATATCGTTCTGTTAAGATACTTCTGCTTCGCAGAGGTTGCATAATTCCAAGAAATCTCCAAGCGGCTACTAACACAGTGAGGTAAACGGACAGCAAGTGGAAAAGCTGTGGAATATAGATGATTAGAATCAAATGATTGCATAACTCGGTGACGAAAAAATGTAAACTCCCCAGCTTGAATTTGTAAAGGAATACATTTTGTTTAAAGGAGTAAATATTACTGCCAAACATTTAAAAAAAATGAAATTAATTATTTGTAATCTGCCGATTAGCGTTAGAAATAGACCCAGAGCTGTTACGTGAATTTTTCATCATTAAAAAGGTGCCAATGATAAACGCAATAACAGAATGGCGCAAAGTCAGTAAAGCATCACAGGAATTCATTGTTCATAAAGAATTAAAATTTAACTTGAACACCTTGTGAGTATTAATTAGATCCATTACATTTTAATTCCGAATAATTCGATATGATATAATAATAAAAAGTAATTCATAAAATATACACTTCCTGTAAACTGAATGGGCTATCCGCATATTTATAAATAAGATATTGGCTCCTTAATTGACCAATCAAATTAGTTTACAATTAAATGGAGTGTGTGGAGTTGTAAAAAAGAAATCGCAAACAAATAATTGGTTATTTTGAGTAATATTTCCCGTTTCTTGCTCATCTTCATTTAATTGATTACAAAACTCAGAAATGTTGAGTTGATGCCATGCATGGAAACCTATTTTGAAATATATACTTTCTTAGCCTACGAAAAAATAATGTTACTTACATCGGCAAAGTTTTGTAGTATTAGAAGCGCAATCAGTACATAATAGGATAAACCACTCCCACCAGATATATCTCCAAAATGATACTTCAAAGATAAATAATGACCGAAAGCCATCATAAACGCAAAATCGCTCGCTGCGAGTGCAGTCAGTATCGTATTTAGCGGGCTTTTCATATTTCTCCTCGTCAGAACTGCCAAATTAACTACGTTTGTTAAGCATCCAATGCAGCATAATATTACCGTGATATTAATGTGCACTATAGAATCATAATATTCCCAGAAATTCTGCCACTCTTCTTTGCAATATAAGTAGTCTGAAAAATATAATAAATAGCAAAATGGTAAAACAAAGTTATCAATACGGAAGAATTAAATGTCAGTAAAAAATAATACCATAAGTTTTATTTAACCAACCTTCTACTTCAGGATTGCTGTCGGAAGTTTTATTTTCAGCAGTCAGATTCAAGTCAGACTTTACTAAGATTTTGCACTTGTGGGTTGATTCAAAATTCAGTTCTTCGGTATGGCAGTCTCCATCCAAAACAGATTCCTCAGAATTATAATGAAATTAAGTAAACAAAGAAAACCACTATAAGCTTTCAAACTAGTTTGTATGACTTGCATGTGTTCTACGGCATTTCTATTTCGTTTATTTTACAATCAGATCTTACTGTTGAATCTGAGATTTCTTCCGAAACTGTTGTTATTTCACTGTCATAACTTGAACTCATTGCATGTTATCGAGTAGAAGTGCCGATAATAAGGTCAACCATTTAATAAGGTTAGGAGTTCCTTTTAATAATCTTTCCATATCAATATTATTATCAATCCAGATTCCTAACATCATTTATCTTTAAATTTTCACCCTCGGTGTCAGTTTTTCTGGGAACGATCTATATGGAGTTATTTTAGAAATGTAGAATATTCTACTAAATATTGTATTTCTATAATTGTAAAATGGTAAGAATGTACTTTAAATTAATTAACAAGTCAAGAAAATTTACGTCGATTTCAAGAAGTAGCACTAAGTTTTATATTTATTTTCTTAACTGTACACGTGATGTTTGCATTAGGACGCACAACCAGTAGAAAATGTAGAGATGTAATAACCATTAATGCAATATTGAAATGCACAATATTGCTTTGAAAGGTAGGAAATGAAGGCACTTTAATACATCTTAAGAAAACACAATGCTCTTTAGATCATTTGCCAAATTAATATTTTAAAGTTTGGTCTATGCATTTATGACTCGTATTTCATCGGAGTTCATGTCGTCAGGTAAGAAATTTTGTGTACGCTTTTTTCCGTAGTCTACTGGAATTATATGCAGTTGCATGTTGCAGTTGCATGCATGTTTATTATAGCATTTATTTATTGTTATTTTTTTGAGTATTTTAAACTCAATCACATCTATGAATTTTAAGTTTAAAAGGGGTAATTTTCACCGTATGCTGTAATTTCGAAATATTGCCTTAAAATATTTACATTTGCTCTAATAAAATTAAAGTTTTTCGTTTACTTTCAAAGTTGCAACAAATTGGAATTTTGAATAATAATTGAATTTTAAAGATTTTACTTGCCTATCCTGACTATTGCAATGCGAATAGATAGTAAGTTAATGAGCCCCTTGAGCAAAACAACTGTATTTTTTACAGGCATTAGGCATAGTGTATAGTTATAAAATAATAGTTGATAGAATAGTAGAATAGCCTAATAGAATAGTGTAAAATACTCGATTTGATGAAGTACGTATAGTAAAACACGACACCAAATAATGAACAGTACAGTGCATTCTTCAATTCCAGTTTCGTATGGGCATACGATGTAATGTTGTGAGCTGTGTTATTGAACAATTTCATATGAATATGACTACCATTAAGCCCAATATACTGTAAGCAATAGACAGGTCTTTTAATATTCAAACGAGTTTGTAATAATGTTGTAAGAACTTCACTTCTTGGGTTTTCAACATTGAAACCGCAGTGACATCAAATTAAAAGTAATAATATCAAAAGTGGAAAGAAGTTGTCTTAATTGATATAATCGTAATTTAAGCTAAATAGTGATTCATTACGATCAATTAGATCAATGTACGATAGACTTCCATGCGTGTTTCTGCACATATCCCATTACTTCACTTTTGAAATCAAAGTTTTATCATCCATAGTACGGTTGCATTACCCCAACATTTTAAAATAACATTTTGGCTGTGTTTTTCGGATTCAAGTGAATATTTATCATGTTATAGTGAACATCTTAAATGCTCTCTCTTCCTGAAAAATCATACTCCCAAACCGGCTTTGGCAGACTTCGGTCGTTCACTAGGTAGGGGTGGTCCCTCACAAGATCATCTCAATCACCCTGACATATTATTATATACTTACGACTTATAATGTACTACACTGGCAGTTATAAATTCATACTACAATTTTTATTTGGTAAATGACTTTTTTGTTTTTCTACTTTACAATGGTCGTTTAGCGTTTATGTTGACAAATTATTCACAGAATATAAGACTCAATCATAATTTCTTCATTAAAATGTTATTTATAAAGTCATCAGCCAACTGACTATTTCTTCATAAACCCTAATGTTCTTGTAGATTTAAAGGCTATTCTTCTGTATTTACTGTTTTCCATGGAAATGTGATACGTCGTCTCATCATAGATTCAGAAGAATTCCTCCAACACATAGCCAATCCAATTAGTATCGACGCCATGGTACTAAAACTGGCAAAGAGCACAATGAGCACATAAAGGGACACTGAGTAAGTCTCAAAAGAGACGCCGTTGAAAAATTTAACAAAACAAAAGCAGCCTAATAAACTACCCAGACTAAAGCTGCCAATGGAAGAAATGCTGGCAAAATGTTGTCTATTCGGCAATTGAATATAATGAATATATTCAATTGCCGTTGCCTGTTGTATAGGAAAATGTAGAAGTTGAGTTGAAACCCTTTTTATTAGACCTACAAAATAAATTTAAAACTAATGTATTCTTATGATACAAACTGCAAACGTGCAAATAATTACTTTTAATAAAGATGCCTCAATACCTGTCTCCGAAGAATTGAGTCACGGAAAATGTAAATTAAAATGTTGCTCAGGACCAAACATTGGTGTTGCAAGCTGTTGGTCCGGTGAAGACTTGAACTAATCGTAGTAAATTCCAAAATTCCTTTCAACACATTCTTTTTATCAGAAAACCATAGATCCCTCAATGCAGTAGTTTTCCGTGAATACAAAAGCAGTGATCATCACATTGAAGGACAACATAGTTTAATAATCCAAGTGTGAAAGGGGCGCAGAGAAATAGAAGAACAGTTGCTTTATGGGGTCACCTCATTACTCTCGATCAAGTAGGAGTATCGGACGTTTTATTAGCAATGAAAGAATGTCCAAACTGCAGATTTTTACGCTACTTATGTGTCCCCAGCAGAAAATTCCTGCCGAAATACGCAGGAAAAATGACATTATTACTCGCTGCGGAATGAATCCTGTACAAAGCAAGCGATATCTGCAAAATAAGGTCTGCGTATTGAAACCGTTACACTTTTCCGTGTGGATCATTTCTGTCTAGCAAATACTGCAGAGTTTAAGGGAAATACGCAACATATATCTATGCGTAGTAAAAGCTGCAGACTGGAAGCTGTAAAAGACTTATTCGGTACTTAAAATAAGCATTAATCATTACAAGATGCAAAATAAAACTAAAAGAATACATTATATACAAACAAATTATGGGGATTGGATTATAGGGTTTTTGGTTTGCAATTATCGCACTTCATGAAAAATTATATCTAGAAAAATAGAGAATTCTCATAATAGGTTTTTTCAAATTAGTACAGCAGCAGCAGTAAACATCTATAAAATTAAATAGAAAACCCTAATCAAAAATTTTCCAAGAAAATAATGTAATCAGCTATTAGGATAAAAACTATATTCGAAATAACATCATTAACTTTGTCGAAAATAAAAAGATAACAAAAGAAGAACAAAATAATAAAAAGATAACAAAAAGTTAACTATATAAAATAAGAAACATATTGAGCACTTCATTATCAGTAAAATACTTTGAAAGTAGGAACCTCAAAACCATTTAACACTAATTTTAACTGAAAACATATTATTATACACAAGTGTATTTATTTTTAGGAGCTTATAATACGCTTTTTCTGTGAATTTAATTGCAGCACTTAAGGTCAGAGAAATCTCCAATTTTACATTGAAAATGTTTATATCTTAAATAAGTTCAAAATAAGATAAATAAATTCATATGTAATAATGTAAGGAGAGTCTCCGTTTTATTGGCTAGGAATTCCCGTGTTGAACTTTTAATTTATCAGTTGTACTTTGAGTAAACAGTAAATAAAAAAGATTGCAGTATGAATTGAACTGAAACACCGCAACCCTGGTTCAATTTCTATCTACACCATTTTTATTGTACTTTTTACTCAAAGCACAACTGATAAATTAAAAATTGGTTCACTCCCTGTTTGGCAAAAACCCGTTTGGCAAACACAGAAAAGGCCCGTTTGGCAAATATTATTTCATTCCTGGACAAAAGAGCTCAATAAAGCCATTTACCAGGCCAGATCAATAAAGTCCTTTAGGCCAGTTTGGCAAATAATAATAATATCTCTTTGCATCACAGTGCAGTAGTACTTATTTAACTAGTATATAAGATAGATAAATAATAAGATGAAAACTGACTGAAGTAAATATCTATTTTATTTAAATTAGGTTGTAACCTACAAAGATATGATTAAAATAAGCATTTATTTATCTTATTTTGAAGTTACGTAAGATATAAATCGGGAACTTTTTCTAAGTAAATTTGGGGAATTCGCGTGTTTTCAATTAGCAACAATAGCTACGATATTTGGGCTAATACCTATATAGTATTTCATACAACATTGAGTATAACACAATAAGGCATCGTAATTTTACCCCCAGACTCAATAAAGGCAGAATAGCGCAGTGGATAAAGAGTGTGATATTTGTAGGCGATTTCAGGCATTGTTGTACATGTGCAGTCGGTTCGATATCGACTCCCTCCAGTTAACTACCAAAAAGTGAACGGTTTTCCAATACGCAGAATAAATACGTTAGGAAAGCAAATATATATTTTTCACATATTTTGCTTTAAAGCGAATCCATTCTGCAAAATGCATTCTGCTGGAAAAAAGGCCAATTTTACGCATGAATTGGATTTTCCTATGTATGCGTAGTAAATTCTGCAGAAAAGCTTCTGCCATTTGATATCAATAGCGTTTTATGTGCAGGTAAAAAGGCAAATTTTACGCACAGTTTAAGCGGTTTGGTTTTGCGTAATCCTTCAGGATCATTTTTGCCTGGGGTATAAGATATATTTTTAACTTCTATTTTGGGAGCGGAAGATTTTTACAATTTGTTGAAGAATCATATTAATAATTTGTAGTGTCAAGCCGTAATCTAATGCTAACATACACAATTATCTATATATTATAAAATATTGCCTAGGTACATACTATAATAACACTAATAACCTTACACAGCACCTAATTTCCGATTTGAATTGACTTATTTAGTCTACATTTTTATCGAACTTCTTTGGTCTACTAGGCAAAAGTAAACCTCTTCAAAATGGTTTTCGTCTGTCGTTGATTTGAAAAAGACTGTGCCAGATATACCAATGTCATGCAAATGTAGAATAAATACGAACGATCACTAAACGTGGACTTTAAAAATCTTGTAACTTAATTGTTGCAAAATTACAAGGAACACAACTTTTCTCTTACATTGCACATTGCAGAATAATTTGGATAACTCTGCGAAACAATATTTCTATGGTCCATGTAAATTTTAGTAAGAGTTAGTTTTAGACATTTATTCCAGTAACAATAACTAATTTGCAAAATAATGCAATTTATTAAACTAATGCACTACATATGTGTTTGCAGTAATACACCAAAGAAAACGTACTTTGGTAGACAATTGTTAAAGGGAGTAATTTTTATTACTTTTGAAATGTACTTATAATACGTACATCAATTTTATTATGTACTTGATATACTTATTTGAATATTACATTAAAGATTAAAAACAAAGTATTAACGAGAAATGGAGTTCGGAATGTATGAAAGCTCTGTGGAGCTTAATGCTGACTGTTCCATTTCATCCTTGCTTTGAAAGCATTGAATAATTGTTTTTGATATGTTTAGCAATGTATCTCTAAAAATGACACTCATAGTGACATAAACAAAAAGAGTTGACGCAGAACTGAAGGACCACAAAAAAGACACGAATCCACCAAGTGGGGATACACACGATGTTACAAATTCACTTCTCCCAAATAGACCTATTTAAAGTAAAATAAATTCCGTACGGAATTTCCGTCATTAAAAAGATTATGAGAATGACCAAAAGCATTTCATTTGTTTTGCTTCTTTTCTTAATTGGAAATTGTGATGAAAGATTTTGTGAGTTTGGTATATCTCGGTTGGATACTAGACGCTTTCGAGTTTTTTTTGCTTTCATGAGACTATACAATAAGCCACACGTTAAAATTGTCAGGATTCCACAAGGTATCAGATTCATCACCACTCTATAAGTATTATGAAAATCAAATCGATATTGTTGGGATTTGATTGCATTAATAGTAATATTCCTTTAGGATATGTCTGCCTCGACTTTTGATGTAATGCTCTTAACAATTAAATGTGCTTACGTAAAAACGGAGTATATTACTCCATCCCCTTCTTCGTATAGTGCGTACTTGGGATCTTGTGAATTTATCTTCTCTAGTGACGTATTTGTTCGACCCTCTTGGATTTTGTTGTCATCTATCTCTCTTATACTGTAAGTATTAATTTCCAAAATACTTATCGTAGCAAAAAATAAACTGCAGCCAAGGAGTGTTATACCAATTGTCCATTTCGAACATCGTACTGTTAAGAATCTTCTGCTTCGTAGGGGCTGCATAATTCCAAGACATCTGCATGCGGTTACTAACAAAGTAAGGTAAACGGAGCATATGTGGAAAAACTGTGAAATATAGGTAATTAAAAACAAAGGATTACATAACTGCGGGTGACGAAAAAATTAATTCCCCAAAATGATCACTAGCTTGAAATTGTAAAGGATGTAAATGAATACGTTTTGTCTAAATGACTAAGTATTACTGCCAAACATTTTAAAAATTGTAATTATTATTTGTAATTTCTGATTAACGTTAGAAATGGGCACAGTTGTTCCGTTAGTTTTTTATCAATAATAAGGTGCCAATTATAAACGGTATATCAGAAGGACAAGACAGCCTGGTAACGTGTGGCAGGAATTTATTGCTCCAAAAAATTTAATCTAATAACGATGGATTTGAACACCTTTTGAGTATTAGATGCCCTACATTTTAATTCCGAATAATTTTATGGATATGATACAATAAAAAGTGATTCATAAAATATGTACTTCCTTTAACGCGAATGGGCAATCAGTATATTTATAAATAAGACATTAACTCCTTAATTGGCCAATTAAATTAGTTTCCAATTAATTGGAGTTTATGGAATTGTATTGTGAAAAAGAATTTACAAACAAATAATAGGCTCATTTTCTTTCTAAATATTCTTCATTTAATCAACTACTATAGTATACAGAAACGTTGAGCTATAAATGTCATGCATCGAAACCTTTTCTCAAATATACATTTTTAGACTGCAAAAAAGTAAGTGCTTACATTGGAAACGTATGTTGCTATTAGATGTACCACAAGTGCATTATAGGATAAAACACTCCCTCTAAATATATCTCCATAATGATACTTCAAATATAAATAAAGACCATGAGTCATCAAAAACACAAAATCGCTGGCTGCCAGTGCAGTTAGTATCGTATTTAGCGGTTTTTTCATATGTCTTCTCGTCAGAACTGCCAAGTTAACTACGTTTGTTAAGCATCCAATGCCGCATAATATTAGCGTGATCTTAATGTGCACTACAGAATCATAATATTGCCAGAAATTCTGCCACTCTTCTTTGCAATATAAGTAGTCTGCAAAATATAATAAATAGTCAAATGGTAAAACAAAATTGTCAATGCGGAAGAATTACCTATTTGGCAGAATTAAATGTCAGTAAAAAAAAATAATACCATTAGTTTTATTTAACCAACCTAGTACTTCAGGATTGTTGTCGGAAGGTTGATTTTCGGCAGTCAGATTCAAATCAGACTTTACTAAGATTTTGCACTTGTGGGTTGATTCAATACAGTCCCCATCAGTTAGACAAGAAGTATTCAGTTCTTCTGTATGGCAGTCTCCATCCAATACAGATTCCTCAGAATTATAATTGAAATTAGGTAAACGAAAAGTTTTCAATCTAGTTTGTATAACTTGCATGTGTTCTACGGCATTTCTATTTTTTTTAAATTTATGATTCGGATCTTACTGTTGAATTTGTGATTTTTTCCGAAACTGTTGTCGTTTCACTGTCGTAACTTAAACTCATTGCTGTTTTATCGAGTAGAAGAATGGCAGATAGTATAGTCAACCATTTAATAAGAAGAGAAGTTCTTTTTACTAATTTTAGTAAGATATTATTTTCAATCCACATTTCTAACGTCACTTGTTTTTGCTTTTACCGTAGGTGTTAGTTTTTACTGGGGATGATCTATTTGAAATAATTGTAGAAATGTAGAATGTTTTCCTTCTATACAAAATTGTAGTCCTATAATTGTATAATAGTAAGAGTGTACTTAAAATTAATTTACAAGTCAAGAAAATTTATTTCGATTTCTGGAAGTAGCACTAAGTTTTATGTGTATCTTCTTCACTGTCCATGTGATGTTTGCGTTACGACGCACAACCAGTAGAAGATGTACGGAGTAATCACGATTAACGCAATATTCAAATGCACAATAGTTGCTTTGAAAGGTAGGAAATGAAGGCACTTTAGTATATCTTAAGAACATCATTCTCTTTGAATCATTTTCCAAATTAATATTTTAAATTATGGTCTATACATTTGTGACTCGTCGTATTTCATTGGAGGTCATGTCGACCAGCCAGAAATTTCGTGTACGCCTTTTTCCGTAGTCTACAGGAATTCATATGCAGCTGTATAATTATAGCATTTATTTATTGTTATTATATTCCTGTTGGTATACCAGTGCTTACTATGCATCCATAGTAGCGATAATGAGAACACAGGTTAGTAGCCTGAAATACAGTTGTTGGGGAAATAAATAGAAACTTAAAAGATATTCTTTCTTTGACGTGTGATATTTTTCATCTAGTACACTCACATAAACCAACATAAAAACAATTCATCATCAATAGTTCCACTGTCGTTCCTAATTTCCATGGCCACTTGACATAATACCAAGCTTCGTAACCTCCAACAAGTTTTTCCAACATTCACGATTGTCAGGCATTAAGGAAAAGCCAACTTAATGATTTTTTCGAGTACTTTACACTCAATCACATCTGTGAATATCATTTAAGTTTAAAAGGGATAATTTTCACCGTATGCTGTATTTTCGAAATATATTACATTAAAGTATTCACATTTACTCTAGTGTTTGTCTTAAAACTAAAGATTTTGGCTTACTTTCAAAGTTGCAACAAATTGGAATTTTGAATAATAATAATACGAATTTTAAAGATTTTACTTGCCTTTCCTGTCTACTGCAATGCGAACAATGAACCCCTTGAGCAAAACAACTACTTTTTACAGGTAGAGTATAGTTATAAAAGAATAGATGATAGAATAGTATAATAGAATAGTGTGAAATAATCGATTTGTGAAGTACGTATACATAGTAAAACACAAAGCCTAATAATGAGCATTGTAAATTGTAATACAGTGCATTCTTCAATTCCAGTTTCGTATGGGCAAGCGATGTAGTGTTGTGAACTGTGTTAGTGAACAATTTCACATGAATATGACTATACTATTAAGCCCAATATACTGTAAATAATAGACAAGTCTTTTAATATTCAAACGAGTTTTTATTAATGTTGTAAAAACTTCACTTCTTGGGTTTTCAACATTGAAACCGCAGTGATATCAACTTGAAAGTAAAAACATCAGTATAATAGTGTTCATTATGATAAGTGATTCTCTACAGTGATTCATTATGATCAATTAGATCAATGTAACTGATAGACTTCCGTGCGCTTTTGCTGCACACATCCCATTAACTCACTTTTGAAATCTTTTGTCTTCCATAGCATAATTACAGTACCCCAACCTTTTAAAACAACATTTTGGACGTGTTTTTCGGTTTCTTGCATTACGATTAAATTACCAGAAATGCATAGATTAACGTAGAATCGTAGATTCAGAAGAATTCCTCTCACACATAGTCAATCCAATTAGTAGTGACGTAATGGTACTAATACTGGCAAAGAATACAAAAAGGTACACTGCTTAATTGTCTCAAAAGAAATTTTGTTGAATTTAATAAAATAAACCATCCTAATAAACTGCCCAAGCTAAAGCTGGCAATAAACGAAGGAAGAAGTACCCGCTTGAAGCTGTCATTAGTGAGTATATTCAATAACCCAAGCCTGTATAGTAAAATCTGGAAGTTGAAGCACTTTTTATTAGACCAAGAAAATGAAATAAAAATAGTGTTTTATAATATAAAATGGAAACTAGGAAATAATTAGTTTGGTAAGCAAGCTATTACTCCAGTGAGGGCTTTATTAATCGTAGTAGATTCCTTTCAATACAATTATTTTCGGCATCAGGAAACAACAGATTTCCAATATTCCAATGCAGTTAAAGTTTTGCAGTGAATACAAAAGCTATAATCATCAAATTGAAGGACAACATAGCCATAAAACAGGCGCCAGCAATTTATATACATATATACAATCACTTCGAGCCGATTAGTGCTTGCTGGTTGAGAATTCGGATCTATACCTATATAAGATTTCTAATTCAAGCTAAGCCACAGTTATTGAAATATATTTTTCCGAGTAAAATGTGATATTACATGGAATTTATCAAACTTAGGCTTTTCTTCTAGTGTCTTCATTGCTAACCAATTCAATGCAAAGGTAACCTGGTATTTCTTAAACAAAACATAGAGCATGCAATAGCTCATAAAAAATATCCGAGCGTACAAATATGAATAGCAATAATTTCAAGCATTATTAGACTTGGATTTCGTAGTTCTATTACTAGTTGAAAGATCTCATACCATAGAAATATAACGCTAAGGAATGGACAATATACCTATATACACAGCCTTGTGAAGTTGCAACTGTAAATGTTTGTGTTAAATTGTCGAAGTAAACAGATTCCAAAGAATTTTGAAATGTTGACGTAATAGTATCCAATCTGTTTCGGTTACGTTGTTTTCGGTTTTTCTAAATTAAAAGTAATATTCTTTGAAAAATGCAAATCGTTTTTGGCGTAATGCCTTTGAAATGTTGTTCCTTATTCGTACGAGGAGTGAATGAGGCGAGCTTACATTGAGTTAGGAACAACTGCAAGACTGCAACAACACTATTCGAACTCATAGTAACTTTCTTCAACTAACAAAGTAAATTTATTCAGCATACTACGAGAAACAATGAGTGGTTCAGTTTGGAAAGTACCGTAGAGTACAGTCATAACATGTTTATAGTATACTAACCCCAAAATACGTCGTTGTAGCAACGGTTTTCAGCCCGTAGAGAGGTAGGCTGGTAGTGAAAATAAAAAAACTCAAATTCCACTTTTTGCGATTTGAGAGCCAATCTACCATGAGAACCAAAGATTTGGTTCTCAAATCACAGAATAAGAACCAAAATGAAAAAAAGTGGAATTTGAGTTTTTTATTTTCACTACCAGCCTACCTCTCTACGGGCTGTAAACCGTTGCTACAACGACGTATCTTGTACTAACCCATATACCTTAATACCAAGGTGTATTGTTTCCCAAGTGCAATTCCTTAAGTTCATTAAAAGGATAAGTTAAAACAAGTTCTAACTATTCTCTGAGCGCACCCAACCTCTGAGCGCACGTAGCCAGAATTTGCAAAAACTTTGCCCCTATTATAGTAGTAGACGAAGAAATAAAAATTGGTGCACCCATTGAAAACCATATAACCAACGTATAATATATATAACATTAAAAAAAGAAGTTTTTGATTGATTTTTGCAAATATTCATTAATAATTATTTTCTGTAGCAGCTGTGTTGATTAAATTTGGCGGAAACGTTGATTATATGCCTTTCAATGGTGTATCAATTTTCATTTCTGCATCCGTAATAGGGGTAAATAAATTCTGGACATGTGCTTTCAAGCGGTGACAAATACACTACAGTTTTCAAACCATAATTACCTATATATTTACTTAAAAGACGCGACAGATAAACAAACGATATTTCGTACTGGGATGGAAATACAGTGCTGTTTTTTCCTTCACCATTATGTTTTATTTATGGCCGACAGGCGTCACAATGCGAGAGACTGTACTTTGTTTTCTACGCTGCGTTTGTTCTAATAATCTCGGTATTATTGCCACCTAAACCTAACCATTCTTTCACAGTACCACTAATCAGCATAGCCTCTCTAGCTAATTCTGCCATTTTAAACAGTAAAACCAGAACGAATGGACGACATTGAGAAAATATTCTTAGTCACAATATTGTACCGCTCCTTATTTTAAAAAGTCATTCAAGTAATTCAGTTCAAATTAATTTAAAGGAATTACTTAGTAAATTCAGTAAGTAGTAATTTTTTCCAAATTCTAAAGGCTTTAAAGGATATTTCCGATTTTAATTGATTTATTTGGTCTATGGTTGCCGGTTGCTGTTGATTTGAAAAAGGCTATGCCAGATATACCCATGTCATGGAAATGCAGAATAAATGTGAACGACCACTAAAAGTGGACTTATAAAATCTTGTAAATTAATGTTTAACAAAATGAGAAAGAACACAATTTTTACTCTACATTGCACATTGAAGAATAATTTGGTTAATTCTGCGAAACAACAGTTCTCAGACCCATGTAAATTTTCGTAAGTGGTTAGTTTTATCCATTTATGCCTTTACCAATAATTAATTGCAAAATAGTGCAATATATTAAATTAGTGAACGACAACACGACATATGACATATGTGTCCGTAGTAATGCGCTAAAATAAACGTACTTTAGTAGATAATGTCTTTTAAGTTTAAAAGGAGTAATTTTTATTAACTTTAAATTGACCTTAAGACTACATTAACATTAACGAGAAATGGAGTTCGGAATATATGAAAGCTCTGTGGAACTTAATGCTGGTTGTTCCATTTCATCCTTGCATCGAAAGCGTTGAACAATTTTTTTTGATGTTTTTAGCAATGTACCTCTAAAAGCCACACTCATAGTGACATAAACAAAAAGAGACGACACAGAACTGATGCACCACAAAAAGAAAACGAATCCACCAAGTGGGGATACACACAATTTTACAAAATCTTTGCTCCCAATGCGAAGTAAAATATAAAACATTCCGATAGGACATTCCGTCACTAAAAATATTAAAAGAATAACCAAAAGCATTTCATTTGTTTTGCTTCTTTTCTTAATTGGAATTTGGGATGCAAGATTTCGGGAGTTTGGTATATCTCGGTTAGATACTAGACGCTTTCGAGTATTTTTTGCTTTGATGAGGCTATACAATATGCCAAATGTTAAAATTGTCAGGAGTCCACAAGGTATCAGGTTCATCACCAATCTATAAGTATTATGAAACACAAATCAATATTGTTGGGATTTAATTGCGTTAAAAGTAATACTCTTTTGTGATATCTCTGCCTGCGATTTTTGATTTGCATTTATTTTGATTTGGATAGTTAGATCTACTCACGAAATAGCAAAGTTTATTACTTCAGAATTCCCTTCTGAATGTAATGTGTACTTGGGATCTTGTGAATTTGTCTTCTCTAGTGACGTATTTGTTCGACCCTCTTGAATTCTGTTATTAGCTATCTCTCTAAAACTAAGTTTATTAATTTTCAAAATACTTATCGTAGCAAAAAATAAACTGCAGCCAAGGAGTGTTATTCCAATTGCCCATTTCGAGCATTGTACTGTTAAAAATCTTCTACTTCGCAGAGGTTGCATAATTCCAAGAAATCTCCAAGCGGCTACTAGCACAGTGAGGTAAACGCAACACATGTGGAAGAAAAACTGTGGAATATAATTAAAAACAAATGATCGGATACGTAACTGGGTAAAACGTAAACTCCACACCTATAAATATAAACGAGGAATATGATTTGTCTAAGCGACTAAATATTACTGCCAATCAATTTAAAACTTGAAATTATTTCTTTGTAATGTACTACGATAGAGAATTATTCAGGGTATTTGTTTTGTAGTTTTATTCAGGAAAATTGATGTGAAATTCAAGGCGTAATAACTATTGTTATAGTGTAAATGTGGATTAACGTTAGAAATAGACACAGAATTGTTCTGTTAGTCTTTCATTATTAAAAAAGTTCCAATGATAATCTAGAGGTCAGACCGTTTCGTTTAATTTATATCGTATATTTTTGTTTGTTTCCTTTCGTTTCACTTTTGCATTACAAATGAACGTGTTTTAATTTTAACGAAGTGGTTTTAGAAATAAACGAACCTAAACGAAATTATTTTTAAAATAAACGAAGCGAAACGAGACGAAAAAGTGCGGATACTTTTGATTATGCGTAACACCTGAGAAATGGAATTCTATTTAGCGCCAGGCGCACAAATAATAGTAGTACACGTTTACTTTGGTTGTTGGCTGAAGTCGAAATCAAAACGAAACGGTTTTAAAA
Source organism: Yoshiicerus persimilis (assembly GCA_020352615.2). Lineage (NCBI taxonomy): Eukaryota > Metazoa > Arthropoda > Collembola > Entomobryomorpha > Tomoceridae > Yoshiicerus > Yoshiicerus persimilis. The sequence goes on along the minus strand of CM036940.2, from coordinate 71,646,520 downwards.
ATAAACGAACTGAAACGGAGGTTTTCGTTTGGTTTTTCAAAAATAAATTAAACGAAACGGAAATTTGTAAACGAAACAAAACGGAAATTTGTAAACGAAACGAAACGGAAATTTGTAAACGAAACGAAAAGGAAATTAGTAAACGAAACGAAGCGGACTTTAGTAGTAAATGAAACGAACCTCTATGATAAACGGCATATCAAAATGGCATTGCCAAATAAAGCGGCACAAGATTATTGATCACAAAAAAATTAATCTTACAATAAACGGATTTGAGTACTATTTGAGTATTACACCAATTAGATGCACTACATTTTAATTCCGAATGCTTTGATATGATATAATAAAAAGTAATTCATTAAAGGCTGTCATTTATCGGGCTCTGAAAATGCTCAATTTCCCTGAATCAAAAATGCAATATATACATCAAAAGGTATATGTGCCTATATTTATTTTATACAGCGTATTATTTTCTCCAAAGTAAATACTACTTTTTGTAATACGATAAAAAATTATTCTGGGTATTGCAGTTTTCTACAGGGAAATTGACCATAAAATCAGGGATCTTTTTATTACTGGTACTAACAATTGTTGAAGAGTAAATTGGATAATAAAGGGGAAAGTGAGTATAATTCAGAGATTTGGGGTAAATATTCAGGGAAAGTGAGTTATTTTGATAAGGGTTGAGGCCTTTCATGACTCATGATTATATTTACAGGTAAAGGCATAAATACAGAAAAAAGCAGTATTATTGATTCAGAGAAATGAGTATTTTAAGGGCTCAAATAAATTATAGCCATTCATAAAATATGCACTTCCTGTAAACCGAATTGGGAATCAACATCAAGGATGCCGACCCAGGGTTTTTGGGTTTTTGAGAAAAATCCCGACCCATATTTTTATCAAAAACCCATGGGTTTTTTGGTTTTTGGGTTTTTGCTAGGCGGGAATATTTTCACAACAAATAACAGTTAATCCTGCAAAATATCAACATATTTGATAATTATTGATAAAAATAGTCATTATTTATCATATTGAGACTCGAAAAAGCAGGAATACCAAATAATATACTTTGAGTATTACGCTATTTTGTCTGACCAATAACCCAAAAACCCCAAAACCCATGGGTCGAGGGTTTTTGCTCAAAAGCCCCGGGGTTTTGCATCCTTGATCAACATATTTATAAATAAGACATTGGCTTCTTAATTGACCAATCAAATAAATGGATTAATTATGGAATCACATAAGTAGAAAATTAAGTTGAGGTTATGGAATATGTTTTGTGAAAAAGAAATTACAAACAAATGATGGGTCATTTTAACTAATGTATTTGTTACAGATAGTATACAATATTGGGTAGTATAGGATATTATCTAGATAGTATTATATTATCCAAATGATTTTTAGCCAATATGCAATTTATGTAGATAGTATCCAATATTATCTAGATAACATATAACAGCACTGGATAATATCCTATATTAATATGGTATATTATCCAAAACCTTAAAATACACTTCTCAAAGTCAAAATTCATCCATATTTAACGTCACTATTGTACATCCAAGAATTTAGGACATCTATTTAATTAGAAAAATTTTATTTGAATTACGAAGTGCATGAATTCAGCTAAGAATAAAGCAATCAAATTTCCAAAATATTCTCTGGAAGCCGTTCCTTAAATACCAAATCTTCAAATTCAAGTCAAATTCTTCTAAATGTAAAAATCTGAGGAAGGTGTACATCAAATTCTAACTGAAAATTTCAGCTCAATTAATTTGATGTAAGGACATTTGAATTTACTTTTTAGTGGCTAAATAGGGTATCAACATGTAAGTGAAAATGTGATAATTTTATTTAAAGATCGGCTTTCAGAGAATTTTTTGGAAATTTGATTGTTTTACTCTTAGAACTCTCACTTCGTAATTTAAATCAAATTTTCTTGATTTTATAAAAACAAATTTTGACACATTTCTTTAAAGTTTCACTGATTTATAAGACAATATTCATTAAATAGATGTCCTAAATTCTTGGATGTACAATAGTGACGTTAAATATGGATGAATTTTGACTTTGAGAAGTGTATTTAAAATACACTTCTCAAAGTCAAAATAAAAGTCAAAAACCTTAAAATACAGTATTTTAAGGTTTTGGATAATATACCATATTAATATAGGATATTATCCAGTGCTGTTATATGTTATCTAGATAATATTGGATACTATCTACATAAATTGCATATTGGCTAAAAATCATTTGGATAATATAATACTATCTAGATAATATCCTATACTACCCAATATTGTATACTATCTGTAACATATTCATTTTTAGCACTTCTTGCGATTCTCCATTTAATTGATTATTATACATGGAGATATTGAGTTAGAAATGCCATGCACGAAACCTTTTCAAAACTATATTCTTTTAGTTTGCATAAAATAATTGCTTACATTTCCAGTGTATAGTAGTGCTTTGTTAACCACCAGTATATAGTAGGGTGCAGCATTCCCTTTATAAAAATTTCCGTAATCATACTTCACAGGTACACGAAGACCGTAAGTCATCATAAACAGAAAATCGCTGGCTGCCAGTGCGGTCAGTATCATATTCAGTGGGTTTTTCATATTTCTCCTCGTCAGAACTGACAAATTAACTACGTTTGTTAAGCATCCTATGCCGCAAAATATTAGCGTGATTTTATCGTCTATAGAACCAAAATATTTCCAGAAATTCGTCCACTCTTCTTTGCAATATAAGTAGTCTGAAAAATGTAATAAATAGTACCTAAACTGATAATACAAATGTATCAAAAGGAAAGAAATTTGACTTCACTTTTTTCGTATAAAAATGTCAGTAAAAAAGTAATACCAAAAGTTCCATTCAAACGACCTTCTAATTCCGGATTGCTATCGGAAGCATTATTTTCAGCAGTCAGGTTCAAATTACACGTTAGTAAGATTTTGCACTTGCGGGTTGATTCAATGCCGTCCCCATCAGTTATACAAGAAGTATTCAGTTGTTCTGTAAAGCAGTCTTCCCCCAACAGAGATTCCTCAAATTATGAATGAAATTAGGTAAGCAATGATACTGCTCTTTGATAGGAATAGGAAACAACTACACAGGGACGTATCCAGAAAAATAATCATGGTGGGGCTTAACGAAAAACATTGTCCAAAAAGTGCTAATTCGCGCGAAGCGCGAAAAATTTTTGTCATTTCAATGAAAAATTTCTTCTTTTTCCAGAATTTAGGTAGGGCTTTAGCCCCCAAGCCCCCCACTGGATACGTCCCTGCAACTACATATAGTAAAGCTTCAATCTAGTTTGTATGACCTACATGAGTTCTATGGCATTTATATTTCTTTTACTTTATGAACCGGATCTTACTGTTGAATTTGAGATTTCTTCCGTAACTGTTGTTTCACTGTCATCGTAGCTTGAACTCATTGCTGTTTTATCGAATAGAAGAAGTGCCAATAGTATAGTCAACCATTTAATAAACACAGGAGTTTTTTGTAATAATTTTAGTAAGGTATTATTATCAATCCAAATTTCTAACATCGTTCGTTTTTTAATTTTTACCCTCAGTCTTTGCTTTTGCTGTGAATCTATTTGAAATAATTTTAGAATGTCGAATATTTTCATTTATTCAAAAGTTTATAATTGTATAACGGTAAGAATGTATTTTAAAATAGTTAACAAATCAAGGAAATTTACCTGGATATCTATGAATGGCACTAAGTTTGATGTTTACCTTCTTGAATGTACATGCGATTTTTGCTCCCCGGAGCACACAGCCAGTTGAAAGAAATGTACTAAAACTATTAATAGATGTGCACCATCAAATGGTGTTTGAGGTATGCTCAAGAAAGGATTTTTACTCGTCAAACCACTAGTTTTACAAAAAGACAGAAGATGCGCAGTGTTATTATTAATTAATGCAATTTTCAAATGCACAACAGTTGCTTTGAAAGGTAGGACATGAAGGCATTATACATCTGAAGAAAATACATCCAACTAAAAATAATGTCTTTACATCATTTGCCAAATTAATATTTAAATTATGGTCTTCGCATTTGTAATGCGTATTTCATTGGAGTTCATTTCGACAAGCCAGAAATTATATAGAAGCTTTTTTCATTACTCAATACGAATTTATGCAGTTGCATAATTATAGTATTTATTTATTTTTATTATATTGTTGTTGGTACCAGCGCTTACTTTTATCTGATATCCGCACCAAACCAGTTAAGCTGAGGGCTTTAGCCCTCAAGCACCTCTGGATACGTCCCTGCCGAACCAATCGCAAAAAGTAATTGACTTTTTGGGATTGAACCGGTCTCAAAAAAAACTTTTATCGAACCAATGCCAAAAATATTTTAAGCAAACCCTCACCGAATCAGTTTAAAAAAATAATGATCCGAAATGAATTGATCCAGTCCCAAAAAATTGATAGAGCATACCGAAGCGTAACCGGATCGGTTACGGTGCGCTTTTTTCAAAGAACAGTTGTTCTTTAACCGACACCGAAACGATGGATAATCCATACGCTGTATGTTAAATAAAAAATCTTGCTGTAAAATATTGCATTAAAGTATTCACATCTGCTCTAATGTTAATGTTTATCTTAAAAGTAAAGTTTTCGTTTAACTTTGAAAATTGCAAAAAATATTGAATGGTAATAACTTGTCAATTTCAAAAATTTTACTTGCCTTTCCTGTCTATTGCAATGCGAACGAACCCCTTGAGCAACATACTTGCATTTTTAAAGCAACAAAATCGTATACCTATACCATACGTACCTATATACTAAAACACAAAGCCTTATACCCAACATTGTAATATCTTACATAGGTGTATTCTTCAATTCTAGTGTCGTATGGGTATGTGTTTTGCACAATTTCATATTAATATGCTACGATTACATCAAATGTACTGCAAGTAATAAACAGGTCTTTTAATATTCAAACGTGTTTCTGAGTTTTTGTTAATAATGTTGTAAAAACGTGACTTCATGGGTTTTCAGCATTGAAATCACAGTAATATCAATTTACAGTGAAAGGTAAAAACACCAAAAGTGGAGTTGAAATTAGGCTGTGGCCGGCATACCGATGTCATGCAAATGTAAAATAAATATGCGCTATGACTATAGTACGTGGACTTATAAAATCTTGTAACTTAATTTTAACAAAATTACAAGGATCACAACTTTTGCCTCACATTGCACATTGCAGAATAATTTGGATAACTCTGAGAAACAATATTTCTCACGCACATGTAAATTTTAGTAGAAGTTAGCTTTATCCATTTATTCCAGTAACAATAACTAATTTGCAAAATAATGCCATTTATTAAAGTAATGGACGACATATTATGTGTTTCCAGTTGTACACCATGGTAAACGTACTTCGGTAGACAATGTATTTTAATTGTTGAAGGAATAATTTTTATTAGTTTCTGAATGTACTTATAATACGTACATCAAAAGTTTGATTATATGTACTTGGTGTACTTATTTGAATATTACAGTAAAAGTTAGAAACAATATATTAACGAGAAGTGGAGTTCGTAATATATGAAAGCTCTGTGGAACTTAATGCTGGTTGTTCCATTTCATCCTTGCATTGAAAACATTGAGCAATTCTTTTTGAAATATTTAGCAATGTGTCTCTAAAAACCACACTCATAGTGACATAAACAAAAAGAGACGAAGCAGAACTGACGCACCACAAAAACACAACGAATTTACGAAGTGGGTCTACACACGATTTTACAAATTCTGTTCTGACAATGAAAAATAAAATATCACACATTCCGATAGGAAATTCCGTCACTAAAAAGATTATGAGAATGACCAAAAGCATTTCATTTGTTTTGCTTCTTTTCTTAATACGAAATTGGGATGTAAGGTTTTGGGAATTCGGTATTTCTACTTTAGATACTAGACGCTTTCGAGTTTTTTTTGCTTTCACGAGACTACACAATATGCCGCACGTTAAAATTGTCAGGAGTCCACACGGTACCAGGTGTTCTACCACTTTGTAACTGTTATGAAACACAAATTGATATTGTTGGGATTTAATTGCATTAAAATTAATATTCCTTTACTAGAATATATCTCCGCCAACAATTTTTGATGTAATGATTTTAGACAATTAAATGTACTTACGACCAAACCAAGTATACTATTACATCAGCCCTCTCTCCAATACTACTAATATTTTTTTCCACAATAGTCATCGTAGCTTGAAATAAACTGCAGCCAAGGAGTGTTATACCAATTGCCCATTTCGAACATTGCTCTGTTAAAAATCGTCTGCTTCGCAGAGGTTGCATAATTCCAAGAAACCTCCAAGCGGCTACCAACAGAGTGAGGTAAACGGACCATATGTGGAAAAGCTGTGGAATATAATTAGAAATAAATGATCATATAACTGGGTGAAGAAAACATGCAAACTCTCCAGCTTGAAATTGTAAAGGAATATGTTTTGTCTAAGCGACTAAATATTACTGCCAAACATTTGAAATTTTGAAATTATTTGTTTTTGATTTGCCAATTAACGTTAGAAATAGAAACAAAATTGTTCCGTTGTTTTTCATCAGTAAAAGTGCACCAATGGTAAACGGCATATCAGACTGGCTTTGTTACGAAAAGCTTCACAGGAATTCATTGTTCACAAAAATTAATATTTAATCTTACAACAATGGACTCAATTTTCATTTCAAATACTGTGACATGATATAATGAAAAGTAATGCATTATGTACTTCCTGTAAACCGAATGGGCAATCAACGTATTTATAAATAACCCATTGGCTCCTAAATTGACCAATTAAATTAGTTTCCAATTAAATGGGGTTCATGGAGTAGGTATTAAAGAAAAAATAGGTCATTATAACTAATGTATTCATTTTTTCAATTTCTTGCGATTCTTCATTTAATGCAATTCTGTACATAGAAATGTTGAGTTAGAAATGCCATGCATCGAAACCTTTTCTAAAATATACTTTTTTACTACGCGTAAAAAGAGAAAATAATTGCTTACATTGTAAACCCTACACCACTTTTCACCAGTAAATAATATGACACACCATTTCTATCTGTAAAATGCCGAACAGATAAATAAAGAGCGAAAGTTATCATAAACCAAAAATCTCCCGCTGCCAGTGCAGTCAGTATCATATTTATCGGTTTTTTCATATTTTTTCTCGTCAGAACTGCCATATTAATTACGTTGGTTAAACATCCAATTCCGCATAATATTAGCGTGATTTTGATGTGTACAACGGAATCGTAATATTTCCAGAAATTCTGCCACTCTTCTGTGCAATATAAGTAGTCTGAAAAATGTAATAAATAGTAAAACGATAATACAAAATTATCAAAGCGAAAGAAATTTGGCTTTACTTTTTCGAAGAAGAAAATGCCAGTAAAAGAAGTAATGCCTTAAGTTCCATTTAAACGACCTTTAACTTCCGGATTGCTGTCGGAAGTTTGATTTTCAGCAGTGAGATTCAAATGACACTTCAGTAAAATTTTGCACTTCTGGGTTGATTCAATGCCGTCCCCATCAATACAAGAAGCATTCAGTTCTTCTGTAAAGCAGTCTTCATCCAACACAGATTCCTCAAATTATAAATGAAATTAGGTAGAACAATAATACTGCTTTTTGATAGGAAGCAACTATAAGCTTTCAATCTAGTTTGTATGACCTGCATGCATTCTACGGAATTTTTATTTCTTTTATTTTGCGAATCAGATCTTACTGTTGAATTCGAGATTTCTTCCGAAACTGTCGTTATTTCACTGTCGTAACTTGAACTCATGGCTGTTTTATCAAGTAGAAGAAGTGCTGATAGTAAGGTCAACCATTTGATAGACAGTGGAGCTCTTTTTAATAATTTTAATATATTATTGTCAATCCACATTTCTAATACCGTTTTAAATTATACCATCGGTGTCAGTTTTTGCTGGGGATGATCTATTTGGAATGATTTTAGAAATGTATAATATTTTCATTCTATTCAAAATTTTATAATTGTAAAATATGGTAAGAGTGTATTTTAAATTAATTAACAAGTCAAGAAAATTTACCTCGATTTCTAGAAATAGCTCTAAGTTTTATATTTATCTTCTGAAATGTACATGTGATGTTTGCGGTACGACGCACAACAGGTTGTAATCAATATATAAACGAAAGTGCATCACATGGTATTAGAGGTGAGCTCAAGGAAAAGAGGATTTTTATTCGGAATTCTACTTGTCAAACCGCTAGTATTGCAAAAAATACAGAAGATGCGCAGAGTATTCTCGTACATGCAATATTCAAATGAACAATATTTGCTTGGAAAGGTAGAAAATGAAAACACTATATAACCTATGAAAATATTTGGATCGTTTGTCAAATTAATATTCAATTATGGTCTACTCATTTGTTACTCGAATTTCATCGGATCTCATTTGGTCAGGTAAGAAATTATGTATACGCTTTGTCCAGCAGTCAATAGGAATTTTATTATTTATTTATTGTTATTTTGTTGTTGGTACCATTGTACCATCGCTTACTAAATGTCGATGGCAGCGGTAATGAGAACATAGCTATGTTCTTATAACATTTATAGGTTACTAGTAGTAGTACTTGAGATACAGTTGTTGTTGTTGGTTTTTATGTTGTTGTCTTGTTGTGTATAATAAGGAATAAGGAAAGAATGAATACGCATTTTCATTCGCAAACGCAACCACTTTCGTGTTAAGCTAAAAGTAAACCCCTTGAGCAACACAATTGTACTTTTTTACAGATAGTTTACAATAAGAGTAAAATAATAGATTCATTGAACTACGTATAGTAAAAAACAAATCCTTATAATGAACATTGCAAATTGCAATACAGTGTTCAATTCCAGTTTCGTATGGGTAATACTATAATGCTGTGTTGTCCAGAATTTCATATGAATATGACTACGACTACGTCCAATATATTGGAAGCAATAAACAGGTCTTTAATATTCAAACGAGTTTTTTTAATGCTGTAAAAACTTCACTTCTTGACTTTGCGACATTGAAACTGTAGTAATATCAACTCAATAGGTAAAAGCATCAAAAGTGGCGTGGACTTGAAATATTCTCAATTGATATAATCATAATTATATACCTATGCTTTATTGTGATTCATTATGATCTATTAGATCAATGCGTAACTGATAGACTTACGTGCTGTTTTGCTACACACAATACCCATTAATGCACTTTTGAAATCAAAGCTTTATCCTTCATAGTTCCATTACATTACCTCAACATTTTAAAATAGCATTTTGGTTGTGTGTTTCGGTTTCTTATATTACGATTAAAATGCCAAAGGGAATATTATAATTTCAAGAGTAGAGTTACTCTTGGCAGTGAGTGAGTGAGTAAATGCTAAATTATAATAAATACATAAATAAAATAACATAAATGTAACGATTATTAAATGAGTACTGAGTATTTCAAATACTCAGACCAGTGCCAACAATTGATTACAAAATAATACAATTTGGTGAAGTAAAACTACATATAGGTTTATTACGACCTTCCTAGTGATCCAACATACTGAATGCTACTGAATGGTTTTCGTGTTCTTTGTTACACAAATCCCAAGTAATGATCAGCATTATCTATATTATCGAATGTGTTGATATTTTGCAAAGCTGTTGCAATAACGACAGACTGTAAATATATATTATGTTTTAATTTTACTTCCGCCTATCAAAAACTGAAAACCAAAAGCCGCTAAGTTTTCCCAAACTTTTGGGCCGAGTTTTGTTTTTAAAACTCAAAAAACCGTAGTTCTTCAAAACTTTCGTCATTGAAGTATACTATGACCGTGTGTCCTGTGGATTTAACTGATAATTATTTTTATTTTAAAGGGAATAAACTGCTTAGCCTTTAAGAAATGTACTCATGCTAGAGAAAATCTTTGACGTTGCTCTTATTTGAATGTAGTGAAAATAGGAAACATAACACCACTGAAGAGTAAACGATGACATATTTAATTCTCTGCGGATCTTAGTGACGACTGTAGCTTTGCAGTTTTGCATTCAATGCGTCGCGTAATTTTCTGTAAATTATTTTGCACAGTAGTTGCAAAATAGGTCACGCGTATAAGTCACGCTCACAGTTCCAAATTCTAAAGACTTTGAAGGAATGTTTCCGATTTGAATTCATTTATTTGGTTTAATTTTGAATCAAAATTAGACAAACGTGGACTTCTGCAACAATGAAAGTCTGCTTCAAAATTATTGTCGGATATCATTGATTTGAAAAGGTTGTGCCTGACACATGATCATGAAATTGTAGAATAAATATGAACGACCAATTAACTAGTGCATGTAATGTCTTTTTTTTTTATTTTACTCCTATTTGAATGCTACAGTAACAGTTAAAAGCAATAATATTAACGAGAAGTAGAGTTCGTCGGCATATATGAAAGCTCTGTGGATGATGGTGGCTGTACCTTATCATCATTGCATTGAAAGAGTTGAGGAATTCTTTTTATTATATTTAACAAAGTATCTCTAAAAGCCACACTCATAGTGACATAAACAAAAAGAGACGATGCAGAACTGAAGCATCCCAAAAATGCAATGAAATTACTAAGTGGGCGTGCACATTTTGTGAATTCCTCTTCCCCAATAATGTAAGGTGAAGCATAAACCATTCCTTGAGGAATTTCCGTCACTAAAAAGATTATAAGAATGATCAAAAGCATTTCATTTGTTTTACTTCTTTTCTTAATTGGAAATTGGGATGAAATATTTCGGGCGTTCGTTATTTCTATTTTAGGTACTAAATGCTTTCGAGTTTGTTTTGCTTTCATGAGACTACACAGTATTCCAAGCGTTAAAATTGTCAGAAGTCCACAAGGTATAATGTTTATCGCCATCCTAAAGTAATTATAAAATACAAATGGACATTATTGGTATTTAATCGGATTAAAAGTAATACTCCTTTAGGAATAAATCTCTGTCTGCGATTTTTGACGGAATTCTTTTAGACAATTAAAAGTACTTACGACATAACCAACAAAACTAGATGAGAACTTGGTTTTACGTCTGCCGTGTACTTGGGATCTTGTGAATTTATCTGGTCAGTCTAGTGATGTATTTGTTCGGTCCTTCTGGATGCTTTTATCACCCGGCAATATAATACGAAGGCTAAGAATAATCATTGCCAAACTGCAACAGCCAAGGAGTGTTACACCAATTGCCCATTTGGAACCTCGTTCTGAGAGGAATCTTCGGCTTCGTAGAGGTTGTACAACTCCTAGAAATCTCCAAGCAGCTACTAACAGAGTGAGGTAAACGCACCACATGTGGCAAATCTGTGAAATATAATTAGGAACAAATGATCACATAACTGGGCGACACAGACGCATGACGATGAAACGTAGATGCCCTAGCTTGAAATTGTAAGGTAAACAAATATTGTCTAAAAAACTAAATATTACTGCGAAACATTTTTTAAATTAAAAATATTCATTTGTAGTTTATCGATTAAGGTGTATAACAAGAACACAGAATTGTTTCGTTAGTTTTTCATAAATAAAAATAAGATATTTTATCTCACACCGATAGATTTGAATTTGAACACCTTTTGGGTACACGATTCACGACATTTTAATTGACTAAAATTTTATCCTTCCATGCAAATGAATGATATCCGCAGGAAAGAGAAAGTCTACGGACTAATGAAAGTCGCAGGCGGCTAATATATTTGCAAATGAAAAGTCGCAGGCGGGCAATATATATATGGACAAATGAATATCGCAGGCTGGCAATATTTGGGCAAATGAAAGTAGCAGTAAATGATTTAAATTAGCATGAAATGCAACTGTAGACTGAAAACAATGCAGTTAGTTCGACTGTTTAGCAAGAAATATTTTGGTCAAGCATTAGCAAGAAATGATCAAATGTTGTGCTTCACCGCAGCCTCTGGGTGTGATCCTGTCGACCAATGCTTAGCTCTAAGTTATATGGACACCTCAAAGACGACAAATTGGAATACATTCATCGACTACACGACATCAGAACTCAAATTATGTCAAATTACGTATATAATTCCTCGTTACCTCAAAGTAAATGCAGCTGTAAGCATGTCATCGGAGTTGCGGCGATGAAAGGCAATTACAAGTTTCAACTTCGAGCAAAAGACATTCCTATTGGCCAGAAGAGAAAGAGGGGACGTCCTAAGCGCACACAAAATGTCTTTCACACCAACTATAATGTCTCACAACTGTATTTACTTATTTCCCACATTGACTGACTAATTTTTATTTTAATTCAACTATTACCAGGCTGTTACAATTAGTGATGCTGCCGAAAATTCAACGACAATTTCTGATTAAATATATGCATTGCAAAATTCATGCTAATTTAAATCATTTACTGCTACTTTCATTTGCCCAAATATCGCCAGTCTGCGATATTCATTTGCACATATATTAGCCGCCTGCGACTTTCATTTGCACATATATTGGCCGCCTGCGACTTTCATTAGTCCGTAGACTTTCTCTTTCCTGCGGATATCATTCATTTGCATGGAAGGATTAAATCACGGCCATTTTAATTCCGGAAACTATGACAAGCATATTTATAAATACCTATAATAAGCCAATGGCTCCTTAATTGACCAATTAAATTGTTTTCCAATTAAATGGAGTTCTACAGTAGATATCTTGAAGAAGAAATTACAAACAAACAGTTGGTCATTTTAACTAATGAATTTGTATTTTCTATTCCTTGCGATTCTTAATGTAATTGCTATATATTACAGTGTCAATGCAATGCATTACGGTATTTGCGAATAGATAAAGGGTTTCCCAGAATGACAGTACCATTGGAAAGAAGACAATATTCTGAATCGGCAGTACTACTATCGATAATAAAATCGATGTTTGTCCAGTCAGAAAATGCCAGAAAATGAGAGTAAAACCAGTTCTCCGAACCGCTTACCCATTGACCTAGTTCCTTTAGAGAACCGATTTTCCAGTTTTTTATTGCAAGATTTTCTGAGCGGGCAAAATTTATCGATTTTATTATGCATATACTTGTTTCCGTCTCAGAATTTTGTCATGTTTTAATAGATGGGACATTTTTTGAGTTATTAAAGATCAAAGTATATATGTCACCGCCTTTGGAGCGGTGCTCAATGAGCGCACGCAGCCTGTGAGCGCACAAAACCAGAATTTATATGCAAATAACTTTGCCCTGTTATAGACGTAACATTGAAAATTGGTGCACACATTGAAAGACATAGTATAATCAGCATTTTCACCAAATTTCATCCCCACAGCTGCTCCCGGAAAAAAGTTATTACTGAATTACATTCAATAACTTTTTTTCTGTAGCAGCTACAGGGATGAAATTTAGTAAAAACGCTGATTATATTTATGTCTTTCAATGTGTACGCCAATTTTCATTTCCTCATGTATAATAGCAAGGAAAAGTTGTTTGCATATAAAATGTGGCTTTTGGTGCTCACAGGCTGGGTGCGCTCAGAGTGCGGATATATATATCATTATAGCCATAAATCCCACATCTCAAAAGCTTTTCTAAAGAATTGCTTACATAGTAAAATGGGTGCAATAGTTTCTCTAGCACCGATGAGGATGTCCCATTATTTCCAGAAACAACCCCAGATAAACCAGGAGCGTACCATATAAAAGCGATCACCATAAACAAAAGATCGCTCGCTGCCAGTGCAGTCAGGATCATATTTAGCGGGCTTTTCATATTTCTTCTCGTCAGAACTGACAAATTAATTACGTTGGCTAAACATCCAATTCCGCATACTGTTAGCGTGATTTTAATATGTACCACAGAATCATAATATTTCCAGAAATTCTGCCACTCTTCTGTGCAGTTTAAGTAGTCTGCAAAATGTAATAAATAGTAAAATGATAGTATCCAATTACAAAAACGGAAACTTGTTTATGCATATTTTGCAGAATTACATGTCAGTAAAAGAAGCAATACCATGAGTTCCATTGAAATAAGCTTCTACTTCAAGATTGCTGTCGGAAGTTTGATTTTCAAAAGTCATATTCAAATAATATTTGAAAAAGATTTTGCACTTGTGGGTATTTTGAAAACCGTCCTCTTTAGGTGAACAAGAAGTATTCAGTTGTTCTGTAAAGCAGTCTTCCTCTTCATCCAACACAGATTCTTCAATTACAAATGAAATTAGGTAAACAATTAAACAATACTGCTTTTTGATAGGAAACAACTTTAACATTTCGATCTAAATAGTTCTTATGAACTGCATGCGCACTAAAGCTTTTTTATTTCTTTTACATTATGAACCGGATCTTACTGTTGCATTTGAGATTTCTTCCGAAACTGTTGTTATTTCACTGTCGTAACTTGAACTCATTGTACTGTTATCGAACAGAAGTGCTGATAGTATGGTCAACTATTTAATAAGGACAGGAGTTCTTTTTAATAATTTTAATAAGCTATTGTTATCAATCCACATTTCTAACATCATTTGTTTTTCAATTTTTACCGTCGGTGTTAATTTTTGCTGAGGATGATCCCTTTGTAGAAATGTAGAATATTTTCATTATATTCAAAATTTTATAATTGTATAATTGTAAGAGTGTATTTTAAATTAATTAAAAACTAAAGTAAATTTACCTCGAGCGATTTCTAGAAATAGAACTCAGAAAATATATTTATCTTCATAAATGTTGTTAGTGGTATCCGGTCTTACAGGTCAAAGTCAAAATGAATAGGTAGGTCTTACAGGTCAAAAAAAAACGCCCAGGTCAAACGACAATTTAGGTCAATTTTATTAATCAGAAATCACAATCAAATAAGACATTAAGATTAGATAATTGTATTGGTAATTGCCAGTAAATCAGTAAGAAATATCCGTAATTAATGGTTGCGTTGTTTTTTGACATATAATTGAGCCATTGCTCTCAAGAAGTCTTGTGCCGACGATTTGTGTTCTTCTAGTAGTGCGGGGAATACCATCCAGTACTTTCGAGTATACAGACCAGAGCTCTGAAGGGTACGCCGGATCTTCATATCTACCAATGTAATTTTTTCTAAGTCAGCTGCTATCGGATTTAATAAAGGGAAGTATTGCGGATATTCCCTTCTGATGTCATCCAGACATAGCAGGGTCTGCGTCGATGGAGCAAAGGCAATGGCCTGAAACATTTTGCTGACCATATACAAATAAGAATTCCGATGTAGACAGTGAGTCTATACATACAGGAACATGAGTATAATCTTTGACCTATTGTGCCTTGACCTGGAATGTATTGACCTATCAGACCATGTGTGTTTGACCGAAAGTGCCTTGACCTATAAGACATGTAATCGTTTGCGCTACGACGCACAGCACATTGAAAACAATATTATATACTACATACTACATAAAGTAGGCGATTGAAGTAGGCTCAAGGAAAAGAGCATTGTTATTCGGAATTCTACTCGTCGAACGTATTACAAAAATTGCAGGAGATATACAGAGTATTCACATTAATGCAATATTCAATTTTTACACAATAGTTGCTTTGAAAGGTAGAGAATGAAGACACTATGTAACCTTTGAAGATATCATTTGGATCACAAATTACTATTTAATTATGGTCTATGCATTTATTACTCGTATTTCATGTGAGTTCAGGTAAGAAATAAACCCGTTAAAAACAGCATGTAAGGAAGAGGAGCGTAGACATTGGGAAAACCGAGAAGAACAGCATGATAACCAAGAGAAACATCATAAAAACGAGAAAGATCGCATGAAAACCGAGAATGAGACGACACATAATGACATATAACAATTAGTAGTACAGCCAACGACATCTGCAGAGTGTTGGTAGAACTCCTTTTACTTGTATGATTGTATTACTTTACACTGTGCGTTCTCGCGAACACACAGACAGACAGACATCCAGACAGATCGATCATTATTATAAAGAGCTCGCTGACGCTCCTCTTAATAATGTATAAGTTTTTTTCAGTAGTCAATACAGGAATTTATGTGGAGTTGTATAATTATATTATTTATTGATTGCAATTATATTGTTGTTGGTAACAGCCCTTTACGTCGATTGTAGAGGTATATAAAGAGAATACAGAGTAGTATCGTGAGATAACGATGTTGATACCCATGTTGTTGTGTGCAGTAAGGAAAGAATGAATCTGCATTTTCATAGGTCGCAAGCCCAACCATTTGCTTGTTAAGTACTTCTAGCTAGATATCTTAAGAAAATATCATCGTGCATTTATGATTCGCATTTGCATTTGCATTTATGCATTTGATCGAAGTTCCTGTCGACAGAGAAATTATGTATACGCTTTGTTCAGTAGTCAAATGGGACTTTATATAGAGTTGTATAACTATGGTATTTCTGACTCATTGTCTGTATCCTGTGTATATATTTTGATAGAATATGTTTCTTCTTGAATGATGTAAGTATAAGCTAGGAAGCGAATTTATGCTTAAGGTATGACTAATTATAGGCAATGGTATTTCTGATCTTCTAATTGTAATAATCTTTAATTTTCTGTGTGAATCAGATATTGTACGATTAATCATAATTTATATAATTTAATTTTAAACTTTTCTGTCATCAATACTTTCACTGTCATTCCTAATTAATTCTCAGAGGTATTTGACATATCTCGTACCAAGTGTCGTAACCCCCAACACTTTTCTAAAATTCACGATTGTCAGGTTTTAAGGAAAAAACAACTTAATGATTTTGCCGACTACTTTCATCATTTCAATTTAAGAGGAATAATTTTGGCCGTATGCTATATCTTCAAAATATTGCATTTAAGTGTTCACATCCACCTTAATGTTTATCTTAAAAATATGGTTTTCGTTTAACTTTGAAAGTCTCAACTGCAATATTGAATAATAATAATAACGCGAATTTCAAAAATTTTAGTTGCCTTTCCTTTCTTTTGCGATGAGAATAGTAAGTTAGAAATAATTAACCCCTTGGTAACACAACTGCACTTTTTAAGGCAACCAATACAGGCAGATCGTATAGTTAAACCAAGAATAAAATAATAGATTCAGTGAAGTACGTAAAACAAAACAGTAAAACAAAAAGCCTTATAATGAACATTGTAATATAGTGCACGCTTCAATTCCAGTTTCCTATGGGTACGCAGTGTAATGCTGGTTGTGCACAATTTTACATGAATATGACTACGATCACGCCAAATCTACTGAAGTAGTAAGCAGGTCTTTAAATAATCAAACGAGTTTTTGCTAATGTTGTAAAAACTTTATCGATCGATGTTTTATTTTCCATAGTCCCATTACATTACCTCAACATTTTAAAATAACATTTTGGTCGTGCGTTTCGCTTTCTTATATTACGATTAGAATACAAACAACATAATTCCAAGGGAATTATGTTTGTAACAATTCCCTTGGTATGGGAATAATTACAATGCCAATAGTAGAGTAATAGAGCACAGTATCATTATAATTCATAATGCAATATAATTAACCTATTTTGCAGTTCTTGTATCGAGTATCGTACTGTTCCCAATGCGTTAGAGTGCATTTCCTTATGAATAAGATTAAGACTAATAATGTAATACACCGGCAGTTACTCACAACCTCACACTAGAATTCTTATTCGGTAAATGACTTTCTGCCTGCCAGTTCCAAAAACACCACTCTTTTGTTTTTAGACCTTACAATGGTTGCAAATTGTTGAACGGTAGAAATATTAAAAACCCGGTCACGTTGATATTTAAATTCGATCATTCCAATATTCTTAACTCTGAGTTATTTACAAACAAAATACTGTTTTTAAATCCTACATGTTCATTATATTCAAGAAAATACAGTTTCGAGCATGTAAACTTTATAGTAGTGAAATTAAATTTTTTTCTCTATTTTAGCTTCCTATAGTCAAGATAGTTCTACTCTTTGAATAATGTTCTCCAATATCAAAAGAAAATATAATATTGGACTTGGACACTTAGGATGGTGACATTTTATTTAACGAATAAAAGACACATAGTTTATACCTCATTTAAATGTTATTAATAACGTCATCAGCCAACTGAGAATTTCTTCATAAAAGTCGAATATTCTTTCATATTTAACAGCCCGAATTGGGCCTATAGAAATCCCGTATGATCTTATAGATTTAAATACTATTCTTCTGTATTTACTGTTTTCCATAGAAATGTCATACGTCATTTTCATCATAGATTCAGAAGAATTCCTCCAACACATGGCCAATCCAATCAATATTGACGTCATATGGTACTAAAACTGGCAAAGAATACGCAAAGATACACTGCATAAGTCTCAACCGAAACTTCGTTGAAAAATTTAATAGAGCAAAAGCAGCCTAATACACTGCCCAGACTGAAGCTAACAATAAACGAAGGAAGAAATGTCCACATAAAGCTGTCATTAAAGAGTAGATTTAATAGCCGCAGCCTTTTGTATAGTAAAATCTGGAAGTTGAAGTCTGTTTTATTAGATCTATAAAGTTAAATTCAAAATATTCATTAAATTCAAAATATTAATAATATAGTATATATATAAATTTTAGATGTGATACATTTTCTAACAGTAGGGTTTCAGGTTTGTATCCGTTCTATATAAAAACTGCAAAGGTGATATTAGCTACTTTTAATAAGGGTGCTTACCTCATTATCTGTCGCTGAAGAACTGAGTCGCGTAAAATGTAAATTAAAATGTAGGTCATGACCACAAACATTGGGAGGCAAGCTGTTCCTCCGGTGAGGACTTGAACTAATCGTAGTATATTCCTTTCAATACAATTATTTTCTTTATCAGGAAACAACAGGTCCGCAATGCAGTGTTTTCCCGTGAATACAAAAGCAGTGACCATCAAATTGAAGAAGAACATAGTAACAAAAGAAGGCGTTAAACATTTAGATACAATCACTTCGAGCAGATTAGTGCTTGCAGGTTGTGAATTTGGATCTATTAAAAAAGTTCGATTTCACGTTAAACAACAGTTATTAAAATGTATATTTTCAGTAAAATGTGATGTTACATGAAACTTACGATTTTCTTCGGGTTTTTTTATTTCTAAACAATTCAATGCAAAGGCAAACTGGTGTTTCTTAAATAGCACATTGACCAATGCAATAGCACAGAGGGAATATCCAAGCGTATATATTTGAATAACAATAATTTCAAACATTATAAGGTTTGGATTTCGTAGTTCTACTATTAGTTGAAAGATTTCATAGCACACAAATGTAGTACTAAGAAATGCGTAGAATACACTGCTTTTTGAAGTTACTACTTTAAATGTTTGAGTTGAAATGTCGAAGTAAACAGGCATGACTCCAAGGAAATTAGAAATGTTGACATAGAATCCAATCCATTGCAAACTGTTTCTGTGGTATGCTAAATTCTGAATCGTCCTTCCAAGATTTCCCAAGCAAAAATATTCCCCTACGGTTACATATTTAAAAGTCATGCTAAGATTAGTCTTTTTGAGTGTCAATTAAACAAGTTTTCGAAGTTATATGTCTCCTAATATTGTAAATGGTGCTGAAAACTTATCTTAAGCACACGGATTTTTTTAGCACACAGTGAAATGTCAAAAATATTTTTGTCTAAACCTTTTTTATTTTTGTATATTTTACAATCGTTATGTTAGTAACATTATTGAGAATGAGAATGCAACATTATGGAATGATAGGAAAGACCAAAACGTCTTCATGAAATGCTAAAACACAATATGCCTCAAAATAAAACAAAATACCACTTTCTACCCTTTTTAAATATATAATTACTGGATAAACATGTTCCAACTGGAGACTTATGTATCTATGATTAAGACTTTATGAAATTAATTTATTCATTTAGCCACCTTATATCAATGAACTTACGAATGGGGAGGAATGCTATTTCAAATTCATTGCTTATTCATGCAGTTAACTTTTCATATAGAAATACACATATAGGTTCTAGAAGGAAGTAAAAATGACTTGTCTTCGGTAATAACTAAGAAAAGCAGAAGCAGCCATTTCTTTTACTATAGTGAATAGATTGACGAGTTCGATAAAATATAACACTGAACAG
Source organism: Yoshiicerus persimilis (assembly GCA_020352615.2). Taxonomy (NCBI): domain Eukaryota; kingdom Metazoa; phylum Arthropoda; class Collembola; order Entomobryomorpha; family Tomoceridae; genus Yoshiicerus; species Yoshiicerus persimilis. Next base: position 71,626,428 of record CM036940.2, on the reverse strand, counting down.
ACAACTGGTGTATCCAGAAGAAATAATGAATTAGTATTAGAAACCGAAAGATTCCTTCTAAAGCCGGGGCAGGTGATAAGGGACTATTGATTAATTTAATGTTTGTTTGCATGCTTGGTCGTCATTTGTTTGCCTTTTTGTAGCATTGTGAGAGGGATCTTTTGATGTTTTGATATAATTACGTTAATTATTACTGATGGTCTTGGCTTTTAATTGAATTTCATTTTAAAATTATTCGAAATATTTTGTTATATATCTGTTTGAATGCATAATGCAAAGCAATTCTGTATTGCGTATTTAAATAGTGAAATTTTAATACTTTGGAGTAGAAATATAAACCATGTCTTGGAAACTCAAATGTTTACGCTCAAACGCGAGTTTATAAATAGACGTTTCAGTGTATGCATGTCAATCAGGGAACTTTTACGTATGCCTAATTATAGCAAAATAAAGAAAAACACTCTTACGAATTTGTGTTGACATTTCCGAACTTATTGATGAAGTCCGCGTTACTTTCTTATTTGACAGCAATTGGAATGATGAAGACAACCTTCACAATTTCTGAAAGCTTACTACCTCCGATGTGCGTATTTTTGGATGACTTGAATTACGTTAAAGTATAACATTCAAATGAGAGCAGACCAAATGCCAATGTACTTCCTACTATGTATTGTGAATAATACTGACTGTCCTTATTGTGATATTTAAGACTGAGTACGATTAAATATTTATTACATGACCATGTGAATTAAAATTTAATCCGTAATGCGGTATTTGAAGCTTAGAGTCACTGTAAGGATTATTATTTTATAAACCTTTATGCTTCGTTACATGTACTGTTAAATGAAAAAGTGCAAAAAGGAATCACTCTTCCAAACATGCTAGTATCTAGCAATGTTTTTTAAAGTCTTTGTTTTGCACCTGTTGTAAGTAAACCTACGTGATTATGCATCCAATGCAATAAACGTCAAAATTAAACTTGTAAATAATCTCCTAGATGAATAATGCAACAAGACTAGTGGTGAGACCAAAGTGCGATGTTAGATAAAAATTATGCTATTTTATAATTATCGTATTTATAGAAATAGCTGCCCAGGGGAGCTATTGCTTTGCTTCGAACATTAATTTTAGGAGAAATATCAAAACAGGTTCCATGTAGAGTCTACAGCAATTTCGATACAGTATAGTACATAGGCCTACAATGTATTCATGAGATAGTTTTGGAACACTTTTTCACTAAAAAGGGCTTATTTTGGTAAATACGGCAATTTCACTGAAACAGTACTTGTCTTAAAGTTGGTTCTTATGCATTCAATGACGTATTAAAAATGCATACTGCAAGCTTTGAAGACCAATCTTTTTATGCCTGCACTACTGAAATATGCATCCACCACTTTGGATTTTAAGTTACCTCATAGGGACTGGGTACACAATATGAAGCCTTATTTTTAACCACACGTGATATGTTAACTATTTTGAAAGCTTTTCTTAAAGGGTTCGTTATTTAATTTAGCTCTTGTATATAACTAGGTTCTCTTCAGATCCGATAATCGTTATTAAGGTTAAGTTGACAAATTCTCTTTAGACATTGCAATATTATAATGTTATTTTAAGGCAATGAATTAGTTTACATTGAAATTATCGTTGATAGGATGAATTTAAATTTGCCTGGTCTACATTCATTATCAAAGAGCAGTTCAGTACAGTTGTAATTTAGTTGAAGCAAAATGAGAAGGAACAACTTTTGCGTTACTCTCTGTATATTGCGGAATAAAGATTTGGATAATTCTGTGAAACAATATTCCTTAGGCCCATGTAAATTTTCGTAAGCGTTTATTTTTATCAATTTTTTCCAATGCCAACGACTCATTGTAAAATAATACAATTTATTAAACTAATGCAAGCATTATATGTGATTGCACTATGCAATTAACAACTTTGTGAACTTAATTTGCATTCTTTTGGAAATTTATACTAAATAATTATGCCAATGCGACTTAAGTTGTTTTGTCGTTTTGTTGCAAACTTCCCATTAGTTTACTTTTGTAGTCAAAACTTCGTTTTCAATACTACGACTACTTTACTCCAGCATTTTTGTCGATTAGAAAAAGACCATGCACTGTATAGTTAAAACAATTATTAATAACGAAACTACACCAAAGTAGTTTCGCTTAGTAGGTATAGGATTTTAGAAGGTAATAATATATTTTTTAATTTTAAAAGGAGTAACTTTTTATTTTTTTAAATGTACTTATAATGCGTACAACAAATTTTTTATTTTACAATTATTTGAATGCAACATTAAAGTAAAAACAATGATATTAACCAGAAATTGAGTTCGGAATATGTGAAAGCTCTACGGAAGATAATGGTGCCTGTACCTTATCCTTGCATTGAAATAGGTGAGGAATACTTTTTATTATATTTAACAAAGTATTTCTAAAAACCACACTCATAGTGACATAAACAAAAAAAGACGCTACACAACTGAGGTATGCCAAAAAATCAACGAAAAGGTCAAGTGGGTATAAACACGATATCATGAATTCTTCGCTCGCAATGAGAGGTAAAGAATAATAAATTCCGTGAGGTAATTCCGTCACTAAAAAGATTGTGAGAATGACCAAAAGCATTTCATTTGTCTTGCTTCTCTTCTTAATTGGAAATTGTGATGCAAGGTTTTGTGAGTTTGGTATATCTCGATTAGATACTAGAAGTTTTCGAGTTTTTTTTGCTTTCTTGAGACTGCACAATATGCCAAATGTTAAAATTGTCAGGAGTCCACAAGGTATCAGGCTTCCCACCACTCTATAAGTATTATATACTGTTGGTATTTAATTGCACTCAAAGTAATATTCCTTAAGGATATATGTTTGCTTTTGATTTTTGACGCAAAATTTAAGAAAATTAAATGTACTTACGAAAAAGCGAGGTCGAGAACTTTATCATTTTGTGTTTCTTGTCGTATGTACAGGGTATATTGTGGATTCATCTGCTCTAGTGAAGTATTTGTTCGATCCTCTTGGAATGTGTTATCACTCTCAGTTATCTCTTCAAAAATATAGTTATAACTGGTCCAAATAATTATGCAAAATAAACTGCAGCCAAGGAATGTTATACCAATTGCCCATTTCGAATGTCTTTCTGTTAAGAATCTTCTGCTTCGCAGAGGTTGCATAATTCCAAGAAATCTCCAAGCAGCTACTAGCAGAGTGAGGTAAGCGGACCATATTAGGAAAATCTGTGGAATATAATTAGGAACAAATTGTCATATAACTGGGTGACGAAGCGCTAACGCTGTAGTTTGAAATTGTAAGGTGAAGTAATATGTTTTGTCTAAAAGTGACAAATTAAGAATGTCTACGAATTGTTTCGCTAGTTTTCCATTACTAAAAAATATGTCAATGATAAACGGCATATCAGAAGGACAAAGCCAAGTAAAGCGCCACAGGAATTATAGGAAATTAATCTTACAACGATAATGGATTTAAATTCGAATACCTTTTGACTATTAGGTACAGTATATTTTAATTTCGATAACTTTGATATGAAGTACTAGAAAGCAATTCATAAATAAATCCTGTACCTCCTGTAAGCCGAAATGGCAATTAGCATTTTTATAAATAGTAAATCATTGGCTCTTTAATTTAATTGACGAAGTAAATTAGTTTCCAATTAAATGGAGTTTATGGAGTAGGTATTGTGAAAATGACATTACAAACATGGAATAGGCAATTTTAGCTAATGCACTCATATCTTGCGATTCCTCATTTAATTCATAATTACTTACTACACATCGAAATTGTGAGTTAGAAATGCAATGAATCGAAACCTTTTCTAAAATAAACTTTTTAGAGTGGAAAAATGAATTGCTTACATTGCAAAAGAATATCACTATTTCCAGTACCACCAATGCAAGATAGGATGCCCCTTTATCGTCATAATCAATTCCAAGTAAATAAAGATTGCAGACGTAAATAAGCGCTGTCAACAAATACAAAAAATCACTCGCTGCCAGTGCAGTCAGTATCATATTCAGCGGGTTTTTCATATTTCTTCTCGTCAGAACTGTCAAATTAACTGGGTTTGTTAAACATCCAATTCCGCATAATATTAGGGTGATTTTAAAGTGTAGTATAGAATCATAATATTTCCAGAAATTATGCCACTCTTCTCCACAATATAAGTACAAGTCTAAAAAATGTTATAAATTTTAAAATGTTAATACACAAGTATAAATAAAACGAAAAAATTTGACTTTTCCTTTTTCGCAAAAGAAAATGTCAGTAAAAGAAGTAATGCCATCATGCATTAATGTTATTTAAACAACCTTCTATTTCGGAATTGCAATCAGAAGTTTCATTTTCAGAAGTCAGATTCAAATCACACTTTAGTAAGATTTTGCATTTGTGGGTTGATTCAATGTTGTCCCCATCAGTTATACAAGAAGTATTCAGTTCTTCTGTACAGCAGCCTTCATCCAACACAGATTCCTTAAATTATAAATGAAATTAGGTAAACAATAATACTGCTTTTGGTTGGAAACAGCTATAAGCTTTCGATCTAGTTCGTATGACCTGCATGCAATCTATGGTTTTTCTATGTCTTTCAATTTATGATTCGGATCTTACTGTTGAATCTGAGATTTCTTCCGAAACTGTTGTTGTTTCACTGCCGTAACTTGAACTCATTGCTTTGTTATCGAGTAGAAGAAGTGCCGATAGCATAGTCAACCATTTAATACGGTGTGGAGTTCTTTTTAATAATCTTAATGAGATATTATTATCAATCCAGATTCCTAACATCATTTATCTTTTAATTTTCCCCCATCCGTGTCACTTTTTGCTGGGAATGATCTAATTGGAATAATTTTAGAAATGTAGAATATTTTCCTTCGATTCAAAATTATTTTTCTATAATTGTATACTGGTAAGAGTGTATTTTAAATTAATTAACAAGTCAAGAAAATTTCCGTCGATTTCTAGAAATAGTACTAAGTTTTACATTTATCTTCTGAAATGTACATGTGATGTTTGCGTTACGACGAACAGATAGTAGAAGATGTACACAGTAATCACGATTAATGCAATATTCAAATGCACAATAATTGCTTTGAACGGTAGGAAATGAAGGCACGTCTGCTGCAATGTTTATCTTAAAAATATAATTTTCCTTTGAAAGGTGCAAGAAATTGCAATATCGAATAATAATAGTGTGAATTTCAAAAATTTTACTTGCCATTCCTGTCGCATTATTGCTACGCGAATAGCAAGTTAAAAGTAAACCCCTTGAACAACACAACTGTACTTCTTTTACAGACAGAGAGTGTGGTTACACTAAGAATAAAATAACAGATTCAGTGAACATCAGTAAAGTAAAAGGCAAAACTTTAAAATGAATATTGTAATACGCTACATACTTCAATTCCAGTTTCGTATAAGTATGCGGTGTAGTGTAGGTAATGCTGTGTTGTGTACAATTTCATATGAACAGGACTACGACTACCTCCAATGCAATGTATATGAAGTAATAAACAGGTCTTTTAATATTCAAACGAGTTATTGCATGCTAATGTTGTAAAAACTTCACATCTTTGTTTTCATGACAAAGCCATACGGCACACAGCCCAAGCACAAATCTGCCTACTCGACGAATCACATTTTCTACCATTTTCAGTGCGGTTTGCGTTGTAGTAACTCATTATATGAACCCGGGACTCAAATATGAACCCTTGGGGATCATATATGATCCCAATGTGATAATGTGATAATTTAAAAAGATGCCAGTTCATTGTTCTTGAAAAAGTCAGAGGAAGCTTATATCAATTACAAAGTCACTGCTTAACCGAATTTCAGACACCAAGTTAAGATCGATTACCGCTTATTACTTAACCCCAAACAACTTTGTTGTATACCCATAAAATTGAAATAAATAAAATTCATAAAATGTTTGGAGAATGAGAAGGAAGAACGAGAACCACTGGGCACTGAACTTTGAAAGTTCAATATAAATTAAAAATTAATGCGAATTTTTATTAAAGACAAATAATTACTGAATTAAATGGTGATAAAGTGATAATAATTTGCAAAAACTGTACAACTGCATTTTTATACCGTCTCTCTGCGTTTAAAATTATAATAAAAAACCAAATAACTTGTAAATTAAAAATTTTGTTTGCTGTGATATAGGCTCAAGCTACCACAAGTAGCTTGAGCCTATATCGTAGGAAGTGCGGCTTACAGGCTTTTACCTCAACATTTTTGTCGCCAGGGATGGAAAAACCAATAGCATTTTCAACAAAAACCCTCTTTCCATGGGTTTTTGGGTATTTTTTGGTCTTCACAGATAGCAGTATTCTACCTAGGTGGTATTTTATTTTACTTTCTTACATTTAACGATTAAGGATACTTTTTAGTATTATCAAATATTGCAATGATAAACTGTAAATACATACAGGAATTATGTTTTAATTTTATTTCAGCCTATCAAAAACACAAAACCAAAAACCGATGAGTTTTCCCAAACATTTGTGTCGAGTTTGGGTTCAAAACTTCGAAACCCTTAGGTCGGTAAAACGTTTGTCACCGAAATAAACGAAGATCGTGTCCTGTTGATTTAACTGATAATTTATTTCAATTTAAAGGGAATAAACTGATTACTACTCTAAGAAATGTGCTTATGGTAGAGAAAAATTTGATTATTTGAACGTCCAATGGAATTAGTTGAAATCGGAAATAGAAAACAACGTCACAGAGAAGTGCAAGATGACATATTTGATATCTCAGTAGATCTTAATGATGACTGTAGCTTCACAGCGTTGCATTGAATGCGTAAAGTAATTTTCTTTAAATTATTTTGCAAAGTAGCTCTAAAGGCCACACTCATAGTTCCGTAAACAAAGAGAGACGGTACACAACTTAACCATTGAAATAATTCAAAGAAGTTATAAAGTGGCTCAAGACATTGAGTTGCGAATTCTGGTGACACAACGTGAAATAAACTGAAATAAATTCCCGGAGGACATTCGGTCAACAAAAATATTATGAGAATCAGCAAAAGCATTTCATTTGTTTTACCTCTTGTCTTAATTGTTTGCAATGGAAGGTTTTGAGAGTTAGGCATTTTAAAGTTAAGTTCTATTAAATGTTTTCTAGTTCTTTTTGCGTTTATGAGACTCCACAGAAGACCAAACGTTAAAATTGCCATTAGTCCACATGGCATCAAGTTTACCCCCAATCTATAAGTTTATGAAATACAATTCGATATTGTTTCAAATTAATTAAATTGATAGTAATTATTTTGGGGAACCATATTTATATATGGTTTAATTTTGAGTATGCTTTCAAACAATTAAATGGACTTACGAAGTAGCAAGGAATGTTGCAAATATATTTTTGTTTACAAATAATTTGTACTCGGGATCTTTCGAGTTTATTTGCTCAATTGATGTATTCGTTAAACCCTCCTCGGTCTTGTTAGCAGTTATTTTTTTAATGCTGAAGGTCAATGGAAGTATTAGAGCCCAAAATAAACTGCAGCCAAGGAGCGTTAATCCAATTGCACATTTGGAACTTCTTTTAGTTAAGAATTCTCTGCTTCTCAAAGGTTGCATAATTCCAACAAATCTCCAACCAGCTACCAACAGAGTGAGGTAAACAGACCACATATGAAAAAGCTGTGGAATAAAATTAAAAACAAACGATTACATAACTGGGTGAGGGAAAAACCTAAATGATTAATAAATCTGGCTTGAAATTAAGTATTGGAATATCGTAAATTGTCTGTCGTGCACTATTATAGATTAAGAAATGATTTACTTTAAATAGCGCATATTATTTAATGTGTTACACTGATTCTACTTATATTGTTAATTGGAAAAATACGGTTTGTAGCAGTTTTCAAAATAAAGTTCCCAACATTTGCAGTTTCCGAAGAAGTGAAAAAGGTCACTTGGGGTATGGGAAGAGAAATTACAAAAGCATAAAAATAAAACCATTTTGAAACATTCCTTTCAATTTAAAATATTTAATTGATATAAAGAAATGTTGGGTCAGAAATCCTAGTACTTAAATTAAATTCTTGCCCAAAGGAGACTTGCAAAAAAAGTGCTTACATTAATAAAAATGATGCGAATAAGTTTTTCCATCAATACATGGTAAGATGTTCTGTTGACTCCAAAATGCTTCCAGAATGTCAGAAGCCCCTGGCTAACAAAAACTGTCAGCATAAAAGACAAATCACTCGCTGCCAGTGTGGTCAGTATCATGTTCAGCGGATTGATCATATTCCTTCTGGTCAGAACTGACAAATTAATGATGTTAGTTAAACATCCAATGCCACATAAGATCAGTGTGACTTTGTTGTGTATGCCGGATTTATAATATTTCCAAAAACTTTGCCACTTTTCTCCACAGTATGAATAGGATTCTAAAAATTGTAATAAAATGTAAACGTAAAATGTTAACATTATCAAAATTGATGAATTGTTTACCAATTTCATAATGGAAATGTATGTCTCTAAAAGGTGAAATAAAGTAACACTTTTTTAATCACCTTGCAATTCCATATTGCTCTCAGAAGTTTTATTTTCAGCGGTCAAGTTCAAGACACAATTGAAATAAATTTTGCATTTGCGGTATGTTTCATAGTCATCCACATTTGCTGAGCAAGATTTATTCAGTTCTTCGTTGTGGCAGCCATCATTCAAAAGGAATTCCTGAAATTGGGAGTCAAATTTTATGTGCAAGTGAGTTTGTTGACTATCTACCTATATAGACAACATCGAGAAGCTTTCAATCTATTTGGCATGGCCCCTCTTGCTCTATTAATATTTTAATTTTCACTTTATGATTTGGATCTTACTGTAGAATGTGAGATTTCTTCCGAAACAGTTGTTATTTCACTGCCATATCTTGAACACAGTGCTGTGTAGTCATGTACTACAAGTGACGACAATAAGCCCAGCCATTTGACCCACATACCGTACTTCGTAATCATTTTAATGCGGAAAGTTTATTTTCAAATGAATATTCATTAATCCACGTTTTTTCATTTGATCTTGCTGCTAAAGATTTATTTTTAGATTCTAAAACTTTTCTGTTTGCTGTTTAGCGATTTTTGCAGACGCATTTACAAGAATGTTCAATGAAAACTGTTAAATCTTTAGATGATAAATGGCATTATTAAATGGCTACAAGTGTTTTTATTGTATTACCTCGATTTCCATGCAGAATCTGCAGAAATGACATCAATTTTTAAAGTCTTCTTAAGTGTACACGTTTGCACTGGACGCACAACGGATTTTGTTTTTGAAATATGTTTCCAACAAAAATTGTTGAGGTGTGCTAAATGGGAAATGACTTTGTTCAGAGCTTCGCTGCTGAATACACTGAAACAATACAAAAGATGCAGAAGTGTAATAATATATGAAATATTCAAATACGCAGTTGTTCAAAAGTACTAGGAAATAACGGTAATAACAACATACTACAATAACAACGGATACAAGTTTTTATTCGGTTCCACACCTAATCATTTTATTTCAAGCTTCGCAATGCCAAATATCACGAGGAATTTGTGTTATTTACCACATGATTTTAATTTACCGTTTCTGATGAGATCAACTCGTCAATGTTGGCTAAGGGCGGAAATTATGTGCTACATATAATGTCACATACGAAATGATTTTTGAGGTTTATGAATTTTTACGGTCGAAATACACCCAGTGTAACTAAATGTCACTTCAGTATTCGGGGTATAGTGTGGATGATTTTCATCCTATATGCTGTACATTCAAAACATTCCAAATCTGTTTTTACGCTTAGCGTAAAAATGCAATTTCCAGGTAACTGCAATAAATCGTTTCTTAATTGTGAATTCTGAAAACTTTACTTGCTTGTTCTGTCTATTGCTGTGTAGATAAGCTTGAAGCCCTTGACAACACAATTGTACCTTTTATGGACTTAGATTAAAGTTACAAAGCAAATGTAGGTGCAGACAAAGATATAGCAATCCACTAAATCTTATAAACCACACCATAATAAATATTCTGTAATTCCAGTATCATGTTGGCTTTATTGCGGTAGTGCTCACAATTTTCATGTGAATAAGACTACGACAATGCTTATTGTACTGGACGTTGTAAACTTTATAAACGAGTTTCATACTATTCATTAAATGGACTACTATATTAGTGTTGTAGAACAACAATTTTTGTTTGTAATTTGCTTCCGGCCAATAAAAATAACAAAAAATCAAATGCTTTTTTCAAAAAATGTTTGTGCTGGGGGTCAGGATTGTAGGCAAAGTAATTCACGGTTCTTTTGAGTTGAGAGTAGATCATAACATTATTTGTTCAAAAAAAGAGGATGAGAAAACTAAAAAACTAAAAATGCAATCGTCTTTCAAAAAGAACCGATGCTTTCAATAACTTTGAACAATGTACTACAATGAAGGATATGCAAAAATTGGCATCATAACGTTGGCCAAACATTAAAGCTATGTAGGTATCTCATACTAAGTCAATTAGAACTTTATTTAGCATTGTAAATAATTTCTAATTAGGTCTTCCTAGACCTTATTTAGTACTAAAATTTGGACCAATTTGAATAGGTAAATGTTGTTATATACTTACAGGAAAATTTGCAGTCCTACTGAAAGTGATTGACTTTCTAATTTCATAGACAGTAAGTAGGAGTAATTTAATGGCTCGGTTAATGGTGTTCTGATTATTAACATTTTGGACATAGTGAACAACGCAATGGAAGCGATAAACAATGTACGGAAATTAGTATTGAAATAAATGATGTACTAACTTTACAACGTAGCATTGTTCAGAATTTAGAATTTTGTGCTTACTACCTTTAAATAATAGTAAAATTTAAACTGTTTATATTATTAATATTATCTACCGTATTGCAAATTGTGGCTGAAGTGTTTGTGATTTTAAACTAAAAATTGCAGTAAAAATGCAGAATTTATTATTTTTCTTTCAATTATTATCAACATTTTTTCAGGCTTCTTGCACTGCTGAATCTCATGGTATAGGAAAAGTAGATATTCGACTGGAAAAGTTGAATGACGCGTATACAGTCGAATGGTTTATTTCATCAAACAGTGCAAGATTCAATGTCACAGTGAAAACGTTGGGATATATAGGGTTCGGAATTTCGCCATCCGGCGGAATGGACTCATCCGACATTGTAATTGGAGGAGTCCACGGAAATGGAACTCCTTATTTTTCTGTAAGTCTTTGTGTTTATCATAATTGCCAATACAACTTATGGTTATTTTTTTATGGTTTTTTATGGTTTATTATAATTTTTAATCGGGGAAACGTACTGAACGCTGACGCTACTGCTCAGTGATCGGTTTTCAACCGATGTATTCAATTACCCCCCCCCTCCAAAATCTTCGAGAACGGATTTCTCAGAAACTAGCAACTTCTCGGCAAAAAGTGTGTAATCAAAATCGGTAGATAATTCTTCGAAGGTGTGCGCATTTAGGTTTCTAGACCTGTCAGGGGTCAACTTTATCCGTAGCAACCCGAAGAATCGATTTTGACTTTGTTTGGTCATTAAAATTCGATTTCCTTGGTTACAGTGTACAATTTGAGCTATTTTATTCCTTTTTCTTTATACCATTTAATAGGTGAACAAACCAAAGTTATGCAGTGTGCATACAGCTACTTTTATATTCAGGTGGTAAAAATTGCAACTTTTGGTGACAATAGTGTACTATTACTGTACAGTACATAATGCTAAATTGACTAATTCCCTTTAAAACAATGATGGCTAACAGCCAGCGGGAGTCAAGGGGGCTACCGCCCCCTTGAAAAAAAAATTTAATTCTGTTACTACTCAAATTGTTTTTTAAATTTCAATACACTGGTGACGAAGATTTTGATTGTAATCAACGGCATTTACCATATGATAGGTCGCTATTCTCAAGAGAAAACCGCATTAACAACCAGCCACCGTGATTTAATTTGTGAATTCAAATATTTTGCGAACAAATTAAACTTTTTCGGATAAATCAAACATTTTGAAATGCAGATTTCAACTTTTTCAAATGAATACAAACTTTCCTCAGTAAATTAAAATTTTAGGAATAAACCCAATCTCAAACAAATGCCAGCTTTGACTAAACTCATATAATAATTACCGTTCTAAAATATTTACAGTAAAACTATAAAATAAATCAATCAGTTAAAAACTGGACAAAAATAATCGTGGAAACACTTAGAAAGTGCCAGCAAAACTATAAAACAAGACGTTTATTCTAAAAGCTAAAGTATTTTACTGCACCATATCAAATTCATCTTTCGCTAAAATCTCTCAAAATCTAAATTCGCTAAATCCTCTAAATCCGTAACTTTACCTTACAAACACTTTGGTATCGCTGTTTGTCTGCATAACGGGGAAACAGAAGAAAATGCATTAAAAATATTTAGTAAATTGTTTGTGTGATTAAGTGTTTCCACGATTATTTTTGTCCAGTTTTTAACTGATTGATTGTTTTTGTACAGGATCGTCATGGGATTGGAAACATGCCACAGATTGATACAATTCAAAATTGGGTGATGCATTCCTCCTCTCAAAATGGATCACATACTACTTTAAGTTTTTCTAGATTGCTGAATACGTGTGACAACCAAGATGTTGTCATTGATGTAAGTTTTAGTCCTAAGTTTTATTTTTATTTTTTATTTTGTTACTGATAGTAATATTCGTGCTGTGCATTGTAGAGGGGAACTACAAATTTCATTTGGTGCTTCGGAGCATCAGATGAAATTGAGTATCACGGAAATAACCGAGGAACGTTTGAAGTAAATATTCTGGACCCATCTATGCCACAATTTGATTCGTCCCAGTAAGTTCAATACATTTTAACATTCATTTGTCCTATATTACTTTTGCAGTAAAAGTATTTACATATAAACAAATGGTAAAAAGAAGGATTATTAAATTTTGATATTTTCTACGCTTGGACTAGATTTAAATTATGGAGAATGACCTTAATCAGGGAAATGCCAGCTAAGAAAACACAGTATTGGTGTGCTGTGAAGAAAAGTCCACCAGTGCTACATAAACATCACATTGTGGGGGTAAGATATGGAACAAAAATGACTTCTAAATTCTTATTTATCAAAACAGAGTAAAACAAACTGCGGTCATCAATCTAATCTTCCTACTTATTTCCACAATTGAAGTTTCGTCCAGTGTTGGAGACGCCAGAGGCCCTGAAACACACTCATCACGTACTGGTCCATAAATGTGCTCCTCCAGATGGACATTCCGCTTTTGAAACTTTTGATCGTTTTGTAAACAAATCTGGCGGAGAATGTTACACCCGAAAAGATCCAAATCTTCCAATGGAATACTGCCAGCATTATCTTTTTGTTTGGGGTCATGGAGGAAAGGTATTTCTCAAAAATCATAATTTCTTTTCTTTTCTGAACTATAAAATAATAAATGATTGGTTAAATTATTCATTTTTTCACTGTATTAAGAGCCCCACAGGAAACGACACGGCAGACGTTTTTGATTTGACGATGTTTTAAATTGTTTTTAAAACGGAAAACAATAATGCAGTATGAATATGAATTTAGGCATTATATTCGTAATTTTATTAAACTAGGAAGTCATCTATCCTGACCACGTTGGATATCCAATTGGTGTCAATGGCGAACACAACTATTACATTTTGGAGGTCCACTACGACAATCCGGAAGAAGAAGCAGGTATTAAATTTGAAACCGGACTGGAATTTTTTTACACCAATCAAACCAGGTAACCAAACCTTTGCGTTTGCGCAATTAAAATATAAATCAAAATTTATTTAAAAAATATCGAGTAACTAAAAATTTCCTTCCGTATTTGTGGGTTTAATAACTTTAAAGTCATTCTTCCTGTTTTCCATTTATCTGCAAACCCATATTTAACATTGAAAAAAGTCATATCATTCATCGGGTTAAAAATTCTTTTAAAATGTAACGTAAAGAGGTTGGAATACAGATTGATTGGTTAACTATTGACAATTGTGTAGGAAATACGATGCTGGAACAATTACCGCAGGTCATGAAACAGAATGGTCGATCATGATTCCCCCAAAATCTACTAATTTTACAATTGTCGGACACTGCAGTCCTAAGTGTACGAGTCACATTCCGCCTACAGGAATTAAGGTTTTCAATGTACTTCTTCATGCTCATTTATCAGGTGAGAATCCTTACGGGGAATTGTAACATCACACTACTTTTTTATATTTGCATATAGGAAAAGTTTTATAATTGAAACATAATAACTAAAATAACAAATATTTCTATTTACTGCATTTCTATTATAGGAAGAAAAATGAAAGTTCGTCATTTCCGAGGAAATATGGAACTTCCCTGGTTAGCTCTTGACAACAACTATAATTTTGATTTCCAGCAGGATCGCCCATTGATTGAGGAAAGGACTATTCTACCAGGAGATCATATCACATATGGTAAAATATTTACATCTGCTCAAATGTATTCTGAATGTGAACACATATAACCTACTGAGACACTTTAAATTTTGGTTAGGATTAATTTTTATTTTTTGGATTTTTAGAGTGTACTTACGACAACAGGTGGGCCAATGGAACAATTTTAGGTGGCCTGACAGCGGCCGATGAAATGTGCATGGCATTTCTCTGGTATTACCCAGATATTGGCTTAGAAGTTTGTACCAGCGAATTTCCAAGGAGCAAACTTATTTCAATTTTAAGACTGAAAAGCAACGAAAGGTAAATCAATATTTTTAATTATCCCACTTTATTTTGTAATTAGTCACTATATCATTTAAGTAACCACATGAGTACATTTGTTTTGTACCTTGTTGAATATACCTTATTAATTGTATCATTTTGTTAGCGGATGGGATCCCATAATATCAGCCCCGGCTGAAATGGCAGGAAAGTCATTCTCCGAAGTCTTAAACTCCTTACAATGGACAGACGCGAATCGGTCGCACATACAACAGCATCTACTATTTGGGGATCATGCAGATGTTTGTGTTAGGCCAGGTTTTTCTAAAATGCAGGCAAAGCAAGAAAGAGCAGTCGTCACTTATCCAGAGAAGATTACAATTTACAAACCACCTGAACATTGTTCGACCGAGGAACCATCTGCATCATCCAGTAATAAAATAGAAGATATTGCAGTGTTTTCCCTTGCTGTCTTTGTCTTATTATACTTACTTTATTAATAATGTAAAACCTTTATAGTAATTAGTTCTTCCTTTACGTTTTATATTTCGTTGTACACTTTTGCATTGCACAAATTGCTAGTCAATTTTTCTTAAATGGCTTATTTGTGGTCATCAAATCAATGTATGGAAATAAAACCCCTAAATTATTTATTCACATCCTGTGCAGATGTTAGAAGCAAAATTATTAACATTTAAATACAAACTGTGTACTGTCACTACACGTTCTTGCTTAATACCGACACAAGCATCACATTTTAAAGAAATATTACAGTCTTAAAAGCAGACAAATTTCATCCACTCTGTAAAACATCTGTAGAGTGGATTATACTACTTATCATATCACACGTGTACAAAAGTACAAACGTACTTGGTAGGAATTGTAATTTGTAATTGTAAACGAAATAGAAAATTTGTAATTGTAAACGAAATAGAAAATATAATTAATTGACATTCAGAAAAGTTTGATTTGCAAATACGCAATTCAAATAATACTTTAGATTCGTCATCATGCAATATTCCAAAGGAATTCTCACTTTGGCTAATTGCACATTGAAAAGCGTATGGTATTCATTTCTGTATTTTATTTAATTAGAGAAATGGATTAAGGCTTAACTGGCCTTATGTTTTGGACTATCCTGAAATCTGGACCAAAATATTCCATAAACAAATTGAAAGAAAATCAACACAGATTGCTACCGCTGAAAAATACTCACATATAGCAAAGCGCTGTACTATTTGTCAATGTTTCGGCTAAATTCTATAATAGGTAACATTATTTCATATTCATATACCTTTTTTGTACCCCATTTTACAATTGTTTATAGTCCGTAATTATTGACACCCCTAAAGTCCTCAATTTTACCCCTCAAAAATGTTCTTTGCAAAAATTATACTTTCCCCCAAGCCAATAATTTTGTATTAATTACCCTATAAAAACTATACTTCTCCCTCTTTGCCGTACTATAAGACTTAAAAGATTTTGAATGATAATAGCAATGAATTAACAAAGAAATCATTTATTAAGCAATATGCAGAATTAAAAGAGGATTTAAAGAGGCAACGTGCATGGGCACTATGTACCATTAAAATAGAAATTTAAAAAAATTCATTAATTTATTTATGGTAATCAAAGCTACAACCCTCAAAGGTTTATAAATGTGAAAATAATACTTTTAAATGTAATCCTAGGTTGAAGAAAAAAAAGTATTCTTCTCCGAGAGAGTAGATGCCAGGAACGGGTAGACCACCAGCCCGAGATGACAATCTCTCCAAACGTCAGTACTGTATACTCCTGGTGCCAATAAATTCATCACCGAATTCGTCCACACAAAAAACCCATTATTCTTCCGCACGATAAGGAGCAAAAGGCAGTCTCTAAGGCGACTCTAGAGATTGGAAAGAGGATAAAAAACAAACTTGCTTTATATGAGTATGTGGTGTAGATATATTGCTGCTCTAACGGGCTACGGTTCCCCATATATGTTTTAGTGGCAATAAGCCAAGTTAGGCCATTAGGAAAATGCCTAGGGATTACTGTAAATACCTAGGTATGGTATGAAATGCCTGAATACAGCCCGGCCATTTTCACTAAGTTTTAGCGGAGTCATTTTCCTTAAAGCCTAAGCTTCTTACTGCATTACGCTAAATTATTTTGCTTGTTGCTGTGTAATTATGTATTCTTTTCTTATAATGACTGAATTTCACTCGGCGGTAAAGAAAATGACTCACTTTACTGTAATTTTTTAATTCTGTGGGTATTACTTCTTATGCTAATGTATATTCTACATATGCGAGACTTTGAGAGAACATTGTGCCAAGAAACGCTTGAATTTTTTTTAATGGATCCTGACTGAAGGACTTTAATTTCGCGACATTAATTGCGTTACTGGTTTCTCTTCTTTAGCTTGAGAGAATCATTTTATTTGTTCAGCTATACCATAGGGACATGAACATACCATATGAACTGATACCAACTTCTGTTATCTTGATAGATTTTCTTGTCACGAGTAAACTAGGTATACTCTTTACTTCGGAGGCATATGTTGGCTTACTTCTAAGGTAGGTGTCGGTTAACTGAGAAGGGATACGTAAGCCTAAGCAATAATATAATATTGGCCTACGCAAATGTGTGCGTAGGGCGAAAAATGGGTTTACTGTAGAAGTATCCGTCTACTATACCGAGGAATCCATTGGTTTACATGGCAGGGATATCTAGACTTCCTTAAGAGTTATATTTACGCTTTCTCACTTAAAATACGAGGTAGTAGGTGCTACTCTCGCATTTAATTTATTAAACATGGGTGACGTCAGGTTAACACATCATTACTTATTAGCTGACTGATAATGTAATGGCCTGCATTAATTATAATAGGCCTATCCTTGAAAAACCGCTGGTGCTCTTCTAAGGAGACTGCTAATTTTAGTTTAATAGAACATCACAGATGTCGTAGGTGGTGTAAGTTGCAGTATCACAATCAACACAACAAAAATCAACCCACATCGTTGTGTTAGAATACTGTTGGGTACTAACGGTATCCTCAAATATGGGATGTCATAAAAACGCTAAATGTTATAATTGCATGCTAGCACAGACATACAAACTACTTTTTGACTATAAGAACTCTTTCTTTTTGCAACATTTGCAAAACAAAATAATATACAGTATGGTCATTAGAATGCATACCGTTAGTACCCAATAGTATTCTAACACAACGATGTGGGTTGATTTCTCTTGTGTTGGTTATGATATTGCAACTTACACCACCTACGACATCTGTGATGTTCTATTAAACTAAAATTAGCAGTCTCCGTAGAAGTGCACCAGGTTTGCGGTTTTTCAAGGATAGGCCTATTAATTTTAAAGCACATTAAAAACCAACAAACAACAAAATTATACAATGAAGTCATGAATTAGGTGTAAATGACTTGTGCGACCGCATTCTTTTCTGGTTTCTTAAGATACTTCTAATACTTCACCGATCACCATTTCCGTATCCCTAAGCAGTCTTGCAAGGTGTTTTCGAATGTGTACATGAATTCATATACTCCTTCTAACCATTTGAAGTCAAATTTGTGGCCACGCCACCGTTCCTTTTCTATTCTATAAGTCCTGAAAGCTGAATTCTCTATAAGTAAGCTTTAACACGAAA
The DNA here is from genome assembly GCA_020352615.2 of Yoshiicerus persimilis. Classification (NCBI taxonomy): domain Eukaryota; kingdom Metazoa; phylum Arthropoda; class Collembola; order Entomobryomorpha; family Tomoceridae; genus Yoshiicerus; species Yoshiicerus persimilis. Next base: position 71,608,043 of record CM036940.2, on the reverse strand, counting down.
TTCTTATTACCTTTCCCACACTACCAGAGCGCCGACCACATATCCATTCCTTTAAAAATTCACACAAGGCAAAGATGTGCTCTAGTTTCAATAATATATACTACGTAGCAGTGTAGCAGTGAATCCAAAGAAATCAAAAACTCCGTGAACTATAACAAATACAAAACGGAATTTTGATGCATATTTTATTGGTTGATTAAACTATAAAATGTTACATGCTTAAGTTGTAAATATTCAGCTGTCATCATAATTATTTGCTCATGAAATAAAATGAAAATGTGTAGTAATTCCTTATAAATTTATTTTCTGCAAAATAAATGTATTTGTTCACATTGCAGTTGCATAATGTGTCTTTACAGAATTTTAGTTATTACTACTATATCCAGATTGAGAACGTGTTAGAAGAAAAACATTTTGAAGCAGTAAAAACTGCGAGTCATAAGATATTTGCATTAAAATGGTATTATTCTCGTTTGTGTCGTAAGCTAACGTTAAGATGTGGCTGATGTAACATTCGGTAACCATTACCCCATTCATTGCTTCAATTCTCCATACAATATCAACTTAACATTACTCTTGTAACAAGAGTCTTGTTGAAGTGTGATTATTTTTGTTAATAAATCTGACAATCCAAAGTTCTTTGGTAAAAGTAAATAACCTGATTTCATCATATCTTCGCTGTACAACTAAGGTTAGAAATTTTCATACATTCAAATAGCACTTTAAGGCAATTGTTTGAGCGACTCGTGGTTAATATTAGACCCCTATTATCTGGGTCAGGCTCACACTCTATACCATTTCATAGCAGTTATTGCATTTTACATTTGCTATAACTACATGAATTATTCCCTTGCCGAATTACAGCTTTATTATTTATATCAGTAAACTTCGTGAACCTGAGTTCAGGAACTGTAATTATTTTGCAGGAGTACATTTACTTTCGTGCACCGTACATACATAACTAACGGAATACTTACAATGTTCCCTATTTTGCTAATAAAAATCTCTGCTTAAAATGAATTGCACCTTGTATTTCTATTTATGAATTTACAGTAGATTTAATAATTGCTAGCTAAGACGGTGGTACTTGTTATTAAAGAGGTTCTCATTCTACAAAATAATATGATGCGAATATAGTACTTCCCGAGTATTTATGTTCGGTGTATGGTGTATTATGTCATTAAAAGCACAAAAAATTGTCCTCAACTTTGCAAGCATGGGAAATCAGGACATTATTCACCTCTCTTCATGGGATTCACAAAAATATTTAAAAACTACCAGTAAGCCGTAACAGAAGCTCGTCGCTCGCCAGTGTGCACAGTTAGTTGTATGCAAACGCAAATCATACTATTTTGATAGTTTCAAAGTACTTAAACTAGACAATATGAGTATATATTTTGATTTGATAGAAGTAAACAATTAATTAATTTAGTATTTCCAAAAAATCGGTTTAACTTTTGTTTATAAATAAAAATGGAAGTTTTCAATTATAAATTAATACAACATAAATTATAAATTGAATGGTATAACAAAGCCTACAGATTGAATGAAAATACTCATCATATTTTCATATATTTAAAGCAACACACAATATTTTATATTATTATATATTCTTTTTCTAAAAGTTTAAGTTTGTATTATAATTATAAGCATGCAAGTATGGTGCTTGTACTTCCTAGCCCCCAACACCCTTAATCTACTTCCTGCTGGCTTTCACCATCTAAACTTATTTCCTGGGATTCTTCGTGAGATCAAGTTTTACAAATCAAATCTACAAAAGCCCTTAATTACAGTATCAGTAGAAAATAAAATTGATTAAATTGCACAACACAACGAATACAGCAATCTATCTACAAGCTGCGCTTTGGTTGTGCTCTTCTATTCGAACTTCGGAGTGAAGCGACAAGATCAATAGTCTGGTCTTTATTTGTGGTGGCGGGAGAATCTGAAAAGCAGTGCATACGAAACAGTTGACGGCACAGAACACGTTGCCGTATTCTAATTTTGCAGCAGAGGTAGGTAAAAATTGTTAAATCTTTCAACTAAATGCAAATATTTTATTCGTCATTCGTCACAGTAATTTGTTAACCGTAAAAAAGCAATACACACCTAATTTATAGTATCGCTTTATTGTTTTATTGGCATCAATAACAGCTGCATGCTGCTGCACTAAATATTTTATTGTAACTTTACAGTTAGTCATCCATCATGCTGTCAAAATTCGAAAGCAAGTCGGCAAGGGTCAAAGGGCTAGCTTTTCATCCAACAAGGCCATGGATTTTAGCGAGGTATGTGAGATAAATTCCAGCAGTAAATAATTTTACGTAAAGTAATATCAATCAGATATTATTTGCCTACCTATTGTAACTATTTGTCAATTAAGATGTATTACACTAGAGCAATCAGACCATCGGTTGGGAAAAGCAAACGGGGCTCACTGAAAATATATACCGCCTTTTCACCGATCTCTAACCTAATGATCCATTGGTCTTGGTCAGCTTTTCAACAACTACTTTGCTTAATTTTCAAAGTTGATCGGGATCAAAAATGACCTTGAGGTAATGATCGGTGAAAATCCGGTAGATTTTCAGGGGGTGCTGATTGCTTTACCCGCACCAGATCTTCGGTCATCTATCAATTACTTTTGTTTGTTTCTAAAATCATATTTTTAATTCTTGGTTCGTTTAACACTATATGGTATTGTTTATACTATTCTATTTGTATTACTTTCGTGTTATTGAAATAATCTTTATTTCCTGAAATTGAGTGTAAACTATTTTGACAAGGACTGTTATTTATTTTAGTTTGCACAATGGTGTCATCCAGTTGTGGGACTATCGGATACGAACCCTCTTAGAGAATTTCAGAGAGCATGAGGGTCCAGTTAGAGGAATCTGTTTCCACGATCAGCAGCCTATTTTCGTATCTGGAGGAGATGATTACAAAATTAGAGTAATATTTTAATTCTATCTTATGTGACGTTGTAGTTTATTAATGGTAAAATTGGCTAATTTGCTTCATTTATTGTGAATGTGTTTTCTAGCTTTGGAATTATAAAAACAAACGCAGTTTTCATACCTTCTTCGGACATATGGATTATATTCGAACAGTGTTTTTCCATAATAAACACCCTTGGATGGTCAGTGCTTCCGATGACCAGACAATTCGTATATGGAATTGGCAGAGTCGAAAGTGCATTCACATTGTTGCTGGACATAATCATTATGTAATGTGCGCTCAATTCCATCCTAAAGAGGATTTGATGGTATCTGCATCATTGGATCAAACTATTAGAGTCTGGGATATTTCAGGTATTGACTTAATAAATCTAAATATATTACTGTTCTTGTAGTTTTACACATTTATGCTTAGTCCAAAATTTCCATTGCTTATGTATGGATTTAGTACTATTATTTCAGCAAATTAATTTAACGTGATTTAGTAGTGAGTAGTGTACGTTGTATTTACTATGCATTTGCAAATGTTAGGATTGGTGAAGAAAAATATGGTTCCTATGCGAATGAATCCGGAAGATCGTTTACGTCATTCTGCAAACTCAGATTTATTTGGACAGGCTAATGTTGTAGTTCGTCATGTTCTCGAAGGCCATGATAGAGGTGTCAATTGGGTATCCTTCCATCCGACTCTTCCCCTTATTGTATCTGCAGCGGATGACAAGTTTGTAAAATTATGGAGAATGAACGATTCGAAGGTTGGATGTATTTTAAATATTTTAATAAGTCTCTTAATGTCAATACATTTTTGAAGAAGATATTAGCAAGCACTGAGTACAATGTATTTTCCAATATAGGCCTGGGAAGTGGATACTTGTCGCGGTCATTACAACAACGTTTCTTGTGCACTGTTTCATCCTCGTCAAGACAGCGTTATAATATCCAATTCTGAAGATAAAAGTATTCGTGTTTGGGATACGAGAATTTGTATTAATACCTTTAGACGAGATCAAGATCGTTATTGGATATTGGCAGCACATCCGTCATTAAACCTTTTCGCTGCAGGTCATGATAACGGAATGATGGTCTTTAAGGTAGAAAGTACCGTACAATTTAATTGTGATTTATACTTCCAAGAAACTAATGAAAATTTATGAATAATAGTTGGAAAGAGAAAGGCCAGCCTTTGTCGTACAAGAAAATTTAGTCTACTATTTTAAAAGTGGTTATTTTCGAAAACTGGATTTAACTTCCTCCAAAGACTCCATTGTAATGCCATTAAAGATGCCAAATAAAAGCACAGTGTACAGGTTAGCTTTCGGTATTTATAGTTGATTTTACCAATTAAGTCTATGCATTTTGAATAATCGTGATAAATGACTTAAAATTTTTGTTTTAATAGTGTGTCGTACAATTCGGTCGAAAATGCTCTACTTCTAACCATAAGGACTTCTCATGCTGAAAACAGTTACTATACTTTGCATGTCCTACCTAAGGATTCCGATTCAGAAAAGCAAAACGCACTTGATTACGTGAAATCGTCTGGTCACACCGCCGTATGGGTTGGACGGAATAGATTTGCTGTTTTGGAGCGAAATAAATCTGTGCGTTCTCTAATTAATAATTAAACACAAATTGGATGATAGAAATGATAATTCTTTTGATTTAAATTTAGGTGGTTATTAAAAATTTGAAGAATGAGGTCAGCAAGGAGATTATAGTGCCAAATTGTAGTGAAATATTTGCTGCTGGTGCGGGGATGCTTGTGTTAAGAGAATCTGACACTTTAAGATTATTTGATGTGCAGTATAAACGGTTTGTAATTTCTTTCTTTTGCAATCGTTTTCTGTCAATTCAATCTCAGTTTGAATGTTCTTTGTATTTATAATATAGGACGGTAGCCCAGGTCAAAGCGTCAAATGTTAAGCATGTAATATGGTCGGCTGATTTGTCTCATGTTGCTTTGTTGTCAAAGCATAATGTTATTTTGTGCAACCGGAAGTTGGACATATTGTGCACCGTAAATGAAAGTGTGCATGTAAAATCTGGTGCTTGGGAAGATACACTTGTTTTCATTTACACTACGAGCTGTCAGATCAAGTATGCGCTAATTAATGGGTAAGTATGAATTTCTTAAGAAATCATTTATGTGGCGTGAACCGTAAGGTTTTGGTAATTTCCTTTGATAAATAATAATAAGGCCAACTTTTCCTCATGAAAAGATCATGTGACTTGCGATATTTCATAGTATTTATTGCATTCTGTGGCCGAATTTTGTAGATTTGTGTTTGTTAGCAAGAATTATAGGCTTAATTTGTAATTTCATTGAAAATAATTATTCGTGAAGTATTAATTTTGTTATACTATTATATTACAGTGATGGAGGTGTTATTCGGACAATTGAAGTTCCAGTATACATTACTAAAATTAAGGACACTAGCATATTTTGCTTAGACAAGGAAGTGAAACCTCGAGTTTTGACAGTAGATCCTGCGGAATATCAGTTCAAATTAGCTTTGATGAACAAGAATTACGATCAAGTTGTTTATATGGTACGGAATGCAAAACTAGTTGGTCAGTCTATAATTGCATATCTGCAGAAAAATGGATATCCAGAAATTGCCCTACAATTCATGAATGACGAGAAGACGAGATTCGGCTTGGCCTTGGAATGCGGCAACTTTAAAATGGCCCTTCAAGGTGCTAAAAACTTAAATGAGAAGAGTTGTTGGGAACAATTGGGGAAAACTGCTATGCTGCATGGAAATCTTGAAATAGCAGAGACATGCTACAAAAGTACGGGCGATATGGAGAAACTTGCGTTTCTTTACTTGATCACCGGAAATACTGAAAAGCTAAAGAAATTGATGGCAATTGAAAAATTAAGAAAACACAGTGTTTCTTCTCGTTATCACATTGCGCTTTTACTGGGAGACGCCGAAGAAAGAGTTAACTTACTTACGAATTGTGGGCAAACTTCTTTGGCATACCTGACAGCAGCTACTTTTAATTCTCCTGATGAAGATGGAACATTATCTAAATTCGCTGAAACAATGTCCACTCAATTCGGTGAGTTTGAAATTAATCCGAACGCAAAACTTCTGAGACCTCCTCCGCCTTTAACACGCAATCAAGCAAATTGGCCCCGGTTGACAGTTTCACAAAGCGTTTTTGAAAAAGCTATTCTGGGTGAAGCCAAGAATTCACTCACAGCAAATTTGTTGCCAACAAATCCAGAAATCGAAGTTACTCCATCAGGTGCCTGGATAGACGATTTAGAATTACAAGAAACTAAAGAAGATTGTATTCTTTCCGATGCAGAAATTGGAGGTTGGGATATTTCTGACGATTTGGAGCTTCCCAGTGATATAAACTTACCGACTGGAAAGGGTGACACAAATATGTGTGTTCTTCCAACAAAAGCATTGAGTGTTACACAAAAGTGGACGTATAATTCGCAATTAGTAGCTGACCACGTTCTTGCAGGAAGTTTCGAATCTGCTGCTAATTTGTTGCATGAAAACATAGGAGTCGTCAATATTGGCCCATTTAAAGAAGTCTTTATGTTTCTGTATGCTCGATCCAAAGCATCATTCCCTTGTCTTCCAAATACACCTTCATTGAATCTTTATCCACTAAGGAACTGGATAAATTCTGACAGCAAAACATTGCCAGCCGTTTGCATCACTATTGATGACTTAATTAACAAACTACAAGTCTGTTATCAGCTTACTACGCAAGGAAAGTTTCTCGAAGCGAAAGACAAGTTTCGTTTACTCTTGCTAAATATTCCCCTTTTGGTTGTGGAGAGGAAACAAGATATTGCAAAAGCGCAAGAGTTGATATCCGTCTGCCGAGAATATATTCTGGGACTTGAAATGGAATTGTACAGAAAGGATCTTCCCAAAGAGGATCAAAAACGGAACTGCGAGTTGGCTGCCTATTTTACTCACTGTAAAATTGAAACGGTACATCTCATGCTAACGCTTCGAACGGCGATGAATTTAACATTTAGGATGAGGAACTACAAGAACTCATCTTCTTTTGCTAGGCGCCTATTGGAATTAGGCCCTAAGCAAGATTTGGCTGTGCAAACCAGAAAACGAATGCAATTCTGCGAGAAAAATCCTGTTGATGAATGCCCGATGGAATACGATGAGCGTAACCCGTTTTCAGTTTGTGCTAAATCGTACAAACCGATTTACAGAGGAAAGCCGGAAGTCAAGTGTCCCTTCTGCTCAGCGTCCTACTCACCTGAATATCGAGGAATACTCTGCACTATATGCAGTGTTAGTGAAGTTGGCAAGGATTGTGTAGGATTGAGAATTAATTCCATGCAGTTTAAATAAATATTTACATGAAGTAATAATTTAACTTTTATTATATTTACACTTAAATGTTACGAAAATTTTAATTACAAAACAACCAAACATGCTTGATTCATAATCTGTATATTTTAATTAAAATCCCTGTTCTACCAATAAATCCATACCAAACAGAACAGCAGAACTTTCTTGACTTTAAAGTAGTCTGCAAATATTACACCATGATTACACCCATACAACTACCAGCGTAAAATCAAATTAGAATTAGACACCCCTACATAATATGCTTTCAGTAGGATTTTAATGTCCAAACGAAGCTCTCATTATAGTAGAAATTTTAATTTTATGCTTTCGATGATGCATTTTAATGATGACTTTTAACTTAACGATACAGATAAATATGTATTTTATTCAAAATATTTTATTGTTTTAATAGATATTTTTGAGGTTAACAATTTGTTCAAGTTGACAGGAATTGTTAACTTGAAACTTATAAATCGTAAACTTTTCCGAATTTATATTGGAGCATTAAATTTGGCTTTTAGTAAAGTTAACCAATTGTAATATTAATACAGTAAGCTTTCGATCCTTTAGCAATGGAAACTTTCGAGTTTTTAATAGCTTGAAATGAAATGGAAATAAAGCAAATTCAACAAATGTAAAAACGTTAGCTGAATTCTCGAATTTACATATTCGCTATCAAGCATTCTGTTTGACGTGGCTTTTAGCACTCCAAAGATATGAAATAAAAGATTTTAAGTAAGCCTGTTTCGAAGGCTACCTATTATTTAGCATTTATTTATCAATTAGACTACATGGTTTCTACAATTTGGCAACGGGCGCCTTTTAAAAATCTAGAAGAGAACTTTTTGACCACCAATTGCATTGGGAAGAAACGTTGCGCCAAAGCCGCTACTGTCACATCCTTTCAACACAGATTTAGTGCTACTCCATGTAGAATTAAAATCTTGGAACGCGGTGTCACCAAAATAACTATCGGAAATGAAACATGTTGAATTTCCATCAAAGTTATTTCCAGTGTAAAATGTCCAATTAGAATGCCCAGTTATTAACATGGATTGAGGAGTAAACGGGAGATTTGAAAATGCAGCTCGTTGAATTATTAGTTCGATTCCAGTAAAATCTTTGTTGGAATAAAATGAAATTGATTCCTGAAGCGGATTTGCTGGGCCAACATAGCGAACCGATCCGGTGTGGTAACGCATCCATTCGTCTCTGCTAGTCCAGTAAAGAGATCCACAAGTGCGATAATAATGCGATCCATATGTAGAGAACCATTCCATGTATCCGGTGGGTTGGTTTTGCGCATTATAGTTTTCGTTACTATAAAATTGCCATCTAAGATGCAATATGAAGATATTTTATCAGTCTACATATGTCAATAGTGCAAAAAACTGATTAGAATTTTTACTGACTGTTTACTTTTTTGTTGATTTAATATTTACAGATTAATATAGCAAGTATAATAATAATAAAATTATAGAAATATTTAAATTTGAATAAAATTTACAGAATTATACAGATCTTCCAGTATAGCAGAGCGATTTTGGAACCCCTAAGGTTTTGGGCACAAGGTTACTGAAATTTCGTGGTCTTTTAACTTCTGTAAGCGTAAAATTGATCCCGGTATTATTTCTTTCGGAATAAAATGTTATCTCTTGCCGAGGGTAGCAAAAACTACTAGAAGCAAACGACAGAAGTATTGTAATAGATAAGGCAATCATCGTACCAGTTTCACAATTAGGCTCTCTCTAAATATAATGCAGTGGTGTTGCTTATTAAGTCCATGTATTTATAGGACAATAGTCATTACTGATTTTGCATTTATAAATTATTTATAATAACAACAGAAATGAAAATTCACTGGTAGAATAAATAATAGTCCAATTATCATGACGTTACCTTAAGACAGAATTAATTTGAATGTTTAATGGTAATATAAATAGACCCTACATATTCCATAACTCCATAACACTTTATCCTAGCTCACCTTGGTATTATATATAGGGATTGGCAATTCTTCTATTTTCCAGGGGAACTACTAGATAGAAAATTTTCTTGGGGAAAATGAAAATTGGAAACATAAGACACGACTGCCATGAAATTAGTTAGTGCTTCTTTACAGTACAGTCAATTTTAAAATATTCAGATGGTTAAAGAGGATAAAAGGATATTTTCCCTTCAATGCGATACCTAGCACAATGTCAGGCAAATAGTTCTGTTAGATATTATACTTTGCTTAGCCATCGAATTTAAAATGTGAAAACCTGATAATCTGATTATTTCATGTATTACCTCGAAACTTATGGGTTACACTGCACAATGTATTAGGTATATTATTTCCGTGCTGAGTGTGCTGATTGAAGTATGTTTTCATTTACAATACACTTTAACATTCTTCCAAATACAAACCTGCGTCATTAAAATAAATATTTAGATATTTTCGCTTCGTATTACTAATTGTCGTCACTTGAAATGAGACATTTCGTGCTTCTGCATAAAAATCATTCATACTTTTACTTAGTTTTCGCTGAAAGAACATTTTGCTTTTTAAATAAATATTTATTCCAAAGTACTTGTTATACTCACCCTTTGGATTCAATTGAAAATTTAGCTATATTATGCATTAAGTAATCCACATGAATGAGATTACAATTAATTACCTTATACTTTATTGTAAATATTTGCTAAGAAATAAACCGCAGGGCAGTGGACTGGCTACAAAAGGATGGAAAATGTTTTTTCAGTGTAGCAGCGTTATTGTATCAACGTGGGCAGCAAATTAATAAAACTCCAATTATGTTGCAATTTATGTGGACTGGTCTCACTTTGTGCAAACAACAACAATCGTATGAGTAAACTGTTCAAGGTGATACAGTCGTCAGGGACAGATTTGTCACCACATTAGACAGGTAGGTAAATGCTCCACTTATTGACTTTGCAAAATAAACAGTACAAGTCACAATAACATTAATTTTGGTTCTCTTTGACTAAATTTAATTGGGCAACAGTCCTTGGTTCCCTACGACCTTTATGACATTCAATTACCGTTTTCCAAATTTGGTACCTAAATGCTACCTACGGAAATAATAACTTAAATAGTCTAATTATCGAATTACATAGGTTACCGAAAACTGAGTTTGATTAATTAAAGATATTAATGTAAGTGTTATAGAGATACTATAGTCCGTTGTTTGGAAACTGATTTAAACGGTCGTTTAGAGGCAATAATTTTTAATGCTCGTTTTAATAACTTATACTGCTTTCGAATGGAATTCTGACTATTGTAATTGATGTGCTATATTTATTCAGCTTATGGTCTGTTAGAATGTTCTCTTAAATAGAAAATTCATGGAAGAGAAGTGCGTTGTCATTTTTAAGTAGATATCTCTCCTTAAAAGCAACGCTATTTTGTCATTTCACTGCAAACTAAATCGTTTGTCCTAAGCATCCGTCTAATTTACAAAATTACCCAAACAACATATGCAAAAAATATCCCCGAGTTCGCCTTTAAAAACGTCAATCTAGCTGGGAAAAGTTTTACAATATGGATCACAGATCCAATTTTAAGTAGCCAATTAAGTAAATTCCTAACTAAGCAATCTTGTCAATCTTGTGGCCTACTTAATTTCAGTTAGAACGTGTTAAAAAGAAAAAGAACAAAGAATAGGCAATGCGAAAAGTGAAATATTTATACAGATTTTGAGAGTCTGTATGGTTAGATCTAAATAATTTGCATCCAAATCTGACATTGCCAAAGTACATATCCTTGGGGAGTCCAGGCAAGTCAGTTATCTTTAATTGAATTATTCAAAAGTGTCATATGCATTATCTTGCACTGCATTATAATTGCATAGTGCTATGCAGTATAGGATTCAATCTTGAGAATAAAACATAACTCTTCCTGGAGTTTTTCTTCAAAAATTGATTCTTTTGTTAGAATAAAATTCGTTGCAAAACAAAACTTTGATTTTGTGTCCAACTTAACTATTTGAAGGCATCATTTGCGAAATTCAGCTTTCCAACATCAAATGTCTAGTCCTCCACATGTCGTTTCCTTTTTTAAAAATCTAAAAGACACCTTCCACTCACTACAATCCAAAAAAGTAAATTGTGATTTAACAATTCGGAAAGATAGTTTGTTATGGATAGGGTTATATGTCAACTGCTTAAATTTCTTTGGAGTTGTGCCTATTTACTGGGACAATTCAACAGCAAACTTTCATGTTACAAGATCTAAAACTATTTTATTTTATATATGTCTTGGCATTATACTAACATCTTATGAGACATTTCAGTTAATAACTGAACTATTAAATCCGAATCTCATGATGTTTAAGTTTCTAATTATTCTTGTATTTTTACTTGGTTATTTCTTATCTACTACAAGTCTCCTTAGCGTCGAAGTGAAGAAGCGAGAATTGAGTTTTGCATTAAATTGCCTCAAAATGGAAATATGTAACAGAAAACGTGAGTTTGTTATGAATTTATTGTTTTCGTTCTTATCAGTGTATTAACACCATAAAAATTATATGCATTAAAATTTTTTTCATTACTTTTTCATAGGGAATAATATGAACTCTACGATTCCCGATTTCGGCGTACTGGAACTCTTAGTTTCTAAATTTGTGACTCCAACTTTTGTTATGAATACTGCCTTCATTTTGACGATTACGGCTTTTTTGTTTCCAGGAAAACATTACATAGCTGATTTGCTTCCAGATAAAAGCAGCGGTTATTTCGAAAGATATTTTTTGTTGTTATTCCAAATTTTGAGCAGTGTAACATTTAGTTTTACAGTAATGGTTTTAATGAGTTACATTCTAATTTACATTTTGCGAGATTCCGCTCTTCAGCGTCATATACTAAAGTACGTCCTTATTTTATTTTTTTACATTCATCCTCTCGTAATAGTTATAGACACCAATTTATAATGTCGTTATTATGCTAAGAATATAATGTGATATTCGGAGTGACAAAAATTAAGAATGTCTTTTAAAAAGCCGATTATGCATAATTAATTACTGCTACTTAAGGCTGTGATATTCTTGACAACAGCCTGACTACCTGAGTATCATATTCCCTGTTAAAATAGATTTGCAGGAGAAGCATCAGCCTCGTAAGGGTTGTATAGGTACTTACAGATGTAAAAAACATACTAGGAGGACCGCATAAACCTGTACTACAAAGTTACTCCCCGTTTTGGCGATACAAAGACCTCTGGATGGAGATAAAAAATCATTTGCGACAGGTTGCGAGATTTTATCAAAAACTCTCACAAATAATTTTTTATCTCAATCCAGAGGTCTTTGTATGGCTAAGACGAGGAGTAACTTTGTAGTACAGGTTTATGCGGTCCTCCTAGTATATTTTTTACATATGTAAGTACAACCCTTACGAGGCTGATGCTTTTCCTGCAAATCAACTTTTCATTTTGTCATGTCTTGTCCTGAAAATTTGAATTGTTCCATGTGTTGGGGTTTGGGCTTAGGTAATTTGGCTTTTTGTTAATTCCCATGTTGTTTGGTTGCCATTGGAGTATGTTCTCAAAGAAATGCAAAGGAGGAAATACCCGCATGGACACAAATATGGTTATAACTGACAAAATGACTGAAAAGGCGTCGTCGTTTTGCCTCTGAGTGGTTGAAATGAATAAAATGACATAATTTATTCAAATGTGGACAAAGTGATTTCTTAATTTGTATTACTTTTATTCAGTCAATCAGGGGCCCCACATTTGAATAAATTACTTCATTTTATTCATTTTCAGCCAATGAGAGGAAGGACGGCGTGGCCCTTCCCGTCAATTTGCCGCTATAGCTATAATACAGCCGTAATTAGGAATTTTAAGAATAATACGGGTAGTAGGAGAGCTCAAGGAAAGTACTTTATGGTAGTTCTTTTAACTTGTTTCCCCGATTTTATGAAATCCATGGTAATTAGGACAATAATCAAAATCTTCGTTCAAAATCTTTGAAAACGTATAGTTCAAAACCTTAAGTTTTCATTTTGTTTTAATTTGCAGATTTAATGAAAGAGAATGGGCATGGCAACATTTGATGTACAAAAGATTGTGGATACTGAACTTACTCTTCAATGATAGTTTCATGAAAACACTAATTCCGTTTTTTATCAACGTCCTCACCCTATATGGAATGATTGGCCTTTTTGGGTGTATTAAATATATTAACAAAGTTCCATTAGAAATGTATGCGTTTTATCTTTCTATGTTTTTGGCAGGTTTCAGTACTCTTACAGCCATCTTAGTTGGACTAGCTACGTGCTGGAAAAATTCTTCCAAATCACTGCTATCAATAACATTTAATATATCACTGCAAAATGATAAATTTAAAAGAAGCATTTTAAAAGCTATCAGAGCATATGGAATTTCCTTGGGCCCTATTAAAGCCGTGAAGTTTGAAAGAATTTTTGAATTTTACGAAGGAATTGTTAGTTGGCTAATAACGCTGCTGATAACATTTAAATAACCAAACTACAAAACCAATGTTGCAAATTATACAAGAAAGTTATTAAATTATTTAATTGATTTTAGTTGACTAACGCTAGTTCTTCATATTAATTTCACATTACAACTACAACATCCGCATAATCAACTAAAATGTACTCTTTTTTTGAACTTCAAATTTTTAATGATGCAGGAATTACAATGGACATCATAGCAATAGCCTATGTTCATTCAATTTTGTGAGAGTTTTATACAATGTGCATTTCGTGCATTTTGTGCAGCTGCACATAAAACAATTTCATGTTCACGAATACACTTCGGAGTTTTGTTATTCAGCGAATTATTGATAATCCCCAATTTTTTAATGAATTTGCAGCTTTGAATTTATTAAATCATGGTCATAAATCACCTTTGTTTAAAATATCACATAAGTTGAATAGTTACAGCATCGTTTCGATATTTATTTGCAGATATACACTGACTTTATTCCAGTATTTAAATAAATAGTGTAAAGTACAATTAATGCTGTCTAAGTCGTGCTGGTATACAGTTTGTGATTGAATAGATGCATATTATTAACTAAAGTATTAATAAATAAATATTTATTAAATTAAAAACTCAACTAGTTCAGGCATGTCTATTTCTTGTATTGATTGATATGGTGTCAATTGTTTCTCGTGTTACTATTATAAGTAAAATTTTAACTTTCAAGCCAATCTGGCGATAGTTTTGTTATGCATATTTATATTTATTTAATTTTACACAAATTGTGATGGCATTTGTGTAATGGAATTTGGTGTTAAACAAATTTTACCATTTAAGTTCAATTTTCTTAAGTACATTAACCTTACTTTCACTTAAATGTAACTAAAAGTGTCATCATACAGCTTAAAATTCCTTCGTAGTAGTCGAATACTCTTTTGTATTTAACCGCTCTGAGAGGACCTACAGAAATTCCATATGCTCTGGTTGCTCTTAATATCCGTCGTTGATTGACAATTCGGCGGTGAGAGGCATCAATAATTATTTTTGACAAAGTCATGCAAGAATTTTTCCAACAAAGAGCCAATCCTAAAATTATTGACGTTATGGTGCCGAAACCCACCAAAAACATGGTAAGATACAATGCGTTACTTTCCCAAGAAGATTTACCGAAAAACTTGATACAGGAAAACATTCCTAGCATTCCAATTAATGTGACATCAATAATTAACAATGGAAAATACAATTGCATGAAGCTGTCGTTGAAAAGTATATTTAATATCCGAAGTCCTCTGTATGCTGAAATCCTCCGTTCAAATTCATGTCTATTCAACCTGCAAATACGATATATAAATTATTGTTACGAATATCCGGCAACCACTGTTATAACTAACATAAGACTACGTACTGTCAAGAATATTTTAGGTTATAAAACTTGATATATTAAAAAGTCATTGTTATCGCACCATATTTTAATTTTTATTGTTAAATAAGTTTAAAGTTTACCAATATAGCTATCTAAATGACCATTGCATCCCTACAGGCCTTCCTCAGAGAGAGTTGGCAATGCCTAAAGCTATTCTAATCGTAACTTGAGATTCTGAGCGAAGAATGGATAATTTTGTACTTATTAAATTATTCATCAATAAAGGTAATATTTAATAACTTTTCGTCCATTCGTTAAAATATTCAAATATTAATTAGCAACTGCAGTCTTTTAAAGCTTCCTCATTTGTTTGATAATTAAGTAGGACATAACACCTGTAAAATAAAGGGATGATTAAAGTGGTGCTAGGTGTTGAGATCTGCATGACCACCAATTGGACATTCCTAAAAAGTTAAAATAAATTGAAATTATAGATAAAAATAAAGACTTGCCTCAATACGTGGTGTTGAAGGATAGAGTCTCTCGAAACATAAATTAGCATGTAAGCATTTAGTAGCTTAACTACAACACTAGGTATCACACCACCAATACATATCTGAAACAGTAAAAGAAATGTTCGACCAACAGATTTCTTATCTGGGAACAATACAGCAGCCAGGCAATGCTTTCCGGAAAACAGGAAAGCTGTTGTCAGCCAATTAAACCCAATCATCATAGAGTGGATTGGGGTAAACAATTTCGCCAAAAAGAGTTCAAGCTTTTCTAATTTTTCTCGTTTTAAATGGCCTTCTGTTAAAACAAAAAATTTTACATCAAAGACGGCTTTTTATTTATCAATTTAATAGTTCAACTTTAATTTTAATTTTCAAAACTTACCTTTCGCGATCGCCATTACTTCACTGCCAGATTTTAATTTTTTAATCCAGTTATTCATAATGAAGCAGTTTAATGCATAGGTCAGCTCTCTTTTTTTCACCAGTACGCTTATTAATGTTACAGCACTCATTGAATAGCCAAGCACGTATATAAAAAGAACTATGATGTCAAAAATAATGCGATTAGGGTTGACGAGTTCAAGTCCTACGTGAATCAATTCGTAGAATATGAGCGATAAAACAAAAACTATGTAATATAAAATGCTTTTTGATTCTGAAACTGTAAATATTTCTGCTGATTTGTCCCAGGCAATCGGCATTACACCGAGGTAATTGGTAATGTTTATGTAGAATCCAATCCATTGCAAGCTACTTTTTTCACTTATAGCTTCATGGATGGCCTTACGAAGACTTCTCGAATGCAAGTAATTTTGTATACTACGCAACATTATTCTGACAATTCTCAATTAATAAAAATCCAGAATAATGTTTGTTTTAGTACGAATGTTCAAACCCTAAAAGTCGGTTATTTCAGTTCCAATATTTAGTTTCAAGTGCGTTAGTATTCCCTTGATAATAATTTATTTTAGGTTATTATTTGCCTAATTTAAGTTTACTTCAAAAAATTTTGTCGTGGCATTTGCAATGCAACAAATTAGAAGTTAACAAATTCTAGTGAAAAATGTTTTTCTTAGTGAATGGATAATCAAGAGGGGATGAAATTGGTATGACGCATGTTTGAATTTCAGGAGAGCAATAAGAATAAGTTTCCACTTCTCTGCATTTCGAGGGATTTTATTGTGGTGTCTGTTATGTTTTAACTTTGCAATTGAGGAATGTAATAACTTTTTATGACGGCTAATATAATAGGAACATTGGGCTTCTGTATTGATTTATATTATTTTGATTTATATTCAGAGCGATTATTAAGCATGATAAAAGTAATAATTCCATTTCGTTTAATTGCAATAAATTTAAACCTAGTGCTATATTCCAGCTTACTCGCATTCTATTCAATAGCATTTGTATCGTAAAGCTTATACACCTTAGTAAATCGTCGTCTTTCATATTTAATAATAATGTTGTTGCTATGTTATTATTTCTTCTTGCTTTTAGGAGTACTTCAGGTATGTGCTCAGAAAAATATGACGCACGGTGTTATTGTGACCCGTAATACAGAGAAAAGTTTTTTGAGGGCTCCAACTATGTAGGAGAAGTACACACTCAAATAGCAAGAGTGCAAAGCCGTAGTTGTATGTTGGGAATCACTTTTAAAGTTATTTAGGTATGAACGTAAATTACTTTATTATTCAGCTTATGAAACATTAAAACCATCACTATTATATTCATTGAATATAATATTATACGTATCACAGCCCTAGCACTTTGTGGCATCATGAACCTACCGTAATACCAACCAATAAATAAATGTTGAAATATATATTGAAAGACGCAAAAATAAGTTAAAACCTGCTTAAATAACAAACTTCGATTTTTATAAAAGAGAGGAATGCAATTAAGGTAAGCAAATACATTGTCGCGTAAGAGTACCTTTTCTCGATCTGTATTCTGTGTGTACGTAGTTTTGGGCTTATTTGTGTAGCTGACCCCAAGATACATCACATTTATAATTTTTCACAATTCAAATCTGCTAGTTCTAAAAATTGCAAAATCTGCCTTACAGAAATCAGAAGTTTCGTAGATTTAAGAATCCTGAGCAAGCAAAACCTACAAGCTGAACAGATTGGAGACAAATAGAAGGCCATAGGCTTATATGTAATGATGTTTGCGATGTTGAAGATATAACTTTGTGTCTTTTGTTTCGAATGTGCCTGAATTATGATTTCATGTCCTTAAACTTCCTATAAGCACCATTTAATGAATATGATTTTCAAATGAATGTCAATATACTGTACTAGTTTAGATTTGCCTATTTCTTCTACTGATCAATAAAACCGTTCTTGCATTACTTTGAATACAGTATTAACTTGTACGCTAAGATATATAGGTATCGTCACATTCATGACATTTGCTATAAACCACCTAATGCTGGAGGTTGAGGAACTTCTCCATATTACGACCGAGTATCGGCTTATTCAGGATTTCAATATACCATCCAATTGGTACAAGATTTTTTTTGATATTCGCACTTAAAATTTTGTTTCCAGTACTTATCCACCGGAAGACGATATTAAAAAGCAATTTAAAAAGGCTAAACAAAATGTTTGCTGTATGTAAAACAACAAAAATTCAAAATAACAGTAAGCTTACTGTAAAGAGAGTATTTCAAGTATTCTGTATTGATTTTTATTATGATGTAAACAATTTATTTGAGTAATCAAAGTAGTAAAGCAGATTTACTATATACATTGCAATTAAACCACAATTTGGACAGAGCACAGCAATAAACACTCAAAAAGTGTGTTTAGATAAAGTTGAATGAGATGCCTAAATATAGTTATACTATAAAATAAGAAAGTAACCCAAATTGAAAAATAGCATTCAAAATACTCTACTAATATAATATTATGCACATAACGAAATTAACATAAAGGTACGGCTCTACGTTGCTACACACAGTAAAGCAATGTTTACTTATTAAATTATCAGTATGAATGAAATTAGGCTTCACAACTGTCAAGATCAAAATCTGTATCAGATGAATCAGAATCACATAAAAACCTATAAAAACGGAAATAGAAATAGCTCCACTAACACTTCCACTACTGGGCACTTTGGTATGTGAGAATATGAAAGTTAATAGTAAATGTACTGATGTACATTTTTTACATCTTTACATTTCCGACGAACGAATAAAATATTTTGACTTACATCATTGGATCTACATCTAACAATATGCATTATGTTATAATAAGTAATACTAATCCACCTAGCCCTCAACTACTCTACTCAACTGCTGCTACTACTCTACTTTATATTGTACTACACTCTCATTCAAACTACGTGAAGAACATTGTGGACGTACTTTTATATTTACACATGCATTCATCTGCTACTTTAATCGAGCGATCCGATCCGATTTTGTATATCAAAAAATTTCACGATCCGATCCGATTCGATCTGGAATCGGGAGCGGATTTGGAACGAATTGTGTGCTGTTCAATTTGGGAAAGCGATCCCCCCCAAGTTTCAAGTGTGGTTATTACAGGCTGGCGAAACAGAGAAATATATAGTAAAGTCACGCTGTAATTTACATGGCTTTATTATGTTTCACTCTCCTTGAACAACCAAAACGGGGATATAACTTCATACTAATCTATATAGCTATAATCAGTGATCAGTGTATTGGCGTACAGTACATACCTGCATAATATGCACTGCATGTAATGCATAATGCACTCTTGAAAAAGGCATCACAGAACATTTGTGCAATGCACAAATGCATAAAATAAGAATTACAATGAATATCACGACAAAGTATAGTCTATGTTCATTCAATTTTGTGGGTTTTATGCAATGTGCAGTTTGTGCAGTTGCACACAAAACCGTTTCGTGCGCACGAATTAGAACACTGTCTCCAAGGTACGAAATACTACTTTGGACGCTGTCGGAGTACGAGGAGTCGAGTACTCTGAGTACAGAGTAAAAAGAACAATTTTAAGATTCCTGTAAATTTCAGAAAATTTGCATTTTTTATAAAAAATCATTCAGCGAATTAATTGGTAATCCATAATTTTTTAATGAACTTGCTGTTTTGAATTTAATAAATTACCTCTCCTTTGCTTAAAATGTCACATAAGCATTTAAGTTGAATAGTTAGCATCACTTAAATGAATTAGTTATTCTCAGACGTATACTGCCTTTATTTAATCCAGTATGTATTTAAATAAATAATGTAATGTACAATTGGTGCTGTCTGAGTGGTGCTGGCATACAGTTTGTAATTCAATAGAAGCAAATTAACCATAATATTTGTTAAATTACGACTCAACTAGTTTAGACATGCCCATTTCTTAATTATATTGATTAATGTTGCGCCAAATTGTTTCTGTATAGTGTTACTACTGCAAGTAAAATTGTAAGCCAATTTGGCAATGACTGTGTGATGTATGTTTATTTAATTTTACGCAAATACTGTTTGTGATGGCATTTGTGTACTTACATTTGGCATTACACAAATTTGATCATTTTTAAGTTCATTTTCGTACGTACAGTAATCTTACTTTCACTTAAATGTGATTAAAAGTGTCATCATATTGCTTAAAATACCTCCGTAATAGTCGAATATTCTTTCGTATTTAACCACCCTGAGAGGACCTACAGAAATTCCATATGCTCTGGTTGCTCCTAATATTCGTCGTTGATTGACATTTCGGTGCAGAGAGGCATCAATAATAATTATTTTTGACAAAGTCATCGAAGAATTTTTCCAACAAAGAGCCAATCCTAAAAGTATTACCGATAAAGCGCCGAAACCCCCCAAAAACATGCTAAGATACAATGCGTAACTTTCCCAGGAAGATTTACCAAAAAACTTAATACAGGAAAACATTCCTAGCATTCCAATCAATGTGGCACCTATAATTATCAGTGGAAAATACAACTGCATGAAGCTGTCGTTGAAAAGTATATTGAATATCCGAAGTCCTCTGTATGCTGAAATCCTCCGTTCAAATTTATGTCCATTCAACCTGCAAATACGATATATAAATTATTGTTACGAAGATCCAACAACCCCTGTTATAACGAACATAAGACTCATGAATAACTCGTTAATAACGTACTATCATGAAAATTATAGTTATAAAACTTGAAATACCAAAAAGTCAATGTTAGCACCATATTTTAATTTTTTATTGTTAAATGAGTTTAAAGTTTATAGCTATTTAAATGACCATTGCATTTCTTCAGTCACTCAACAGAGAGAGTTGACCTTAAGCCATTCTAATCTTAACTTGAA